>JAAWXA010000019.1:11537416-11554562 GCA_038090715.1 Florisuga fusca
GGGCGGGGCGGTGACCGGCACCGGGGGCAGCCGCGGGCCGTACCTCAGGCGTTAGCGGCAGCCGGCCCGTGGGCCGTACCTCAGGCGTTACCGGCAGCCGGCCCGTGGCGGAGAGTACGGGCCTCAGTTGAGAAACGGCGGCCACCCTGTCTGGGTTCCGGTCGCCTCGCCGCCCGCCCAGCCGAGGGACTGCGCCGCGGGCCGGGCCGGGTCTCTCCTTGGCTGACAAAGGCTGCTGGCCCTCCGGCCTCCGCTGTCTCTGGGGCGAGAGGAGCTGGTTACTGGTGCAGGCCGTCGGGGGGTGGGGGAAAGTCCGCGGGTTAAGGGCCTACTCTGGTCGGGAACGGCTTCATTTGTCAGGCAAACGGCGTTGCACGCGTCAGCCGTGTGTTGGCACACGCGTGTGGGCTTGGGAGGAAACTAAATCTGCGTTTGTGCCTTCAAGCACTTCCCCGAAGGTACCATGTAAGTGCGGTGAAGTTGCACTTGTGGCCTTTGGACTGTATCTTTAGAGCTAATAAGGCCAGCAATGTCACTGCAGATTAAGGGGAGATGACAAGTTTCAGCAGTGCCCGGGTTCAGCATTTGAGGTTTAAAGCAGTTTGCATCCTGAGTCCTGAAATTCAAGAGGTTTGCTCAAGAGGTTTTTGAGCCACCAATGCATTATTTGCAGGTATGGGGCAGTTCTGCTTTCTTGTACAGAAAATAACAAAGATCATACATAAGCTGGAGGTCTAACAGACCAGGATCAGGGAGCAATCTTTAGTAGAGGGTATTTTTTCACTTTGATTCTGCTCAAATAGTAATGTTACTGTGAAAGGCTGTGGGTATAAGGGAAGTATGGTCAGTTAGGGGAGGGCAAGGTTTTTTTTTTTATTAGCACAGCTGATACCACTGGAAAACCAGACCTGCTTTTAAGCACTCCAGCCTTTTTGTAGCTTCACAAAAGGACTTTATCACTAGGAGTAATTAACTCTGTAGCAGAATCTGCTACACATTATATACATAAACTGTTTATTTATTTAAGAGCCGTCAGTCCTTCCTTACCCTACCTGTTATGTACCCAGTCCTCCCACACGTGTTTTTCTGAGACATACCTCAGAGACCCCAAGGCTGGATGATCATGATTAGTATCCTACAGTCCCTCCTGCTCCACCATGGGTTAGTGCTGAGCCAGGGCAAGGAACTGACAACCACCCTCTGCATCTCTTGCTTATTTGTTTCTTATTGCAGCCAAAAGGCCCAGAGCAGTCCTTAGTTGTGGCAGCTGCATCATCCTGCTGCTGCTTACATGGCACAGTCTGGATGCAGGAGCCACCCTGCAGACATCTGTGTGGGACATGAACTCACCACAGCCAGCAGGACCAGAAGAGAGCCACACAAACTAGTGAATAGGACACGTCTGTACCACCTGCTTGCTCTGGGCTTCAGATGATCATCACTGCCCTCTGCTCCGATGTCAGCCCTAAAGCCTTTCACAGAGGTTAGATGCACAAATCAGTGCGATTTGCAACAGCTGAACTAGATTTGCTTCATTTATAGGCACCTGTTGGACAGCATAGGATGATGAGAAGATGATCCTAGATCAGGAGAGAAACCTAGATTCCAGCCCTCCTTTGCAGTGTGTTTGTGCATTTTACGTGACAGACCTAATGAGAAAACAAACCAACCAACCTGCACAGTAGCTGGGATAGAAAATGGCACTTTGGTTTCCTCTTCCCCCAGGTGAAGACCCTAATCAACAGGCTAGAGCTGTTTATCAGTATGTGACTGCTAATTCTGTGCAAACCAGGACAAGACCTACAAGAGAGACAGCACGTGCGTCTCTTAGAACAGCCTTTGGCCAGGACCTTCCCACAGGGAGCAAGAGATGAAAAGCTGGACTTCTGTGGAGGTAAAATATTCAGTCCCAATCACCTACTGAGAAATAAATTTTCCAGTCACTAAACACTATTTAAATGCAGGGCTGCTCCTCTTCCAGCTGCAGCTTTTTGTGTGAAGAGCGGTGCCCTCTGTTGTTCTGGAGAGAAGATGCTATGAGTTAGGGGACTGAAGGCACAAACACGAAGTTGGTTTGTTTTTCCCAGTACTGCCAACTCTTACAGATGCTCTGGCTTTGACATACAGTTTGCTGGGTCTGTCATGCTGAATACACTACAACCAGGACTTCAGTTTCTCAAGTCAGGAAAGAGGCATCTGTAGAGGAGTATGCATCAACATGAGTAGGAAAATACTGTTTAATATCAGACTGCTTAAAACCCAGAAAAGGTGTGTAGCATCAGCAAGAACTGCACGTTACAGGTGCTACCAAGGTAACTGAGGAGCATCAGAATCTGTGTGGGCAAGGGGCAGAATTAAGGCTGCCTGAGCCTCCAGCATCTCCTGACAGCTGAGAGGAGCTACAATGGCCTAGCAAGCTGCCAACATTAGATAATCCTCATGGGCACTCCCCATCTATCTGGAAAGAAAAATGTGATTGTGTGTACCCAGGCTGTGTGTGTTCTGGCTCCTTGGCACAACAGAGAGAAGCTGTCTGTTTGTATTGCAGTGTCTTCTACGGAGCAGAGAAATAGGAAGGCAAAGGTATACCTTGCTGTCTGCAAAACAGTGTCTTTGCAAAATGCCTGACACAACTGGTCATAGAACCAATTCCAGTGTTGCATCTTATGCAGTAAGTAGTTATTTAAAAAGAACTTTGAGAGTATGTAATTACCAAACTTGCTACATCTGCAGTAACTTTTGAAAAGTGCACAGTAATGTCATGGAGCTGCTCCAGTTTAGTGACCCCAAGGCAATGCATTTAAAGGGATGGGAGGGCAGCCCAGTTGCCTGTCAAAGTCAGTGAGAAGGTACTGCATGTCCCTTTCTTTTGTTCTCCTTGGAGATCATCTGTACCTTCTCCAGGAACAAAGCTGCTTGGTCTGGAATGGCTACTGGTAGTTTAGGGCTACCCTAGCATTATCCCTCATGGGTAGTGTTAAATCATTTGCATTTGTACAAACCTGTAAAGAGGGCATTTCTTCCCTTTCCCCAGTAGTTCCCAATGAATCCAGGTGGTTCATGATGCACACCTGCCCCTTTGACAGACGGCACAGCCACATTACAGAAGAGTAATTTTTTTTCTTTTTTTTCTTTTGATCTATCCCTGTTACCAGAACCACGAGGTAGGTAAAACTGCAGGTAAACTGTGATGGCAGGCCCAGTCCATTTTTCTTACCAAAGGAGAGATGTCTTCTTAGAAGCAGGTGCTTCCTTCAGATGTCCATGGACAAAGGTAATGGTAGGAGCTTTCTTGAGCAGGACATGATACAAGATGCTATGGGACTGACAATTACCTACAGGGACTCAAATGAAACATCATGAAAAGATCTTTAATCTGAGAACTAAGCAGTAGGGTTGAGTCTCTGCTAAGGCATGCTGAAAGGTGCTTATTTTCCACAGGTCTCCAGGGTAAGTGTTTGTTAGTTAAAGAAATTTATTTGGAGCATGGAAAAAACATTTCAGAATTGGGAAACAATGAAAAAAAAGGTACCCTCCTACAATTCTAACTCTTGCATGCTCTCTTCAGCCCTTAATACCAAAGGGCACTTAGGTAACTACACAGAGCCATGAAGCAGCATCCTGTCAGGGTGGATTACTAGTTGCATGCACACTGTTAGAAGACATGATACTTGTGGAAATGCTGGAACATTCAGGACCACTGAGCAAATCTCAGCCTGCTCAATCATTGCTATCTATTAGGCATAACACACTCCTGGGTAGCACTTGTGAAAGGATTTAAGGCACCTCTGGTAAGAGCATCACTTTACAAGAACAGAGTTGAATAAATGTTGAAACGAGAAGGTTTTATTCCTTACTTGCCTTTCCTTTTTACCTTTTTAGTAAAAGAAATCCATTTCTAAACAAGAATTCACCTTCAGAAAACCCCAGCTTCCCTCAGCATGCCTGCTTTTTGCTCTTATTGTAAGGTAAAACTAACTAAGAGTGACTTCTTGTCATCCTCTTGATAGAACATAAAAATATACCTCACTGTAGTATCTAGATGGTACAGCCAAGATCAGGACCACATTGTGCTAAGCACTATTTGCCAAACAAATAGGAAACGAGATGCTCTTCCCCACAGGGCTTGCAGTATATATAGACAAAGTCAAAAGGGATGAAGCAGTATTATCTCCAGCTTACAGCTGGGGAACTCCAATCCAGAAGGATTTATAGTAGCTTGCCCAAGGTCACACACAGGAACTTTGTGACAGAGCTGGGAAATGAAACGAGCTTCCCAGGCACAGGCAAACAGGCCAGACATTGGATAATTTCTAAAACTGTTTCAACCCAAATCTGTACAGGTTTCAGAAACTTACCAGGCCAGAACCTTCCTCTCAGACTGCAGGAATTGCATCATTTGTGTGTCAGCTGTGCACATGTTATGATGAGGACGTGATTCTTTTCAAGTATTATTGTGTCGTTCCTGACAGAACATATTTAAAGATGGAATGTTGTATATTTTACATGATTCTCTATCTTGCTATATATGCTTAGAAAATCTGCTTTTCAGTTAGCTGTGTGGCTCCACTGCTCCAGGCGTGCCGGGATGTATTGCTGCCCTCTCGTGTAGACCCTATTGTAACTGCAGTGCTGCGACTACATCGGGGGCAGGTTTATCTGGTGCCCTGCATCTTAGTGTGATCTTTCACACCAGCTGTACAGCTAACAGACATTGTTACCTTTCTCATTAAACCGTGTCACTGTCTCATCCGTGCTCGTTTTGTACATGGGACAAGCTACCTGACAATGGAGAATCCAGGTCATAGTCTTGGTAACCACGATGCAGATTTGCTCGGTCCAGAGAACAGTTAATGCAACTTTGTAGCAACACAGGGTAGTTCAAGCTTGGCTCCTCTTCTCAGGTTTCTCTTCAGATTTCCAGAGGAGCCAGTTCTACCTCACTGATCAAAGGTCATCTCAGGCTGATTGTGACTGCTAAAGTCAAATCATCTTTTCTGGGCACATAACACTTAATTAAAAGCAGTTTGGTACACTTGATAAAAGGGGACATGCTATTGCAGCTAAATTACAGGTAGTAATTTATGAGAAGCTTCATAGGCAATGACTAATTCCAGTTATTCCCCATTTAAACGCTGGCCTGATTATTTTAGCAACAACTACTGATGGGTACCCTGTAGTACCATGTCACTGGTTCTAAAGCTGGATGATTCCTTTCACTTCCCATCACAGGGTAGTGAATAGGTCTTCAAGGCAAATATGAATTCTTCCTCTCTCCTCCCAGCCCCCTTTTGGTTTTAACCAGAAAAACATACGTAGGCAGGTAATGATTTGCACTCATTTGTGTTTCAGTGGATAGTTGTTTGGTTTTTTTAAGTGGACTTCTCATAAGCCCAGCTGGAGCTCTTCTGAATATTCTACAAACTTTTGCTCTTTAGAAAGAAATAATAGAAAAAAATTCTTCCCTCCACCTTGACCCAAGCTTGAATATTAGATATTTTATATGGTATTTTATCACTTCCAATTACTTTACTGCTTTCCTCCTTCCATAGAAAGGTAAAGCAAGACAAAGGTGTAGCTGAAACAGTAAGTGCAAAATAGCACATGCAAAAAAGACAGAAGGGAAAACAGCAGCATAATGCTGTATTTTGCAGGAACAGTATATACAAAGGCATGCTATTAAGGAACAAACTAACACAAAGGTAATTAATAAAGTAATTACATTATGAGACAAGGTTGTAGGACATAGCTTATAATTTGCAGGCCAAATGTGTGTTACTGTCCTGGAATCTGTCCTGTTGACTGGGCTTCACATTATTTTCCTAATTCTGCTCCTCTGTGATACACCTGTGACTCAGAGGACCAGAAACTGAAATCAAAGTCTCATACACTGAACCTGTGTGGACCAAAGCAGATACAGGAGATTAACACCCAGCTGTCAGCTCTTGCAGCTGAAAACTCATTCTGCTGTAGCTGTATTTCACCTCCATCACCTTCTAGATGACTGAACAAAAAAGTGTGATGATGCTGTGATGACATGCACTCTGCCAGAGATTGCAGAGGTCCCTAAAGCCTCTCCATATCCAGGGATTCAGATCAGAAAAGCCCCTCTATAAATCAAACTTTAGTTTGCATGAGAGACAGATATCTGTCTTAGCCAGGAATCAGTGCAGAGCAAATACACGTTCACGGGACAGGAAGACAGGAAGGACCCCAGAGCTGGCTGTATGACAGGTATGAGGCACAAACAGACTCACTGGAAGTGGCATGAGGGCACTGGCAGTGTCTGGGTTGATGAGACAAATGGTGAGGCTGCTCCATTACATTATCATCTCCCTTTGCATCAAGTTCCCTGTTGCACTAGCACATGCCAAAGAGGCTTTTTTAAAGTCTCTTAATGGACAGCAGCTCCTGTTTTACAAATTGATACAGACAAGGAACTTGCTGCAAAGGATGGAAAAAAAGCACACTGCATACCCACTTGGAAAAAATTAATGATGAAGCAGTGGCTGACCTAGAAAATACTTCATTAACAGTAGCTACAATACCAAAGGTAGAAAATCTATCATGCCTTTCTTGAGAAAGGCAATAATGAGGACCATTGCTCATTGTGCCCTACTTCAGACAAAAGTCAACTTAGTTGAAACAATCATTAAAAAATGGGATTATAAAGAAATACCACCTATCTGACAAAGACAGGCAGAACAACTCAGCAGAGCTTCTGAGTGAAATGGACCATAGATCTGGTCTAGTTTTGCAACTCATTAGTTGCCCAGTTACCCTGAGCTAGTTAGTGCTGCAGCAGTCAGGCACAAATACACCACTTTGGTTTTGAATGGCAAAGCAAAAGATCAGAACCATTAGTTGTACCCCTGGCTCTACTGAGCATGCTGGGAAACCTTAGTTACCATGAACCTCAGCCAGCTGACTTGCACAGAAGTAGAAAAGGGAACCTCACAGGAGCAGAGGTCCTCTACATGGTCCTGCCAAGATGAATATCACATGCTAGGGTTGCAGCAAAACTCATGACATTCTTTGTCAACACTGCTTCTACTGATAGCTCATTTCTCCTCACATCTAACAAGACTGGGCTCCAGCTGGCTTAGGAAAAGCCATTTTTTTTGGATATTAGACTAAGAACTGCATTTAGATGGTTTAAATCACAGGTCCCCAGCTGTAGCAAGTTCCCTGCCTTTATTAACACGGGATCTCAAGCCATCTTCACAGGACCTCTGGTCTTCAGAACAAGAAGTAAGTAGTTCCTTGTTCAAAGCTTAGCACCTCCGTGCTTCCTCAAGCATCTGTGTACCTTGTATTTGTTGCGTGAAGATTCTGTTCCTCCCTCTCATCATCTCCAAACAAATCTCACCTCTTTGTTTTAAGCTACACTTCCTCTCAGTCACTGACCAATTCTATTTTTTCATGTTTATATTAATCTTAGTGACAGTTTCCCAGCTGAAAACAAGTTACTCCATTCCCTTACAGTTCCTGCACTGTATCGTGTAGAGGCCCCACACCAACCAACTCTGTGTCCCACACCTCCAGCTGTCATTTAGGAACATTCATTGTGCCCTAATGCTCAACATGTGGCCATTTCTGAAAGTGTTGTTCTAGATGCACCGAGTGTTAGCCTGGCCTGCCTTCAGACTAAGTGTTCTTGGACAGACAGAATTCCAAAAGTTGTATCACAAAGATGTGTGTGGGATGTACAATGCAAGTCCAGCAAACCATGAAAACTGTTAAGACCCAAAGTTTCAGAGGGGAATTTATTGTATGGGAGCATATTCAATATCTTTGTCAACCATTCATGAGAATAATAAAAAATATAAGCTTTTTAAATGACAAAAAATATAGTTACATATAATACAGATTTTCATCTTGCATTGAAGCAGAGCAGTAATAAAATGCTCACTTGTGTTTTCACAGTTAGTTTGCATTGTTTCTCTAGGTTAAAGCATCAGCAACTCAAATCTTCCAGTCAG
Source organism: Florisuga fusca (assembly GCA_038090715.1). Classification (NCBI taxonomy): domain Eukaryota; kingdom Metazoa; phylum Chordata; class Aves; order Apodiformes; family Trochilidae; genus Florisuga; species Florisuga fusca. The sequence goes on from JAAWXA010000019.1 coordinate 11,545,399, forward strand.
AAACCCTAGTTAGTAGTTTCATCATGGGGTGATCATGAGGGTGAACATTCTCTGCATTTTGATACCCTTTACAAATAGGGCAGGCATACTTGCTCCATCTCAGAACTACTCAAATGTTCAGAGGGACCAGCTCTGCTCAAAACAAAGCATCCTTGCAGCAACTGAAAAGATTTTTCTATCAGAACATGCTTTTAGGCCCAATTCAGAAACACATCTGTGGAATACTCAAGAATGTGCTCAAATCTCCGTTGGTTCAGAGGGCTCCAAGTTGATCCTTTGTGACCACCTCTGCTTGTTCTGCCCCTCACAAGCACTGCACACTGGTATGAAACACTAACCAGTAAGTGATAGCACGTGTAAGTTGCTTGCAAGACCACAAAGGATTAGAACATTCTTCAGCACTCTGTTTTACTTGAGACCTCAACAAATTCACTGCATGCATAAATTTATGTATATACTACACACACCCCCATCCCTTCCCTGCAATATTATTGCAATAATTCTTTGCTGATATAACAGTTCATATACCAAGTTTCACTTACTTTGTTTTCTATAAACATCTGAGGATAGAGGAAAATACATCTGAAGAGAGCTAGAACAGCTTTCAATCAGTCACTACATTGGCATTGAAAGCTTTATTTTGAAAACTTTAAGCAGCAATACTGAATAAATAGACAGAATGATTGTTTTGTCATATCCATACAACCGATGGCCTTCATCCAAAACATTAAAATACTGTAGCAAATAGAATAAACATGCATGTTTCAATGTTCTTAAAAAAAAAAGTATAATATAAAAGTAACACTTTGACATTTATTTTAATACAGTACAGACCAATAGAGACTATTTTCTGGAAAAAATATCTGAATACAGTTTTGTTATTTACATGGATCATTAAGGCCCAATTCACTCAAGTTAATGCACATCAGGAATTTATATGCTTCAAGATAACTCACTAAAAATTACAAGCTTGAGTTTTTTGCTCATACTCATATGACTCCAGTTCACTAAAATAATGCAGTACTCTTCATGTCAAAAACAAGGCAATTATTGCCCCAAGAGGAGATTTTTATTTCACTACAGGATCTTTTCCCTCTTACCTCACAATGAAAGCATGTTTGCATAATGCTAAAAGCTAGCACTAGTTCTCTTCAAGAACTTCTTTCCAACTTGCTAGGTTTTAGAAAAGCAATCTCAAAGCTAACATACCATTACCAGAAGCAATTCAGGCACTTGGGAACCTACGTCCCACTGAAAGATAACAGGAGGCAGGTTCCTAGCTCACTTTTCAGAGTGGGGCTTGGGTTTCTCTGTTGCTGGGGCATTCAGAATTATCTTATCTTAGCCTTAACCTACTGGCTTTTCAAATGGTCAACACACCACCCACCCCTTTTCCCTTAACAACATAGCATCACCAGCAAAAATAAACTGTATCCTCATGGATGGGAGAGGTAACACAGTTAATTTCCATTAGTAATAAATTACAGTTCTCCATATAAATTCCCTGTGCACTGGAAAATAATGCTTGTGTATTCAACAAGCAAAAAAAAAGAAGAAACATTTTTATCATGCTGGCACTTGTTAAAATTAGTCTGTGTTGCTTCTTTTCTGCTAATGCCCCATAAGGTTTCAAACATTTCTGAAAAATGATTTTATATATTTGTAAAGAAACAGTGAGGTTCTGCAGTTGATCAGAAGCAAATTTCTTAATGCCATAAGGTGAGGAATTTTAAAAACTGTAATACATTTGTTCAATTCACATTTAATGCAAGAGCATGCCATTTCTTTTTGGTTTATTTACAGAGAGGGTGAAAATGCTACTCTTTAGCCTGTGTGAAATTCAATAAGCAAGAGGAGTATGGTGGGGGCAGGGGAATTTGTCAGTGCCTCACGAATGACAGGTTTGGCTACTAAAGCCTCTCCTTCGCAACAACAGAGGCTGAAGCTGTAAATGTTTTGCAGATCACCTTGAAATACATTAATGCCCTGACGAGGAGAGGCCAGGCCGTGAGGATGCAGTGGCCACTCCTGAGCCAGCTCCAGGCTGGCCCTTCTGTCAAACAGCTGCTGAAATCAGCAGATGATATTTTTTAACTTAAATGGCAAATTCCTTCCTCAAATCTATTACAAAGTCATAACTCAAGCCCTCCAAAGCTGCTCTTCCCCTTCCTCTTAATCCTGTTTCTCCTCCCTCCATCTTAAAGAATAACCTGGCTGAGAAAGAGAGTGGTTTTTATGATGCAAGAGCCCAATTCAGCTCAAACTGACATCTGTGGGAGCTGGACCGGTCACTGAGTATGACAAAACATTAGTTGGGTAAGTATGCTGATCTGCCCTTCATCTCAATACAAGACTGAATTTGCAACAGGCTTTTCCTTTTGTTTCCCCCCATCCCAATGCAGCATAATTTGGGCCAGACTTTGCAAGGTGCTGAGTGCCTCAGTTCTCTAACCTTAAGAGGTGCTGAAGATGCAAGAAATCCACTGGAGAGAGCTGTTTTATTTCTGTAAATTCAACCCAGAATGTAAGGCATATATGCTCATACGCTCAAGTACCTTGGACAGATATTGTCCCCAAATTATGTATATTTTACACTTTTTAATATATATATATATACACACACATTCTCTTTTTTTTTTTCTTTTTTTTTTCTTTTTTTTTTTTTAATACAAAGTTATGGGCACAGTAAACATGAGCACAGAATTGTGATAAACTAACACAGTAAAATCTGTGAGCACTGCAAAGATTCCTCAGGTAAGAACATCTAATTTTCCAATTTGCTCACAGGGCAGGGGAAAAAAAAAAAAAAAAAAAAAAAAAACCGGTCCTTTATATATTCACAGCCTTATCTGTTGCTGTTAGTCTAAATACAGCAGCATTTTAAGAATATATGATGCCATTAATAAGTATAAAGGGAAAAATGCATTAAACACTCAAGAGTCCTTCATCTTGTACTATATCTTATAAAACTTCCATTTGCCAGGGAACTCCTTTTTGAAAAAAGGAAACTTAAATTAACATTTATCTGCACATCAGTAAATCAACACAAGAGGATGCTAGGTGTTAAGAATTCCTAAGTATTTTCTATGGCAAAAAGCTTTCCTACCAGTGGTAAAATCCTGACCAAAGACATCAGGAGTTCTGTCATTTTGCCAGTGAGTGAAGTCCAGGCATTCAACATTGCAGCGAAAGCACAGTGACCCCCCTCATGTCAAGGGGATCTCAAAGGTGGGGATGACAGTAGGAGTTGCTGTTAGAACAGGAAATCCAAATGCATCCCTTCTCTATCTCCCATGAGGCCAGCCTCCTAGCATATACATATCAGTCCCACTGATGCCAGTCACTTTCTCTACAAACTTGATATCTGCCTTCCCAATCTAATTCCAAAGCCTGTAAGTAACCTACTACTTGGTAGTGTCTTACTTTATGCATGGAAACCATTTTGTCTAACCCTTACTTTGCTTTAGAGTGACATCAAGACATGATAATGTAATCTTTCCGCATTTTTCCTAAAGTTACTACCAAGTGTGTGAATTTCCTGTTTGTAAGCTTTATGTTCTGCAGGTGACTGAGTAGCAACACACCTTTCAAAGCTCCTAAGGCTCCACCATTTAACATTGGGAACCTGGAATGGAATCCTGGCCCCACTCAGTACAAGCTCTGCTATTGGCTTCGTGGCACTCTGCCAGGTTTCTTCCACAAAACTTGAGCAAATTCTGGGAGGCTGGAAGAGGCTGCTCATTTGTTTTGTGGGTTTTTCCCTCCTCCAACAGCAAGATTTACTGCAAAACAAGAACACTGTAATGGCTAGTGGAAATAACAAAGTATAAAATCACACACAGTGAAGATACATGAAGACAACTTCTTACATTGTTCATTTCTCAAAAGGCATATACAATGTGGCAAAATATTTCAAATATACATTCTATATAATAAAATATCATCTAACTAGTGCATCCTCAATCATATACTGGAAATACTTTTACCAAGCCAAGGTTTAAATTCCATAAATCTTGTGAACACTAGGTGCTTCATTCAAGGCAGATTCAACAGCAAGTAAATCCCACAAGCTCACTTTTCAAGCCTTAAAAGGTAGCGATGAATGGAACATGACATATGACCCACAACAGAAATTAACCAAGTTAGTGGTGAGAAACCATTTTAATGGTTCAGCACTCCATAAAACTCTGCATTGCGAGTTGTTGTACTTGATCAAATGGTGGATGGTTGTACATGCAAATTAAAGCCACCTTATCAGACTGACACACAGCCATATGTGACTGTTCACAAGTCAAAAATAAAAATATAAAAGGTCAACATTCACACGTCCATTGTTTAAAGGGAATAAATTAAACCTCAGGTAAGTTGCATACATGGTTTCCTTCACCCTCAGTCTTTTATTTATGCCTATACATGGAACAATACTTTCCTAAACACTTCTGAAGTGGCAAAAACAAATAAAGGTTTTTGCACTCTAGCTATGTTGACAGCAAGTTCATCCTTGCCAGTTATGAACTGAGACAGTTTACTCTGTCTCCTTAGCATCAGTGCACAGGGTATGGCTCCAAGTGGTGTGTTGGAGGAAGAAGAAAAAATAATAGGGTGGCTAAACAAAAACAAAAAAAACAAAGAAACCTTCTTCCATTCGTCATTGGCAGAGTAAACCAAAAGTGTATTTTGTCCAGGGTACCTTGCCAGGTCCTCTCCAGAAGAGGTATGTACTGTCATACATAAATGCCCTCTGGGTTAAAACCAGATGAGAGGGGGTTCTGTAGAATCCGAAGGTTACTGGGGAGCTGCCTCGATGAGCCAGGGCGCTTCAGAGACCCAGACTGGAATGTTGGCTCTGCACAAGAAAAAGGGCAGTTAGAAAAGTCATCGTCAGGGAGAAAGTCTGCAGGACACCCTTCCTCCTGCTTACACCCTTAGTGCAGAAGAAAACCTAATACTGCATATAGCAAAAAATGCAAATGCCTGAGTAGGAAGTGATGAGATCTAAGGTGCACACCACCTACTACTCATTTCAAAACAGAAAGATGTACTTACCCACTGTAACTACTTTCCCACTAGGAATATACACATGGATACATACAACATATTTACTAGTAATGTGTAGCAAGAGCTTGCACCTACACGTAATTCAAAGGTTCAGCTTCCTGGCCACTTAAAAGAGAAACTTTGTACAAGTGCTGACATTTAAGGCCTAGTGGTCTTTTCTTCTCTCCTCACCTCTCAATTTTCCCAGTGCCTAGAAATGTTAGAAAGTCTTCTGAGAGAAGGATCAGAACCAGGCAGGGAGAATGCTGAGAAACAGACCACGTGCAAGCAGGTCCTGGGTAAAGCACAGCAGGCTGAGCCACAGCAAAGCAGTTTCTGCTTGTGCCACAGCTGTGCCACGCATTCAAAGTGCTACTGAGTTTCTGCCCAGAAAATTCTGAATTCTGATGTGGGCATGTGCGGAATGCATCGCTCACACTAGGGGCAAAGTACATTTGCATATGCCATAACAGCCATCTGTGCACAACTTCTGGATGGCTGGAAGCCAGGCTGGATTAGGTCCTATTCCCATGTGTCTGCTGTCTGGGATTTCTGGAGATCCAGACACATTCCTTTTTCTACTTGACAAAACATCTCCTCAGAAGAAGAGGAGCCCAGATGAACAGCAATGTCAGACATGCAATCACACTGCATACCAGCTTACATGCTTGCAGCCCTGGTGGCCACACTTGAAAGCTGCCAGCCTAATGGGCTACTGATGGGACAAACATGACGAGGCACAGTGGGACAGAAGTAAGTTACCTACATACTGCTCTTCATTTATAACTTGCTAAACTCTTGGAATGAAAAGAAATATTTGACAGTGTGCTTTCTTAATATTTTGCTCCTTCCTTTGCTTGCAGAACATCCACTTGATCTCTGAGTGCTAGAAATAACGCAGCAGGTAAACACCTCACCGCCCCTAGTGCCGCCCACCAAAAGCATTCTGAGTGCTGCACCTCTGTCAAGCTCCACATGTGGGGCCTCCACCTCAACAGGGTCTGCTGGCAGCACCGTGACCTTTGTTCCTGTTTGCTGGATGAACTGTTGGAGATTGACTTGTCGCAGCTCCTTTGTCAGCTGCTCCAGTTCTTGTTCCCTGTCCTGTCAGGAAAGAGAAAACATCTGCTGAGCAGCAGCATGCACAAAGTGGCATTTCGAGACTCCAGTGGGCAACTAATGCTGCTCCTTTTTAGAGAAAGCCTCCGACCTTTAAATTCAAAAATAGATTGAAGAGCTGAAGGTATTTTACTCTCATAATTAAGAAAGGAAATCAACGTTCACTATTACTTATTACCACTGGTTTGACTACACTGCTTTTTAGGTGACTAGCAAATCTTTCTCATACGGTCTGAGAATTGGTATAGCACCAAATCTTAGCTCTGTTGGAAGTATCCACATGACCTGGACAGCTCATTTAATTCTGCTCTTCCTAAAAGGAGATTAACACCATTTTCAACTTCTTCCTTGATTTTTCTGTTTGGAGTGTTAAGTTTTTATGGACAGAACTCCCTCACTCTGCAAGCGTATCGTGTTTTGTACAATGAGGCCAAGTTCTGGCAGGTTCACTCTTCTAAATTGTGAAACTTTAGTGAGATCTTTCACCTGAAGAAGAGGAAGATTTTCTGGTTTTGCTTTGGTTTGGTTTTTTTTTGGTTGTATTTTTGTTTTGGGTTTTTGTTGTTGTTGTTGTTGGTTTTGGTTTCTTTGCATTTAAAATCTTTCTCTAGAAACAGGGAGAGCAGAGTGTTGTAGCTGATCCTTACTTGAAGATAGCCACATATTGCTGGAAAGTAATATTATTGAGGTGGCTAGAGAAAAGGAACGAAAGAGAAGAGGTAGGACAAAATAAAAGAATTTCTCACACGCTACTAAAAATGTCATCTTCCTGTTCTTATCACTTGAAATCTAGTGAGCTAACATTCCTTTTCTGGTTTCAAATCAGCAGTTCTATGAATAGTAATATTTAACTTTCAGTGGGGAAAAAAATAAATCATCTCCATTTCTTCCTTCCAAAACTGTGTAACACAGAGCTGAGTTTATTTTCTCCTGGACTTTCAGGTTAGTGCAACTTTAGGTTTAGAACAAGCTTGGAAGATGTGAATCTGAAAAGATGAAACCCTAGCCTATGAAAAAAATGAAGTGAGATTTTAAAATTCAGTTACAGCCTTACTGAGTGGGACTGAGCATAGGTAACATAAATGAAGAAGAGCTGATAATCTCTTTTAGTGGAAATCCTTAAGCAAAGTGGGTCTGGAAACTTAGGAGAGAAAAATATGGCCAAAACTGCTTACAGTTTTCATCCATTTTGCTTTGGATGAAAACACTACATTTTTTCTTCCCCTCCTCATTTAGTAAAAACAGCTTATACTCACATGGTGCCAGGTGCTCAGGGGTAAGGAGGCAAAATCCCTTTACAAGTTCACAGCAGATTTACCTTACTGCAACTGCAGGACTGTGGAACATAAGACTGTGAATCCCAGGAATACAGCAGGAATCACAACTCAGACTGATATGTGGTGCCTCCGTCCTATCTTATGTGGCACATTAAAATCCCAGAAGCCACAATCTTTCTTTCACCCCATCCAGCTAGCAGCTGGTTTTCTATTTATAATTATTCTTTCGTGCTCTACCAAGTTCCAAGTGATATAATTAACTTTAGCAAGGAACCAGATACTGAATTTTCTTTTAACATGTGTCACAAACACCTGAGGTGTAGAGAAAATAAACTCCTGAATACCACCGAGTCAGACAGGGAAACGAATATGGTATTCTTTAAAACAAGAGCCCTGCAAGCTAACAGTTATTTTAGTTCTTCACCCATCTATCCAGGTGCTGCTTTTGGACTGTTCTTGTTAAGCTAGTTTGGTGGCAAACAAATCTGGCAACGATCAGAAGTTTAGCCTCACAGCTCACAGCCTCATCACAGTTTTTTAGCTATAATAGTACAAAGTTCCCTGAAAATTAACACTCTGAAAATATTTAAAGATGAGTACTTTTAAAGGTGTTAGGCAGAGTGCACGCTGGTCCCTCATAGCAGGTAGCAGCACAATAATCCCCTTCTAGCCCTGAATGTGATATTATTCATATAGGAGGCATTATTTGTCTGAGGTGTATAGAAGCTCAGGATAAAAAGGATGTTCTTACCTGTAACCGTTTGGTAGCTTGGCCCAAAGACCTTTCTACAGCTTTAATGCCATTTTCCAGCCTCAGGCTCTGCTGGCCCTGGATATCGATTTCACCTTTCACCTTCTCGATCTTTTCCTTGACTTCTTCTTCATTCACTTGGGACTCCTGAACTTCCCGTTGCAACTTCTCTGCTTCAAGGCCACTTTCCATGTTGTGGATCTGCGACACGTAGTCCTTCAGCTTGCTCTCACACTCCAGGATCCTCTGCCTCATCTCCTGCAGCTGCTCCTTCAGCTGTTTTTCATTCTCCTGTTCGATCTGCAGCTCATTTTCCCAGAACTCTTCCTCTTCAATCTCCACTTCGTTCCTTTTGATCTTCTGCTCTAGTTTGAGAATTTCTTCTTCCAGGCTGGAGTTGTACTTTTGTTCCCAGTAGTGGATCTCGGCCTCGTTGGACTCCAGCTGCTTCTCAATGCACTGAAGTTTCTCCGTCTGGAGGTGGATCAGTTTCTTCAGCTCGTCCGCTGTTGTTTTACAGTTGTTAAGCACCTTTTGCTTGAACTCGGATTCCTTGCTTTTCCCAAAGATGTCCATTAACCCTTTGGCACCCCCGGTGAAGGTGAGGGATTTCCTTTTCGGCTCCCTCCTCTTCATGGATTTGTCGCTGGGAGGCCTCAGCTTGGCCAGGGGCGGTAAGCTTTGCCGGTAGAGAGTCCTCTCCGGGATGCGAGCCACGCTGTCCGAAGTCGGCCTCTCGCTCAGCGAGGGCCCGGTGCGGCGGAGGATGAGCTGCACGTCGCTGGCGTACTGTCCCCACTTGTTGAGCGACACGATGGGGTTCTCGTGCGGCGCCAGGTGCCGCTCCGTGTCCCGCCATTTCTCGATCAGCGTGTACCGCCCCGTCCGACCTGCAGGGACACCGCGGCCATCAGCGCTCGCACCGCCAGGGGGCGCTGCCGGACAGACACAGCCGCGGCCACAGGCAGCGACCCGCGCGG
>JAAWXA010000019.1:11554568-11586569 GCA_038090715.1 Florisuga fusca
GGAGGGTTGGGCGTATGGGAGGTGTGGGGGGACGCCTGTAGGGTTTTTTTGGGAGGGGGGTGTGTGGGGGATGTGGGGTGGTGTTCGTGGAAGGCTGGGGGTGCGGGCGCTGCTGCAAGGTCCCCGCGGTGTCTGAGCGTGCGGCAGCGCAGGGGAAGCCGCCTCAGCCTGCTCTTAGCACGGGCTCTGCACGGTGCTTATTTCCGTGTAAATGGCCCCAGGAAAACCCTCCCGCCGAGCAGTAAGAGTCAGGCAGTGACATTGCACACACAACTGGGCGGGCACAGCTCCGGCCCTGGCTCCTTTTGAAGTCCCGGACGTTAAACTAAGTGACCCAGCCATGCTGGTGTCTGGCAGAGAAACCCATCCAATGTGTTTCCTCTCCAGAGGAAAGAAACAAGAATAGAAAAAGCTCCACATGGTTCATACAGCCATATTGAAAATAAATAAATAAAAAAGGAAAAAAAGGCTGTGTTTGCTTTTAAACTGTATCATCAGAAAGGCAACCTGATGGCCGGCCGTGCCATAGTTCACCACCTGGTGCCCCCCGGTTCGTTCAGAGCCCGGGAGAGCGGGTCGGGGCCACCGCCCCATCCCACCAGCACACGTGGGCCGCCGAGTGGGGAACCGGACCGGAGCAGAACTCGGGGACGGGACCGGCAGAGGCTGCCGAGACCTTGGGCTGCCTGCACAGACTCATCTAAACCAGCACCTCACGAGTCCCCCTGGGCTGGACGCAGCCTCCAGAAAGCAGTCCGAATCCTTTAACAACTGTCATGATGTTTTTCTGACCTCTGTATTGCCAGTCAGCTGTACAATCAATAAAGTATGGTGTAATTTTTAAGGTAAGGAGAAGTAAAACTTCAATCTATAATTTCTTTTGTGCTTCTATTAAACATACTTTCATTTCAACTTAACAGACTTTTTCCCTTGAGAGCCCTTATAGGATGCTTTGAACGCTACGAAAATACAGCATTTGAGGTTTTTCACTATTTTTATTTTTCCTAAACAGTTTTACTACTGTGAGACACGGCCTTTTTTCAAATGCAGAAGTTTCCCATATCGTGAATGTCACTTCACTTAAAAGCCACAAAATTGTTCAAGATGTGAAAGATAAACTAGTTTTTAAAAGCATGTCATCCTGACAAATTTCTGAACAGCCCCACAATTGCCATTAAAACTTCAGTAGCTACTCTAATGCATTATATATATCCATTTCCATGATAGATTATAATTCAAATGAGGATTTATTTCAGCACAGAAAGATGACTAAAATAACTGTCATACATGAAACTGTGAGGTTGGGGAGTTGGTATAAATGTAGTTATCAGTAGTAACCCATTTGATCCATTTTCTTTCGTTAAACTACCTGCCCAGTCACTGCACTTTTACCAAAAGACCAAAGTTGTCTTCATGTCCAGGTGGAAATCTGCCTCTGGCCTGCAACCACAACAGCTGCACAGTATCCCCACCTCAAATTTGTAGGAGATAAGTTCCACTATGGTGATTCACATATTATGAAGCCCCCAAAAATCTGATATTGTGAGACCAGGCTTACAAAGAGCTCCCCAGATATAGCTACTGCGTCAGAAATGGTTTCTCTCATTTCACTTTTTCACAATTAGCTCCTAGTACAAAGAATAACAACAAAAATCAGCTGCACAGACACCACCTAGAAACAGGCTGCTTTGGCTCATGGTGGTAGTGAGCTAGCAAAATAAGAGACTGTAATGTCCACACTCACTTCCAGGTTAGGAGTGAGAGCTGAAAGAGTACATGAAGATTTGACTGACAGAAGTCAGCAAAACAAGGCAAGCAGCATGAGAACAGCAATGCATCCCCCCAGATGCCATACAAATAAACAACTTGAGGGAAGCACTGGGAGGAATGAAAAGAAAAAAGGAAAATTAAAAACAACTATCAGCATACCAACATGCTTGGCCAACACAGATTTAAAGTTTATTCCAATAAAGTATTTCAAAAACAAGTTACTACAACAAACTACAAAGTCAGAGATTTTTGCTAACCCAGAATATTGTTCATTGATCCACGAAGATTTATGGTTTGTAGTAGGCACTAGTGTTATTATAGGAAAAATAAACCTAGTGCTGTGTGCCATAGTGTACTAACAATAAAATCCCAGAGAAGAAAAAATGAAGTAAAAACATACTTCAGAACCCAGGACAATTGTTGCATTTTACCACTCTATTTTGCTAATCTTAAAAGCTTTCAGCTTGTAATCAAGGTAATGCTACTAATGTTCTTGTTGTGTCAGAAACAGCCAAGTTCAAAGAAGTCTTGAAATAGTAAACAAGAGTGCTTACCACTAGGGGACTGATCAGCATGCAGCTTCTATTCCCTTTACTATTAAATGAACTACTTAAAAGAAATATAACAAGAGGGGAAAAAAAGAAAACAGGAAAGGGGAATAAAGCTAACAATCTTAGCCAAAAGTGAATTAAGGAATTAAGCAAGGAGTTTACCAAGAACGATTTCCCTCTTAGCTTAGTGGTCCAAAACAACACACAGTCCTAAATAATGAATTCTGCACTCAAGACCCACATAAAAGAAAGTGTTTTGTAGAAGTAATACTTACAGAGTTCAATAGCCACACCTGAAGCTCAGTACCAGTCTGAAACAAAGCCATCCTCCCTCATCACCTACATTTACTGTATTGAGTCTATGTATAATGCAGATGAACGATACCCGGACAACCACAGCTGTGATGGTTGCTTCCATTAGAAGGGATTAATTCACAAATAAAAAGAGTGAGCAAGTTAATTCAAAACTAATGACAGAATATTTCAGAACATAGGCATCCTTGTAACAAATGGCTTGTTTTGATGTGCTATCACTGGCAAGGAGAAAGCAAGCTCCTAGGGTTGTTGACAAAGAACAGTTCAACACCTGCATGCTGCTTCTTGTCTTGTATATTGTCCATAGCTTTCTGAAATAGAAATTGTCTGTGCTTACACAGCACCTGGCAGAACTCAGTCCTACCTCATTCATGCAAACCTTGTAATTTAAAAAACTAGTTACTTTTGTATTCATGTAGTTTGCCCCACATCAGCAATGTATGGCATTCATTAAACCATAGTGGGTTTTTTTCCTCAGATGCATATTGAATCTCATGCAGATTTATGAAGTATTTCCAGGTAAAGTTCGATGAGCAGCTAAAGCTGACAGCACACAGCTTTAGTTACTGTACTGATGTTCACAATAGGGATGTGTCTTGTCAGTGGATCCCTTACAACTTCTGAAATCAAACTTTTCTTTAAGAACATGTGTGACTAGAACATAGACCAGTCTTGTTGTTTGGTTTTGTTTAGGGTTTTTTGGGTTTTTTTAAATATTTTTATCAAATCCTTGTACTAGTGAGAATGGTAGGAGAACAATCCAGACAGGCCTAAACACCAGCAGTGATGTGTTCTATGGTTCTCTCTTCAGAAAACAGCAATTCAGGGGCTAGAGAAAGCACAAAGCCCCTGCACACCACATTCACTGGCCAGCTACTTCTCATTAATACGCTGTACTGACCCACTGACTATATAATGGTCCATGTATGGGCCATATAATATTACCACCTCAAAACGATCCTCAGTAATTTTTATGTTTTGCAAGACAGTGAATGACAAGCTACACCAGAAGTCAGTATGCATTTACGTATATAAAGCACATTGCACCAGCACAAAAGGCCAGTATCAAGGTTAACACCTACAGCTACCTAAGCACACTAACTTATCACAGGTTCTATTAGAGCAGAAGCATCTTCCAGAGAGTAGTTTATTTTAAAAGTGAGAAAGAGATAAAAAAAAAGAAACATATAGACTCCATAATGCTGCTGTTCTGATAGCCTGCAACTATCTACCACAAGTGGTTTGTGACTGACTACCACTTCATTAATGAGACATTAAAGATCTAACTGCAGCCAGTACCCTGGATCAGTCACTGCTCTGCTGTACAGCCAAACACCAAGCTCTGGATCTGAGTGCCCATGTCATGTGCCCAACTGATGTAGTCTTAGTTTGGGATTGATGTAGTTGGGTAATTTAAACATAGATTCCATTACAATGAAAGGTGATTAAACTAATGAATACAGGAACATGGTAATTGAACGTTTTGTTTTTTTTTTTAAATCTCAGGAGGTGGACTTTTAAATTACATTCCATGAAGGGAATGACCCATATAACTATTACTCATTTTGAGCTTCTCTATATGTTTAATATTTGCAGCTGACACAGTAGACAAGAGTAACTATTTTTGCTGCCAAAAATAAAAATGAAATTCTGAAGGTAAGTAGCAGTAGCAGCGCTTCTAACGCAACACTTTTGGCTGGACTGTATCTTGAGAGGACAACAATACTGTTTTTCAGGACAGAAATGATTCATCCCTTTTCTCCCTTCCAAAAGCACATCATCTTCTACATGCAAAGCATTTCAGGGACTGGCACTACCTTTTTTGTACAGGTAGATGTACATATACACCACATAAAAATTTATCTGTGCCTTATCTTTCCAGCCAGGCTACAAAAGTGTACTTCAAGCACCAAGTAAAATTCAGCTTTTCATTAACAGTCTCCCATGCTTCACAGCCAGGATCTGCAGCAGTGAGTCAGTGCAAGCAGGTAAATCACTGCCCTGGTCTTGTATGCTTTCTGGAAAAGGGGGGGCTAGATGGGCAATCTGAAACATGGGGGTACCTCTCCTTCCCTAGGGAACGGGCTAAGGTGGGCAAGAGCAGCCCTTTGTCTCCAGAGGTTGTGTGGTCTTGCTCTCAGTTTCTTCTCTACCCCAAGACTGACAGGATGCACTCAGCACCATGGAAAGTTGTCTAAAAGGCCTATTCTAGGTACCTTTTTTGCCAGGGATGTGCAACAGCTGTGCCAAAGACCTTCCCTGCAAGGTGGCACTCTGGATAGAGTGAATAAAGAGAAGGCAAAAACAGGTGGTAGATGTCTCATTTCTGGAAACAATCACGGTCAGGTTGGAGCAACTTCATCAGGTTGAAGATGGCCCTTGTGGTAAGCAGGTGGGTTGGACAAGATGACCTTTGAAGGCTCCTTCCAACCTGAATCATTCCATGATTCTATGAACTTCTGTCACAGACTGCCAAACCAAAAAGGAAGCCCTTCTAGTCTTGCTCTTGAGCTATATCAGAATTAGCATCTACAACACACAACAGGGCAGAGTGAGCCACTATCCCCTGTCTGTGTGCAGGTTTCCATGGAGGGAAAGCCACGTACACCAACACGTGCTCAAGCCAAATCCAGACTGCTCGGTGCTCTGGGAGCACTGACAAGTGCATCCCCTCCCTGGCCTGGATACAACCTTCTAACTCACTTGGTTTCCCAGAGATAGCCCCCCAGCCTTAGGCTAAAGGATGCTGTCTTCCTTAACAAGGCAATGTAAAGAAAAAAACAATTGCATGTGAGTTAAAACCCTGTAAGAACTCTTAACATGTGAAACATGTGGGAGAAAATGCTCTGTCTTCCCAAAGGAGCAACAGCATTACCTCCTGCATATTTAACAGCACTGACAGAAAAGTATTTGCTGGCAATTTTAATAAACCCAGTATGATTTCAATACCTTTGAAATAGGAAGCTGACATTTCATTATGTGATACTTAAGTTAATATCCACAGCAATTTTAACAAATGCCATTCTAGCTACCTGAGAACTCATTAAATACATCCAAGAAAGACTAAGAGGGAAAAAAAAAAAAAACAACTTTAAAATAGAGGTTAGAGTATGTGTTACTCAGATTTCTTAACTCATCCTCTATTATGCACACACATGTATGCATACCATTGAAAACAATGAAAAGCAAAGGAGGGGACCAGTCCTCAAAAAGCATGCCCATGGAGATACAGAGGCTCGAGGCTAGCAGCAGCGAGGGTGGTCAGCTTAGTTCACTGGGTACAGCTGTGCTCACAATGGGATTACGTGTCTTTATCAGACTAAAGCCTTAGTTTATTACTCTTAACCTTTGGCTCAAAGAAAGGGTATACAAGAGTTTATCATAATCTGACAAAACAAAGCACTTACAGTCATTTCATCCTTTCAGCTGCCTTTCGTCTAAGCACACAGGGGTACCACACTTATTTTAAGATCCATGCCCTAAATAGGTAAAACAATGTGGAGGAGCAGCTCGGCTGAGGTCAAACAGCAAGACATGACCAAGCAGATCAAACAGCCCAAGTCTCTAATGCATGGGCCACCACTATGCTAGGCTTATGACATTGTTAAAGGTGGCAACAAATCACTCCACCCAACCACCATGCCTTTCAGCAAGGTTCCTGTCACTAGATTCCTGAACCATAAGGTTTTCATGTTCATACCACAGGATCATCACCGTATGCAGCTTTCTTTTACTTCTTACTATCTCTCTTAATGTTGCTAGAATCAAATTTGGGGCCCAAGAATAACGCAGGTTTTAGGAGATTCTTAGCAGTAAACTACATGGTTAATTCAATGTTTACAATCTTTAGAACATACGCAAATATTGTTCCTTTTTTCTAATCCTCTTCAGGCTCAGCACTAGGAATCCGTTCAACCTTATACTCTTTTCCCTCTCCCAAAGTGCCTGTCAGCCAGCTCTGGCACTTGCTTTAGCAAAAATTATTTTGGAAGAAGGGACAAACACAAGAAGAGACAAAAATGCAGTGGTGTGGTTTTTCCAGATACAACTCTGACTGAGCCTTAGAATGCTGTAACACGTCTGAAACAGCATGAACAAATCTGTGCTTTATTTTAAAAAATACTCAACTGCAATAAAAAAGTAGACAGCTGCATTTGTTTAATTTTAAAGAGGTAGCTGTACTTCTTAGTTGGTAAACTCACATTCTCCTGGTAATATACTACAGCCAGAAAACCAAAATCCACATCACTATTTAAAGCCAGTCTGCTGTTTTAATTATTTGCCACAGAAAATTACGGAGAGGGCAGGAAACAAAAGTGCACTTTGGTAAGAGAGTCAAGCTTTGATTCTCTAGGCTAAAATACTCTCTTTCTAGGAAAGAAACATGTCATTCTGAACACAGATGCACTCTAGTCCCCAGAAGAAAAAGAAGCCACAATAAATGCACTAAAAATCCTCACAAGGGCTGAAAATGGGATAACAACACTTTCCTGAAGAAAGATGGAAAGTGTATTTGTGACAATGTTATTCATTACCATATTCCTTTGTAAGATCTTAATTTTTTTTAGATTTGAATGGCAAATAACCAGTAAAAGCCAGTTAAAAACAAGCTTCTGTAGTTAAACTACATTTGCCTAAACTATGAGCTAACAGGATTAACTCACCTTCTTTTAGAGTACTACCTGCTTCTCCTCTCAGTATTACAATGATTTTTTGAGAGGAGCCACTATGCTCAGACACACTCACTGCAAATCCATATATTCTACTCTTCAAAACAGATCCCTGACTGGATTCACTGACCATCTCATCATACATACAGTTGAAAAATACTAATAACCTTGCTCAGCATGTTTTTCAGTTGCTCAAATTATACCTATATGAAGCCATTCTGGCATGATTTTCCCAGAATGCATAGAAGAACTAGTGGAAACAGGAAAAAAAGGCAGAATTTTTTGTTAAATGTACATGTTGAAAATAGACAACAATGAATGTGAAAATCCAGCTCATCTCTCCCGGTAAAAATATTTTGAAAACAAGACTGATGGTTCACATTTAAACTGTACTGTGGTACATTTTTGCATTTTGGGGAGGGTTTTGTTTCTTACAACAAAACAATGACTACTCTTTTATTTGTATTATAATGCTAAATCTTTCTCTGTGTAATCTGCAAGCAGCTTGAGTTTTAAAAAAAATTTTAAAAATATAAAAGAAGAAATAAAGCAACCTTGGATAAAACTCATAAAAGGTAATATCAAGTGTTCAAGGTCCCAGTGGGAGGTGATCTCACTCTCTGGAAACTTGTAACTGGATAGTTTTATGTCTGATTTGAACCAAGTTCCAGAGACCCTCCCTCCTGCTAAGTCATTTCTAACTCCTTCTAGTTAGAGACACATTGGTTACAGCATGAAAAATTATAGGCAATTGTTATTATTTTCACATATTTTTAAAATAAGGTTTGCTGGAATCATTCTCGCCTCTTTTTTTGTTTAAAAGAATAATTTTTATTTGAAATTGAATTCAAACCCTTTAACCTCAAGCCAAATAGAAATTTTAAAAACAAATTTGGAGTAGAATAATTTCCTGATTCTCAAGGATCAAGAGATGGGCAGCAGGGGAAGGAGATCATAACATCAAAACAGGTAATGCAAATGTTATTCATCAGGAGCACAGCCTCAAAGGAAGAGAGACCTGTTGGCATTTCCACTGAAAGAGGTAATAGTGGCAGGTACCAACTTGTAAGGCCAGGCAAGTCAAACGACAGCACTCCAGTGTCAAAAGGTGAAGCTAGACCTTGGGTGTGGGACAGAATGTCCTACAGAGAGGGACAGGCTGGCATGACTTGCTATTTTTGGCTAAAATAACCCTACCTGTTTACAACTTCAGCTCCTGTCTTTGCACAAATAAATACATGAGAAAGTAAGCAAATAAATAAGGAAGAAAACTTCAGTGTCCTGAAGAAAGTTATTATTGAATCTGAATTTCCACAACATGAGGGAGAGGTGGAAAAGAAACAGATGGAAACCTCTTTGTTGCTCTTATCACACCAGGAGATCAGAATATCTGGCCCTGCATTTGATCAAATGACAGGAAGAGAAATTTATTGAAATACAAGAAATTCCATTTAAACCTGGTGGGTGTGGGGGGGTGTTGCAGAGAGCAACTGTCTTACTGCAAGAGTGACTGAAAACCACAATAGGTTGCTCAGAGAGGTGGCAGAGTCTCCATCCCTGGCCACTTTAAAACCTGACTGCACATGGTCCTGAGCAACCAGCTCTACCTGACCCTGCACTGAGCTGCAGATACAGACAAGGTGATGTTCAGGTGATGTTCAGAGATGCCTTCCAACCACAAGCCATTCCAAAATACCTTTGATTTTCCTGGTTTTGAAATACATTGCAAAGCTTTCTTTCCATATCTCTAGGGTAGAGCAGCTTTAGTTTGTCCATGAGGAGCTTCTTGAATAACAGATGTCTTACAAGTGTACAAGTACCTTTGGCTTGTGCTTTCTGCAGTGGATATGGCTGTAAAATAAGTTGCTGCTATTCCTGATGCTGCACTTCAACATTAATAATATACTCATTGCAGTTCATATTCCAGGCTCAGTGAAGAATGATGTGTTTCGGGGTGTGTGTGTGTTGTATTTTTTAAGTCAAGGACCTAGCAATAAACTTTAAAAAACAATAAAACAAAATAGGCATCTCAAAAACTTTGCAGACAGATCAACAGATAGACAAAATAATGTTGAGTCCAGCTAAGCTATGCAACTGCAGGAGGAGCCAAACTGCAAGATGGAAAGTAAGATCAGAGCCAACCAAGGAGGAAGCCAACTAAGACTGGCTGCTTTCCATCACCAAATGTCAGGTGAGACCTAGGGGGACATATTTTAATAGATTCCCCATTCAAATTTAAGGGACAGATATTCCTGGTGAGCTGGTATCTATACACAGCCAAATCAAAGGAGCAGACATATGGTTGCTTTCCTGATGAATGGCCTGACAGGAAGGTTGGGAAAGCCCTATCTGCCAAAGACAGGCAATGCATGTAATGTATATGGTGTTTAATATTGTCCTAGCAGCCCCAGTGAGAAGTTGGAGCACAATTACTCTAGGTCTTTTCTAGAGAGGATATTTGCCTCAGGAAGGGGCTTCCAAAGGATTATCTTAATTTGGCAGTGGAACCTGAGTCACATGCCCCAGATGAACTGGTGGTGTGTTAGAGAAAAGGAAGTCTGCTGAGTTGACAAAAAACATGTGCATTTCCAAGGCCAGTTGAGTCTTTTTAGAGTTCAGGCTAATAACTGAAGATAGAGCAAAAAAAAAAAAGATCAGTTACACAGGAGAATATTAAATTATTGCCTGGATCTCGAAGTTTGACATTTTTTGTTTTGAGGGAGGAGGCAAAAGGAACAATATAAAAAAGATGGTGAAAGAACAAGAAGTCTTTCACAACCACTTTATTATTTTTCTAAATAGGTAACATTTCTCAATTATTTCTAGGAAATAATCACGCTAGCATAATGGTGGCTTAAAAAATCTATTGGCAGAAAATTATATGAAAACAAGCCATTCATAAACCAATTAGCATGAAATGTAAAGCTTCAACTAACGCAAAGAGTGATAGCACACTTAACAATTAACCACAGAATACAAAATTTTGGAGACAGAGTGACTTTCTACAATTTTTAAATGAAACTTTGAAAGGTATTTGATGCATACAGATAGAACGTACACATGCTAGCACTGTGTGCAGTCACCTCAAGATTCAACACAAAAATATTGCCAGTCTTCTACTTCATCAGATAGAAGTATATGGAAATTATGTTCAAAAGTACACATTTAAATAAATAAACATCACAGTAATTCAGAGAAATTTAATTTATGCTTATAGGTAGAATATCTGGTTGATACTCATGGCCCTAAGTTGTTTTTTATTAGAAAATGATAATTTTGCTATCAAGTCAGACTGTTAATACAATCTTGCCAAATTCTTGGAATACTGAAAAATGCAAAAGTTAGTCCTAAAATTATTAATTTAATTTTAGGTAAGATATAGGTTTTAATGCCTAAATTTAAAGAGCAAGTGAAGCCAATTTTAAAATGTTATCAAAGAATAAGATTCAGCATAAGAAGCACCAAAGAGATGAAGCTGAGGCTTATTCAGGATACTCTCGATCACTGAGAAAGATCTTACAGAGCTGAAGGAAGGTTTGTTCTTGTAGTGGAGCCTGTAAGTTTTTTTGTTTTTTTTTTAATAAACTGTTCAGCAAATAGCTAAGAGTGAACAGACTTCAAGTCACCCTTTTTATTAGTGCTGAGTTATACAGAGTGCAGGAGTAAGAGGAGAATGTGAAGAATCTGAATCTATTTCATTGATCTGTACTGTTCCCAATATACCTAGGGGTATATGTATCATTTCAGTGAACACAATTAGCTTGTGAAAACCAGCCAATTATTTTAGGCTGCTTTTGTATTTCTTTGGTACTCAAAACATTACCAGTTAAGCACCATTTTTAGCCCATGCTGTATTTACAATGACAAAGGGCAACAGATTATTGTTTAGAGAATAAAACTGCACAGAATTCAAGTGTATAGATTTCAAAGTGTTTCTTTCTTTTTAATCTCTCTCTGGCAGGTGAAAAATCAAAGGCAGCAAGTTTAACCTGCAAGCTTATCCCTCTGTGCATTATGTGTTGATGCTCTTCTGACACTGAGTGCAATGCCTCCTCACCTTGGTTTAGCTTCATTGAAAAAAAGCTTCACCCCCGTTGCCAGACTCCCAGCTGACAGAGTTACTTACCAATAGCCTGAGCAAGGGCTATGACAACCTCCTGGCACGTTGTGACTTCGGTGACCCCACAAACAATTCTCTGGACTCCATCCACCCATACTTTGAGCTCCATGGTTCACCAGATCATCCAAGAGCCATGAATGCAGGTCAGTCAAGTCATACTTGCAGCAACACTGGAGACAACACCGCAGGCTTCTCTCAGCAGCTAAAAGAGAGAAAAATCCTGGTGTTTATAGTGTGGCATTATAAATTTAAAAAGTTAACAAATCCATTTTAACACCTATTGGGTAGAAGAGGCAAAGCAGCCTCCTTCTTTTAAAAACAGTAACAGGACTCAAACATCCCTTGCTTTAGCAACATCTACCCATTCTGTAGACAGACCAGAAGTTTCATTACATTTGATTAAATATTAAAAATTATTACAGAAGAACACCAAGAGAAATACCATTAAATAAACAACTCCACAGTAGATTTATGTAATGGTTTCCAGTAACAGGAGCCCCCCTTCCTTTAAATATTACCCGGATGTCTCAAGGGACTGGTTATAGAAGTGTTCACTGTTTGTTCAATAATTCCTGGCATGTGGTGCCACAGCAAAACAAGGGAGAAATATTTTTAATTACAGCCATCCGTGAGAGCCCAACCTTATCTATACAGAAGATAGCTGAAGGTTCCTAGTCCCACCAAACCTGTGCAGTTAGTACCAAAGCTGGGAAACCCAGAACGGCAAGCAGATTGCTTCTTTCTCTAAACCAAGATGTACTAGGGAGAGTGTCAAAGAGGTGGTTTAACCCCTGCCAACACTGTGCTGGTTCTGTAAAGACAAGACTTGGGCTCAAGTGATATCCTGGGTTTTTCCATAGGCACTGTGATGTTAACTAATCCAAAAAGCAAACCATAACATCTAATCTATCTAGGTGTCACTTTTAAGCATGGTTCTAATGCCTTTGCTGAAATAACAAGGTGTACTAGCTCCCAACTTCTTTTTAAAAAGGAAATTTCCTTTTAGAAATTTTCCTTTTCATTTAGAAATGAAAAATGTTGAGAGAGGGTTTTTTCCTAAAATAAAAATCCTGCGAGATCAAAAATCTCTTACCCTACTGTAAAGCTAGGGAAAAAATAACCCAAACAAACAAAAACTCTATGAAGCATAGAAGCAGTCAAGTTGCTCAAGGTTTTTCTAGTGTTAACTTTTGGATTAATTACTGATCTGAACACTAGAGGTTTTGCTCAGCTTTTGTAGGAGTTGCTTTTCTTCTGCACAAACAGATTTACCATTGTCCTGGCTCACAAAAGTTAATTTCTAACTGGAACTGCTGAGACGATGAATTTTTTTAAATTTCAGAGTAAAACTCCATAAAGAATTTTGCTTAAAAACCACAAATAAAAACCCCAACAACATCCCAAACCAAAAAAAAAAAAAAAAAGTAAAGCACCAATAATTATTAAAAAGACACACACAAAAAACCCCAAAATCCAAACCCCAATGAGAGAGCACAGTTAAGCAGATAGAGGAAAAACAGACCATGATAATAGAGAAAGCTCATGTATTTGTGTAATCTCATATGGATGACATGATAAAACTAAAGGCAATATATTTTTGAAGAATTAGGTACTAGGAAAATGTGTAACAGGAATAGAGTAAAAGAAATCTGAAAGTTATTTAGAGGAGATTAGTGAAGACATGCACATTAGGGTTACACAAGAAATATGGAATCTGGTGATGCTGATGGATTTAACAGATCTGCACATGGAGGCAAAAATGGTGCAGGAAAAGATCAGGAAGCAAGTATTTAGTATAGTTCCTGTTTTACAGTTTAATCAGAGCTGCTTTCTGATGTGAAGTGAACATCTCTTTCTGCATTAAAAAGATGTGCAGCCCTCAAGCTGGAGTGGAAAGATGATTTCCCTTGCAACCAAATACTTCACTCAGCAGCTGATAAATACTGATGCATGATCCAGAAGACACACTGATCTTCACTTGACAAGCTGTGGCAATGAGCAGCAACACACCTCAAAGCCTCTTGGAGTCAGAGGGGTCACACCACCTCGGATGAGCTTTAGCGAAGAACTAAGCAAGTCTGCTGTAAAGCCAGCCCAGCACACACCCCAAAATCCCTATCCAGAAGTGCCCATTTAGGAAATAAAAGAAACACTAAGTCACACAAACATGTAAGTAAACCAGGTTTCAAATATCCTTGTATAATCAACAAAAAAAAGACACTTAAGATTACCAATGTATACAGGGGAGTCTTCCCAGACATTAGCAAGCACTTGCAAACCCAAAAAGGTCAGAGTTTAAATAAACATTTCCCCACATAAAGTGACATACTTCAAAGAAAACTACTATCTCTACAAGTACTAACAGTGTACAAATACAGAAACACTTCAGTCAGGTAATATTGTTTTAATGCACCAATAAACAAAGCAGAAGAAAGTCTTTTACTAGTCTGTAACGTAGCAGGAACTGAGGAAACACCTATCAAGCCTCATCAGTGACCTCTGTTGCTTACTCCTGGACCAGCTGTCTCCACAAATAAACAGACCTCAACATTCCAAGCCCAACTGTAGGGAACTTTATTAATTAACTTAATATCTTGCTGAGAGTTGAACAGTTCAGACTTGCTGGCACAAAACAAGCCATCTCACCATGTGACAATGCACACGTCAGCAAAGCATCCGACAGCTCTAATTGTTTTTCTGTCTGTCAACATCCAAAGTATTATCTCAATTTAGCAAGCCAGCAAGTACATTTTTTCCCCCTGTCAGCAAACAATGTACAGTCTTGCATTCAGTGCAGATCACTTTTGATCATGTTTTCCTACGTCAATCTTTTTATTTTTTAAAAGAAGAAAACCCAAAACATTTCATTTATTGATGAAATATTTCTGACACTTCCAATTTTGAAAATAACATCTACCAAAATGGCAAATGATCCAAACAAAGTGTCTTTGGAACAGTCTGAGCTTGGGGAAAATATTCCTGTTTATTTCTTCTGGGACAAATAGTTTTAATAGATGAAATAGCAATCGTGAAACAATAATACCAGCCTACAGTATGTGCTTCTGTCAGACCAACATGCAGGGCTCAATTAGAGGACTGTGTCCCTCAAGCAATAGTATGAATCATTCAGGGATCTCTTGGTCACTAAAACCAGAACACATACAGACTTCAGAAACACAAGATCTATGTGCTGGAATTAGTGTCTCTCATTATACGTCCTAAGCAAAGCTGAGTAGGAAGTAGCTGAGAAGCAAGTAGGAAAAAAAAAAAAAATCTGGCCATGGTTTGATTTCTAGCATTGCGCAGTGAAAGCTTAAATGGAGGTCTGAAAACCAGCAAATATCTTGGCCAATGTAACTCCATAATGCTCTTTATTAATATTTGGTTTTCCTTTATACATGTACTCAGTTCTTTATTTGCTGACAGTCACCCTATGTACCATTGTTTCATTGTCCTGTCCCTGCTTACTTGCAGGGGGTTTGGACTGGATGACCTTTAGAGGTCTCTTCCAACCCAAGTCATTTTGTGATTCTGTGATTGTCTTTCCACTGAAAGCCATTCTGACAGCCCCGAATACCTTTCAAATTGAAGTCTGCATCCAGAATGCACATCATGCTTTTGCAGTAGAGAAAGCAAAACAACCCTTAGCTCCAATAGCATACAGCCTTCTCTCTGAAGCAAATGGAAAGAGGGGGTGTAAAAGCTCACTTGAGGTTTCACAATCCCTTAAGCTCAAAACCAGCTCACCTTATTCTTAACTTCTTATTTTAGCAATGATCGGGAATAGGAATGCACAACTAATTCAGACAGCAGAGACACAGGAGCCAAAGCCCACCTCTGATCACAGCTCCCTCCCCTAGCTTGTCAGTGATCAGCTCCATAATGGGAGGGATTTCTGTCTGACTGGAACCAAAGGTGAGGATCTGACACGCTTCAGCTACTTCCTCACCCCATTCTCTCCTATGTGCTTTTTGTTCTCTATTACTTTGCCTGGAGCCTCCTCAATTACATTGTTTACTATGCATTAAACAGTTTTCTTAGATTCTCCTCTTACCGTAATTGGTTGATGATATCTTACTCTTTCAAACTTGCTCAGCTTTTAAAAGCCAAGAAAATATACACACACATACACACTGGAGGGTGTATGTGTGTATATATATATATATATATATAAGCACTAATAGTTAGTTTACAAACTACAGAAAAGCTGCAACTTCACAGAAGGCAAAACTGACCATGAGCAAAGAGTTTTTCTTATGTTTAAGTAAAGAGCTATTCCAAGCAGATTTTTGCCCATCTGTTTTTGACACAAATTTAAGTCATGAGAAATCCTGACATCTAAAATTAAGATGTTGATTTTACCTTACTTCTAATCTTCAGAAGATTCCCATCATCTGAAGGCAGGGTTGCACCTCCAACCAGGGCCAAAATCCTGCTGCAGCTGAAGCCAACTGCACAATTTTGACTAACCACTTCAGTAACCTTTTGTTCCCCCAGCAAATAAAATCAGCATGCTCTTTAGGATACTTAAAGATGAGCACACTTGTAATTTACTATAACCACACATTATCTAAAGTCTGGCACTTCCCCTTTATTTCTCATTGTCTGTATGCTATGGCACCTATTCTGACACCAGAGAGGGCTTTGGACGAAGAGGCAGCTTGTTTCACCCAGGCTGAAAGGTGTTAACATGGACAGCTAATGCAAGCAAGACAAAGGAAAAAAGGAAAGGGGAAAAAAACCCAACACACACAAAACAAAATTTAAAAAATCAAACCATAAAACCAAACCAAGTACAAATAAGCCTGTTCAGCAACCCAGAATGAGCTTATAAACCATCCAGAAGAGCATGACAGTATCCCCTGTGAAGCAGAAGACATTTGGCAGATCCTCCCTACCAGAAGAATCCTGGCAGAAAACAAAATAATATCTTCCACATGCAGATGACTGCAAATACAGAATTGGCTACTCAACACAAACTAACTAGTATTTAGCAAAAAGGCTCCTCCCTTGGACTGATGGAGAAATATCCTACAAGATACCCTGCTTCCTCATCAATAACTGTGCAAAAAATTTTCATGGCAGGTTCAAGTCAAAATACCAAGTGCAAATATTCTGCACACAAAATATTATTAGATAGGAAAGACTGTGGTATTGAAACCAGTGTATGAGTTTCTGTGAAAAGACAGTTTTTACACAGAGGTGGCATCCTTTTTTTTTTTTTTAGTGGGACTCAGTGATTTCCTCTTGTAGAGTGTTATTCTTTTACTATCCCAGAAGAATACTGAGAGATAATAAGCACTGCTTAAAACCAAGAAACCAAAGGTCCCACAACTATGAAGATGACAATGTTGAGAACAAGCTTGAGAAAGTTTAAGCACCAAAGAATTTTCCTCGCATGAGACTAGCCAAGAGATGGTCTAATGCATGCCTGTGTGAAACAGGCCAAAATCCAGATGCCACAGTGTTATTCAAGACACAAACAAACTATTTATATACATACTACTTGTGAGAGAACAAGACGCTGCACCAATATGCAAGTTCATACATGAACTACAAGAGGCTGTTTCTAGCAAAAATGGCCACTAGAGACCTTGCATCTAGATAACCTAGAATTCCCCATAAGTCCCAAAGTCACTGTTTCCCAGACAAATTACTTGCATCCAAGAACCCTCAGCTGCCTAGTGCAAGAGCTTTTTCACTGCAGTTTCTCCTGGTGCAATACAGCTAGCAATATAGTGGGAAAAATGAGGAAAGGAAACATTGTTTTGAACAAAGAGATCCTATGATGGATATTTTTCCTAATTACAGAGCAAACTTCACCTCTCCTTGAGCTACAATTTCTACAGCATACAAAAATCTAGTTTTAAGTCTGTTTTCTGTTTTTATTAGTGAGAAATGGCTAGAAAGAACTTGTTTTCTTTTGGGAGTGGGGAAGTTTAAGAGGAGGTAAAAAAATTCATCCACACCATTTGCCATCTCTTTAAAGCTATATTTTATTAATGGCAACTATTGAGATTAGCCATTATCAAGATAAGCATTTCAACTTATTAGTTGAAATGAAATTTCTTTTACCTTGAAAATTATATTTATCTTCAGTATTTTAATTCTCAGGCTGATCTCTGACTCCAAGAAATATGTTAATCTTCACACATTCTTCTTCTTTTCTTGCTTCACAGTGTCTTAGTCTCAGCCCCAGCATCTTCTGATTTTTCATTGCCTGCTGTTCTCAGACATCTTTGACCAATAGGTAATGTTTCCCTTTCAGACATGCAGAAACAAGTGACTGCTATCTCAAAGGCCTTAGTGCTACCTATCTCTTCCCCTTTATCCTAGCCAACAAAAGGGATGGAGGCTTAATCCAGTATTTGCTGTCCCAGGTGAGCTTTTCATTAGCAAGCTGATGGGCCACATCAGTATACAAAGATCATCCCCAAATTCATTAAGAGGGCATCAGTTCAGTTGAATAAAGCTGGCTTATAATTATAGGTAACAAAATGAAGAAACCCAAGCTACCATTTAGCAATTATTTAACCGCAGCACAGAACAGGATTCACCAGCTTGGGAGCTGGAGTACAGGAGATGAGATAGCTACCCAGCTTCCTGAGCACAGACTGTGTCTGAAATTCAAATGCCTTCGTAGAAAACTAAGTTCCAACCTGCTGCTGCTAATATATATTGATGGCTGGAGAGGTACTGCTTTCAAAACCCATCACAGTCTGTAGCACTTCATATCCTGACTGACAATTCTGAAGCCACAAGCTTTGACCCAACTGTGTTCCATAACATTTTCAAATCACCACAAAATGTCAGAAAGAAAACAAACTAGCAGGTGAGTCTATGAAACAGACGGCTTCCTAAAGTTTCTTTTCATTTGGTCACTCCAAAGAACACAACCTTGCATTTTTAACAGTTTCACACTCTTGCACTTGAATTAATTCAACGGGAACAACCACTCTGAAATTAATACCATTCTTTCCTCAGGATTAGATATAAAAAGCATCTGAATTCCACATAGACTTGAGGTACAAAAACCCAATGGCATTTTGGAGATGGTGATAGCACTCAACTCAGTCCCAAGGACCTTTGGTTCTACTAACTAGGTTTCAGTCTGACAATTTTGAAGCGCAAGTTTAAAACCTGAGTTAAGAGGACTTGAGTTTAGGATATGTACCAGAAAATAAAAACAATATCTGATGCAGCACTTACTTTCAGCTCTTGAGATTTACAGGATTTATTTTGATACCATTCTGAATCTGGTTCAAGTAGGCTTAACCACTGAATTCCAACCTTGAATCTGTTTTCAGGATTAGGACTAAAGTATCATCTGCAGGTGGTTATACACAAAGCACTCCTTTTTCTCAGCCTGTATTCCAGCTACAGACCAACAAAATTTATCAGTATGAAACATCACAACCCTACAGCAGAGGCAAGACTGAATGGACCCCATCTTAGAAAGCCTCACCGCTCACCACTGCTCTAGGAAGGGTTGAATTGGTAGCAGCACGACAGAGGCTAAGACTGCACCATATATAAGTTATGTGACAAACAGCTCAGAAAAGTCATATGTATTAAACAAACATCTCCTGATTCATCACCTCAAGTTAACAGGCATACATTTACTACAGAGTAATGTCATCCCAAGCTCAGTATTTGTTCTTCATTAGAATCAAACATACAACACATCTGAGAAAATAGCAACCACAACTTTATTAACCTAAGAAACATTAAGTGGAAGTCACATTTATTCCTCTAATATGGTTTAAATATTGTGTGTGGCTGAAAGAAAACAAAACAAAGAGCAGAGGAATAAGCAAGCTATTTCATTGTCAGAGAAAAGTACATGAAAGCTACAATACACACTACACACAGCTTACTTCAAAGTTGCCTTACGCCTCTAGACGCTCTAGCTTCAAAGGCAAGAAAAAGGTCATTCTCTCAGCTGGTTTCAAGGATGACACAGCTCCACTCATTCATGTTTCTCTCTCCCCTGAGAGTTTGTCTGCAAACACTTAGAGCCAGTGGAGGGACTGAAGACATTTGTGTGCAATTGGCAATATTTACATGTTCTCGTGGTCATCTGCTCATTTTTGGCAAAATGTGGTTTAACCCTTGGTTTGAACTGGTTTAACTCTTGGGCTGAATCTCTTCACTTCAGTCAAGCTCGTTGACAACATTTGCTGTGATTTGTCATTCAACTATAACCACTGATTCACAGCTGTCAAAGTGCAGTGCTCCTTGGACTTCAAATGAGAACCAAGTGCAAATTTCATAGAGCTCAGGAAAGTATCCAGAACGCCCTATTTTACTTCCCACATTTGACGATACAGACACCAAAGCACAACACCCTCTTCCACTATAATTTTTGGAATGTTGCATGTAAACAAGCCCATTTCTCTATTTCTGTGCTTGCATTGGAGGTCACAGAAATAAAAGACATCTTACAACTGAAATATCTGTTTAAATTTTAATTATCTTAAGTTTTAAAAGTCTATTAAGTTTATGGTTCAAAACCATGGTATTGCGTAACTACTGAAAAGAAATTTCACTCTAATTAAGTGTAGTTCCTGAAACAAAAATATGGTGAGCCACTTTCAACCTACTCAACATAACTGTTTTAAAAAATTATAATCTCCAAGCTTTACTCAGAGAGAGGCTACATTATTCATTACACATTATCTGAGAAATTTCAAGTCATTCTCCTGGCAACATGAAGAAGTCTGCAAGACAGAGCAGAATGTATCCCTGCACAGGGTCTTTAAACACTTAAGGCAAGTAAGAGAAAACAAGTGTGGGGAGCCTATCCTTTCTAAAATTTATGCTTGGCTATGATTACTTCCCTACTTCCCCAAGCACAAAAGTACTTCTTTGCTTCTTCCATTCTCTATTTATGACTCAGCTGGATCCCTTTAGTATTTTCCCTTGCCAGACAATTGTGAGCTTGGGTATTTATTAAAGCAACATCTGAGGTAATCATAATACACAGCAATAGCTTATGGACTAAAATACTCTAACTACATTACTTAATTCCCCTAGCCCTGATTTCAGTGCTCTGGTGGTGCTACAGCCAGCTCCAAGTCAAGCCTACAGCACTTTGGCCAGCTGGCCACATGTCTCAAAATGGATGCAGAGCTGCAATACCACCTCAGGACGTGAGTATACACTTAAATCTCTCTGCTCTTCTCAGCCGATAATTTTAGAAAAATAGTTACAAACTTCATACTTTCTAAACCACTAGTGTGTCCAGAGAAGGGCAATGAAGCTCAGGAAGGGCCTGGAGCACACACAAGTCCTGTGAGGAGCAGCTGAGGGAGGTGGGGTTGTTCAGTCTGGAGAAGAGGAGGTGAGAGGAGACCTTATCCCTCTCTGCAGCTGCCTCAAGGGAGGTTGGAGCGAGGAGAGAAACAGCCTCTTCTCCTTAGTAACCTGTGACAGGACCAGAGGGAATGGATGGAAGCTGCACCAGGGGAGGTTTAGGCTGGATGTTAGGAGATATTTTTTCACTGAGAGGGTTGTCAGGCATTGGAATGGCCTGGCCAGGACAGTGGTGGAGTCACCAACTCTGGAGGTATTTAAAAGGTGTTTGGACCTGGTCCTTAGGGACATGGTTTAGTAGTCAGCTTATGGTGTTGGTCAAAGGTTGGACTGGATGATCTTGGAGGTCTCTTTCCAACCTAAAACATTCTGTGATTCTGAGTGACAGTCTGCAATACCAATGGAAAATGGATGTTAGGCCCAAATTCAATTTTCAACAAGAAAAAAAAAAAAAAAAAAGTAATAATCTTTTCATTTTCTTGTTCCTAACTTCTTTCCCTTTTGCAACAATTTTTAAGCCAGAACCAGCTTCCTTGTAATCAGTTCCCCCCTTTATTTTCAGACACTGTCTACACTGTGTACCTTCTGAGATTCAGCCTTTTATTACAGGCCATGCAGTTACAGGCTTTCATCTCAAACTTTAATGACTGCATCCTCACTGCACCCTCAGCAATCCCATCTTGTCCGTTTGCCCAGAATGATGATGTCAGGGCAGTTTTCTGGAGTCAGCAGACTTGCCAAAAAACAGAGAGCAAAGCAGCCCTTCTCTCTAGTATAAGCAATCTACTTATTTTCAATCGGGATGCCTTTCCACACTTATCTCCCACCTTATCTCCACCTGAAGCATAAAGCCGTACAATTCAGCTTTATTTTAAAAAGTTGCCTCAGACATGCACATAGAAAAAAATCCCATAAGTTACTGTTTAAATCTCCTCATTATCCTCCAAATTCTCCCTCAACCTACTTCTGCTCAGTGCCTACCAAAACACAGTTGAGCAATAGGTGGCATGGTGTGACCCTACTGCTTTTAATGCTAACTGACCTTACTCTACTCATCTCCCTATGTCCTACAAACACCTTGGGCAGAGCACACCTTTTCCTAGGGGGTTCCATTACCTTTTAGAGAGGGCAAGACAAACACTAACTTGCTCAAAGAGCTCATGGAAAACTTCCAGAGTTTCCAGACTGGCAACTTAATCAAACCTTTTGGGAAAAAATTTGTCCCACCAGAAAAAATTTTAGCATCATTGCTTCTTTCATGGTGAATCTCCACTCTTATGTCTTTGAACTTAATTATAAGGTGCTTGGGATGCCAAGAACTGATACTGAAGAACATACTATCCAAGCTAAAAAAACCAGCATCTCAACTGATCAGTGATGCTGCAAGAAGAGCTGAGGTATTCACATGTTCTCTGCACTACCATCATACTGCTTATGAAGTAAAGTCCAACTTGCAAATTTTGTTCTTGGTTTTTTTAAACTGGAAAAAAAAACCAACCCAAACCCAGAAGATCCAATTAGGAAGTTTTTAGTTTCCACTGCTCTTTTT
The DNA here is from genome assembly GCA_038090715.1 of Florisuga fusca. Taxonomy (NCBI): domain Eukaryota; kingdom Metazoa; phylum Chordata; class Aves; order Apodiformes; family Trochilidae; genus Florisuga; species Florisuga fusca. The sequence goes on from JAAWXA010000019.1 coordinate 11,576,859, forward strand.
AACAGACTGAAAAATAATATCTGCTTCTGTCAACTCCTACTCTCTAAAGAAACATGGAGGACAAGCTGTGTAGACTGGAGCTATTGGACATTACCAGCAGTGAATGAGTTAATAGACCAGGTTAAGGATTTAGAACTTTGCCACAGATCTTAATAAAAAGAGCCTGACCAGTTTTCCTTTAAACAAGAAGTGGCTGCTGGGAGTTCTAATCTTTATTGATATGCAGCTATGAAGTGCACAATACCAGGTAACATTAGGAGGCCAGAATGGCTTATTAAGCACAATTACTTAAAAAGCAATCTAAATCCTGGAAAGAATTCAAGGCAAAGTGCCTACAGAAAGTTTCTGGTGTTTTAAGATAGTGAGAAAATAAAGACCAAAAATTATCCAAAATATAAAGTACTGATGAGTCCAGACATCTAAAACATGACATTTAGATTAAAAAAAAACCAAAACAAAACAAAACCCCCAACAATTACTTAAGTACAATTTATCAGAAAAGAGAATAAGTGTCTTTTCTTTTTCAATAAGCAAATTGAAAAGCCACATGAAACATCAATGTCAAGATTACCCATATGCTTTGAAGCACTTTCTCAAAAAGAAGGTATCTGGTTCCTCTAAAGGGGGCATAAGCTATTAGCAATCCTGGGGAATAGTTCAGCATTCTGTGGTTTGGATATCTTCTGCACAGTTGTACATCAAGTTTTCTTGGTTTTCCATTGAAAACAGAGCACACAATTGAGTTTTACATTACATGCATTACACTTTATGCAGGCCAGCATTGAAAAAAAAACAACCAAAAACCAAAAGAACAGTGCAAGTCCTTGGGACATCTGAATTACTGAAGAGGTGACAAAAAGGCCTATGGCTTCAATAGCAACTAATTTCAGATTGTTCACATAGCACATTTCTATGTGTTTCATATGTTCAAGGGGCTTAAATTTCCAGAAACTGCTGGGGCCTCAAGCTGTGTGACTTCAATATTTTCAAACACTTCAAACAGAGTAGTCCAAAACAGATGTACTCCAGTGACTCAGAATGCTGATCTCATTTGCTAAGATGCTCATTCTCTGTTTTTATTTTGGTTAAGGTTTTCACTGCAGATTTTCATGATAACGACAAATCCTTTTTGTGTTAATTATTTTAGATGCCCGAAGTTCAATAATTTTCCAAGGAGTCTCTGGCAATTCAAGTCATTGAAAGAATGCTCCTCCTCCCACTTTCTTCTCTCCTTCTCAGTCCTAGAACACCTTCTAGTGTCACGATCCCTCCTCACAAAAAGATTGCATTGTGACAAAGTCTAATACGGAAAGACCAAGGCTGTGGAATCACTACTGATTTATTTCCTCATTATCTTTTCCCTTCCTTCTGCTGCATAAACAATGCAGCCACTGGTACAGACAGAACTGAGCAGCCTCTACAATAGCCCACTTAGGCAAGATAATAATTGAAAACATCCTGCAGAGGCTTGATACATATAAAGACAACACATAGCTATTATGATTAACTTTAGATTAAATGCTATTGTATATTATACAAGGAATGTATTAGGATGAATACAATAATTTCATGGTTATCCTCTAGAAACCAAGTGACAAAACAGGCATTGTAACAGAATTTGCAATGATAGTACTTAGCATTTCACGATCCTGCTTCTCAACACATCTCTGTACTGAAAACCAGGACTGCTTGAATCTTTATCATTTTAAAGTGCCCCTGAGCCCCTAGAAGGAACTTCTACACTCTGCTGTATACACGGCAGTGTGCCTGTTCAACTCAAACGCCTGCTCAGATTTTGGCTCACACACAGCCTGTGCTAAGGCCTGATGCACGCTGGGGGCAGCCCCATTGGGTCCAAGCAAGGCCAACACATAGGCAGGATGCAGTGGCCAGCAAGAGCCAAAGGTCACTATGCAGCCATTGTCATTGACAGTCTGATGTCACCTTCAGCCATCATCTTTGCATCCTGGTTGTCTGAAAGTTTCTTCAGAATCTGCTAAGTCCTGAAAATGGTACATATGAAACTCCCAAACTAAAAGGTATATAATATGTCAGCTTTTGAAGCAGATCCAACAGCAACTGTCCAGTGTGACACAGGGGACATCTGAACTATAACAGAGAAGGAAGGATGTGTACTTTCACTATCAGCTAAGTAACTATTTTGGTCATAGATGAATGAGTTACAAGTTATGAGTAGCAAGTTATGAATTAGAGAACTTGTGAATTATAAACCAGATAAATCAATTGATGAATCTATGAATTCATGTATTAAACCAGTCTCTACAAAGGAGACAGAGCCCTTGTCTATCATGTTTGTTTGCTTTCTTTCTGAATGAGCTCATAAAATAAAGCTTAATTTACAGAGTATGTTGTCCTATAAATTTGAGGGATCCAAATGGATTGTAACAGCTTCATACTGATATTGGTACGAAAAGAATGAGCTCTTCATAATATTCCAATCATGAAGTTTTTTGATTGGTTTCCTCTTTTTGTTTTTAGACGCAAAGTAGTGTCATTTTGAATGCAGCAACATTTTGAAAAGAAAGGATTAAACATGATCTTAATGGGAGAAATCCAGTCCTCTGACGTAAAGATCATCATAAGGTCACTTTTTATGTGTTTTCACCATAACCTTAATTTGAGTGTTATTTCCTCATCAACATAATGACCAGCTTAAACTTTAACCTGGAACAGCTATTATTAACTGAGAATTCATCTGTGTATGCAACCAGCACAGCCAATAGTAGACAGTGGTAGATTGGATTTCTTTGTAAAATGAAATTATGCTGCACATGGATTACAAGAAGAAAATTACAATCAAAACTTTCAGCTTTTATTTTTATTCCCAACCAATCTTTGCCTATAGAGAAAGAAGTCTGCTTTCATTGCAGTATCTGCATCCTTTGTAGGTAGTCAAGTCAGTTGTCCTCTCTGGGGAATAAAGAAAAATTCTATGCATGGAAACTCAGGAGTTTCCAACCCTCTATGTGGGAGTACTCTGCAGAAGAGAAAGCATTTAATTAAAAACAACTTTGGAGCTGAAGTCCTGCTTGTGCAACTATTTGCAGTCCTTCTTCTTACAAAAGCTCACTGGGATCCTACAGACAAAGAAGCTGAAGCATTTAGGCTGAACTAACCAAACCTGAGAGCTTTAACTGTTAGTAATATACTTTCTTGCTTTAGTAGTGCTTTAATACTAGGTGTATCCAGACACAATACCTCCAAGCTATTTCTGAAATCTTTGCTTTCACAAAGCTGAGGCACGTATAGCTATGGCATAAAGCTACAGTCATACAGTCTGATGCTTTTTACCAGAGAAATAAAAAAAAGCTAGAGAACAGTATCACTTCAACCAAATTCCACTGCAAAGGCTGGGGTCATACTGTTTCCACGTGCAAACACCATGTGGTATATCCTGAACTCTGCTGACAAGAAGCAATCTAATACTAGGATTCTGACTACTAAACAAAGAATATTATAATCCACTGTCAGCTGTACAGTAACTGCTGTGCTCTGTCAAAACATACTTTTAAGGATAAACATGCTAAGAAAACCTGCAGGAAAACAGATCAGATACTAGCTCTGCCTGAGTTATAATGCTTTCTTCCACATGCCATGACTCCTCAAAAAACAAGCTTCCATAAATGCACAACAAATGGGGGTATAAGTTCTTACCTTTGCATCAGAACAAACTGCATCAGCACTCTGAAGAATATTACTTAAAGTAACAGTGTCAGAACAGGTATCTGAGCAGCATGGTTTCAGGCTTAAAATCAAACTCCAGCCAGTACTACTTCAACTTCTAAAACTGGAAGGTTTTAGAAAGCAGTATTTAAGACAACGAGTGACACTGACTGGAAACAATTCCCTGTGGTTACATTTGCATGTAAAGACAGACCAAGAAGATGACGAGCTGGACATTGCTACATTGCTTCTGGGCTCCAGGAATGGACTTCCTAAAACCTGCAGTGCCAGAGCTCCCTATTCAGCACAGAAGAAGGACAAAAGTGAGTATCTGGGAACAGCTACTGCACAGCCAGTGTGCCCAAACCCCTCAGAGACAGATACACCTGCAAACACATCTCCTGCCTTTGGGCTCTTCAGACCAGGTGAGGATGGGGAACATGCACAGATCAAAGTCCTTCTCAGGAATTTGGTTTTGAACCAAGACCCAGGGACAAGGACAAGACTACATGCAGAAGCTCAAAGCATTTACCCCTGTAGTGGGAGAGCAAGGGTTCCAGACTTTCCTTTGCTTGAAGTGCCTCAAACATCATCTTTTACTTTCAGATAAGTATTCAATTATACAACAGCATGTATCAATCCTCTTGTCATGAAGCCAAAAAGGAAACACCAATGTACATGCAACTGCAGAAAATGCAAGAGGGATTTTAGCTCTACAAATCTGGTAATTAAAGGCATTCCTATGCCATGGAACAATTTTCAGTTCTTAATACTGCTTACAGAGTTTGGATTAAAAAAAATTCCTTTCACAGACATAGGTACACAGTCCTGGCAGCAAAGATTAGAACTCAGGAAGGTCACATTGTAGTTTTACCAAAGCATATAGAGAAAAATGTGCATCAGAATCTCTAGTACAGTATCACCAGGTGAACATCAGATTAACTTTCAGAGGGTAAAAAAAATCAACAGTCTCTAAAAACTAGACTGGATGTATAACCATAAGAAAGTTACACTTTTATGAAAAAGCCCTATCATTTAGTATTCTGAAACCACTAACCTGAGGAAGGAAAGAAAGCCTGAAGACATACAACTTTCATACTAAACAATAAGCTGAAAATATAATTCACTAATAATCTTTTAGATTTTAAAAAAATTAATATACCATGGGGACAGCAAATCTTGAATAAAGCATGCTCCAAAGCACACAAGTGTATCAGCTTCATTCTCGGACAAGCTTTGGACAAGTAGTGGATCATCTAGTCCAGTCTCAGAAGTTCTCTCCATCCTAAATTGTTCTATGTTGTTTGCCTGCCAACATATAAGGGCAGGTTAGTACAAACACATGCATAATGTGTTAATACAAACACATACAAACACAGTCAGTGTTTAGCTTACTTGAAACAACCTTTAAGTGGGTCAAGTAAGACTGATTGTCCCAATGAATCAGCACCAGAAACCATTATTAAGTTCTGATTTCAGCATCCAGGGAGCAGTCAACACACAGTTAAACCTTCCATCATGTTATGCCAACATAAATACTAAGATTTCTTGTTTCTACTGACACTTCTCCTTGTGATGCTGAGTGCAGTACAATATGATTGGTAGATAATGCTCAGCCACCAGTCTTTTTTCTCAAAAAAAAACCCAAAACAAAGTTGCTTGCAGAGGTCAAGTTGCCCTTCAAGAACTATGAAAGAGAATTTTGCCTTGAAGCCCAATCCTAGTTATCTAAAACTATAATTACTTTTAACCTTAAAGTTGTCTCTGTCAGGCAGAAGCACCAAGGATGCTGCCTTGGTCCAAACACAGTGGTAGACAGCACTCAGTTTCTCAAATGGGGGGAGACTACCACAGAAAAACATTGTTTCCAACTCACTGAAAGACAATGGATTGCTCAAAAACTTCTGAAATAGCCCAGCATGAAGAAATGTTTATTAACATAGCGCTTATGAGATCTGCACAAAACTTTCTTATAACCCACTTATGTCCTGTGGCGTTAGTGCCAGCTCACTGCAAGAACATGGGGAAAGAGACTAGAATTGCACAAGAGAAGATGAAGACTGAGCTTCAGGCTCCAAGATCCTTAAACTGGCCTAGAGCAATACCTGTGTAAAGACTACAGGAATTTTCTTTCTGAGGTCAATCTACAGTCTCAATATTTAGCCAGGCACTGGTACACAGAAAAACCGCACACTCCAAAACCCCTGCACGACTCCTGAGAGAACAAAAATCATCTAGCAGGCCATAATGACTAATTACACACAGGTACTGCAGCAAGATAAAGCTTAAGAAAATGGAGAACACTTCATCACAAAGTAAAGTTTAATCAAAAATAGGAAACTTCAATTCAATTCAAATCCAGTTTAGTGTAAATCCCTGCCAGTGGAGCTTATCGTATAAACTAGGGATCTAGCACAACATTCCTTTTGCTTAGCAGAGGAACCGATCCAAGTAGGCCAGAAGCCAGATGTCAGCTAGAGTGGAGGGGGGAATAAAGTATTGAGACACACACAAGTCCTGTTAAATAGTGAAGTGAATGTAATGACAACTAAACAGAACACCACGGCACTCAAATCCTCCTAGCTTCAAACCAGAGAGGTGAAGCTAGCAGGTAAAGTGTTGCTGATATAGGAAGGAAAAGGTTATGCTGCTATAATGTCTTTATACCCATTTTATAGCCCCTCAAAGGGGTACACTGCAACTCAAGAGTGTATTTTACCAATGCTACGCATATCTCAGAACTGAGGAAATGAAAAAAAAATTACAGATTCAACTGAGAATCTCTAACAGACTAGACTTTTCATGTCACTGTAAAAAAAAAAAAATCCAAGCCGTGTGTGATAGACTATGATGTACAGTTCACTTTCCACTTTATTTTAAAACCTTCATTTTTCTTTACCTGTAAAGCACTTCCATAACATGCTACTGGCACTGAGATAGCCAAGAGAAGATGGTGGTTTAAGCAATTCTGTAGGTACTTTTGACATATTTCCAAGGAAAGTAATGGCATTTGAGATAGCACTAAAAAACTACATTAGCAACTATATTTTCTACATGAAGTTCTTATTCCAGTTAAACCATAGTTTTTGCATCAGCTGCATGTAAGGTTATGTTTACATAGTCGCTACAGAATTGAAAATGGTAAGTTTATTATGTTACTCACAAATATCTGTATCTTCCCCTGAGACCACACACACTGCAAGATGGAATCTTACCAGTTATTTTTCTAGAGGTTCCCTGCATTCACGTTAAGAGTTTTCTATTTTGCAGAACTATGCTTCAGTAAAGAAAATGTAAGATTCTTTAGCTATAAAGACAGCAAAAAAACTCCAGTCCTGTAAGGATACTATTTATGAGTATATTGAAGAGATTGAACTCAAGACTGTTTAACTACACAACGCACAGCTGGTGTCCTTTCTTTGCTTTCTTCTAGTAAAACCCTGGTACTTTTGACTTTGGTGTTAGCCTTTGAGTTATAAAACAAACAAGGAAGAAGGGCAATTTCTTTTCCTTACCAAATTCTGAAGTACATTTCATGACCTCACAAGGATCTTTCCTGCCAGTGCTTTCTATAATTATGTGGAAGAGGTAGAAAAGTATGTGTAGGAGCAAGGAAATTTCATAGCTTCCATCTACTGAATAGCAGGCAGAGATTTATGACTTTAGCTGACAAGGACTCCCACACTGTGTTGTTCTTCAGAATCAATAAATAAGTTATGCAAACCCTTCTGAAAAACTCTGATAACACTACATTTGGCAAAGATACTTCTCTGGTGTCTGAAGCAACCCTGTTAATATGCACATGAAGCATATGAAGTAACCCAACAAAACTGCAAAAGCATTTTTGTCACGTCTCAGTTTGAGAGTCTGTACTACCACATGCACTTATTTATATCCCTGGTTTGCACTGTCTGCATGAAGGAGCTGAGTTAGAACATGCACAAGCATATTGATCAGCAAATCACAGCAATAAATGCATCACTAACATATGGCATGGCCACAAGTAGCCTACACATGCTTTAGACACGGACTGCCAGATTGCTTTCAGCAACAGAGAGGTAGGGATGTACAAGCAGTGTTTCATCTTTAATACAACTCGCATCTCAAACTCAAGAAAATCATCCAAGTTTACTCAGAGAGTGAGCAGAGAACTAAGCCAACATCACAAGTAAACAAGTGATCTATTTTAACACAGGACATGGCTCCTGCATTCACTTGGATGCCAAGAGTTACTTCAAAGAAAGGGCTGGAGTGGCATGGAAGGGAGGAGACACACAGGCCACACACACTGCACACACTGTTAGCTGGGAAACAAGTCCAGCCACACCACTCCCCAGACCCAAAACTGGACAACTCCCATTTTTCTAAGATGTCTGATCTGAAAAAAAAACATTATAATCACTGGCTACACTGAAATGCCAAGGCCATATTAATTGCTACATTAAGTTACATAAATAGTGCCTTTGTTTCTATATTTAAAATTCTAACAAGCTTTTTTTAATCTCTTCTAGATTATACTTGGAAATAGTTGAAAATGGTAAATAAGCTTCATCTGTACCAAACCCTCAGTAGAATAACACATTTCAGCTTCCTGATGGTGTATTTTCTTAAGATGTGAGTCTTTTTGAGCTTGGCACAATTAAATGACCAGAACCAATAATCCAAACAATTTGTTTGTGTTACAGGACAGGCACTAACAGCATTTTCTCTTCAAGTACTATTACAATTATCTGACCCTGTCTGAGCCTCAAAATCAAGTGCATTTCTTATATTTTTAAATCAAGTCCAAAACATATAGAATAGCACTACTTTCAGAGAAAAAAAAAAAAATCCAGACCCACCCACAAATGGACCATCTATATACTCCTCATTTACAGAAAACCTTGTTTAAGCAGTCATTAACGATCTGTTTTCCTGCTTGGATAGACAGGATTCTAGAAACATCTAAACAACATGTAATACCTTTTTCCAGCATGGAGAAGTGTAGGTCTACATACAGTACCTGTGCTTTAGTTACTGTCTTTTTACCTTTTTAATCAAAAAGGTGACCAAAAACCTTCAGCATCTATTGTCTAAGTATGTTTGAGAATAGGATACCTCCATTTCAACTAATAACAGCTTAATAAACTTCTGGTGCTATATAGCACTAATCAGTATAAGAGTGTTGGACTTTGGAAATAAGGTTCTTGAATACGGTCAGAGAAGACACATTGCCAAAATTTACTGCATGATCCATGAAGACCACCATGGTTTACAAAATCACATTTTCCACTCACGAATACAGAGAGCCAGAAGCCTAAAAAGGCTCCAAAGCATGCTTCATTTTGTACATTCTAGTAGATTGACAGGAGAATTAAGCATACACAGTGCCTCTTGAGAGTAAGGATGTAACTACAAACATATTTAAAAATATGACATTTCTCCAAATCAGAGCACAAATAGAATAGTCACAAACATCTTCAGCTACATTCTGACTTCATATTGAGTATTTGTGCTAAAACTAATCAGTATTATTCATTAAATACCGTAAGCGCACAAGTGCATAATATCAGTTCTTTACCAATATCCTTGTTTAAGAAATCTTTATCCAGAAAAATGATATGAGAATCTCCCATGCCCTAAGAAATTGTGCTAATCATCAGACTACAGGATTGTGAGGAAATCATTCCAGACACCCTCCTATTTCATGTGCATCACTAAGGTGCTCCTCGCAGCAGGGACTTAAGCCTTGGGAATCTCCCAAAGACACAGCTGTCAGGGGACTAGGAAGCAAGCTGTCCCAATGTATCCAATCCAGGAAATTCAGTTTAGGAAATCCTGCAGTCTGGTTTTGTTGGAAATGTCAACTTAAATGACTTCTGGCAAAGGAGAGGCTCGAACCTTATTTAGAAATGTGCTCACCACTGATCTGTTAAACAAAAATATAATGGGACAAGTTCAGGTAGTCTTACACTTCATTTCCCTTCCTTCCTTATATACCAAATTGATAGGAAAACCTGGGTATGAAAGCAAAATGTTTGGATTATT
>JAAWXA010000019.1:11586609-11665195 GCA_038090715.1 Florisuga fusca
GGGGGGGGGAAGGCTTTGTGGGGGTGGTAAAACCCCAACAATTTAATTTTAATTTTAAATGACTTAGCTGCTGTTTAACTGGGAAACACAAAACAAAACACTTGGAAAATAGTAATTCCTCACCCAGCACAAAGAGACACACAGAATTAGAGAATATTTGCTTTTAGAAGCAATCTGGGATCTTAACATTTGGGTTTTGTCTGCCATCACATGGGCCTTCAGTCTTTTTTTATGAAGACACAAAGCTTTGCTTCATGAAATTCAAAAGGATGCTTTGTCCAAAATGTAATAATCCTGTTACAGGTGACAGGTGTCATGCTTGGCCAGCTCAGTGACAAGTTCAATAGCTTCCTGGAGAAGCTTTAAGACTTTAATTAGAAGTCTCCTCAGACCTAGGCAAAAGTTATACAAATCCAAAATTACTTTTGAAAAGGAAGTAAGATAGGCATCCAGGTTTCTCTTCCACTTCAGTGACAAATGATCTGATTATTAAAAGCTGAATGTATTTGTAAGAGAGGTTTTTGCAGAATTGACAAACAAGATAGCAGCAAAATGTAGTCAAATTTCAAGTCTATTTTATCATTCTCACTTCAAGATACCAATTACTAAGGCATGTTTCCTTAACAACTAAAATTCAAAAGTTAAACTTTTATTCCTTTAAAGCATAGAAATTCTAATTTTTAAACATTGTGAAGCTATCCTTTGCAGGAAGCAGGCTATGGAACTGCCAAGCCTTCATGTAAAAAATCCCAATATGTATTCTATCAGAATTTCATGTGTTCAAGCAGAGTTCCTTTCCTGACAGAGAAAGAAATTATTGTATATTGCAGTGCAAAAATCAGCACTATCTTTGTAGTTGAAGGCTGGAAAAACTACATTTTTATTTACTGATATGCAAACATCAAGTGAAAAAGCTTTGAACTCTTGTTGGAAGTTGGATAATAGGCACATAATTTCCTCTCAAACGTTTAATGTCTGTGTATCATTAAACACCCATCAGGTGAGGTCTTCTACATCTTGCTACTACAGAGATTAGAATATTGCAGAATTCACTAATGATTAATAAATTAATAAAAACCAAACTGTGACATCAAAAAGGTCAGCCAGGTTAACTTTAAATACAGAGTCCACAGGACAGAAAAAGCCAACCCAACAAATGGAGCAATTTCAAACCTTGCTCAATAACTTCATGAAAAGGTCTGCATGCAACACTTTGGGCTTGGACATAGCAACCCATGTCTGAAGTAGTAAAGAAAGAAGCAGAAAAGTCAGGTTTCATAGGTCTTCATTAAAGTGGCATTTCCACACACAACCCTCCCTGTCATTTATTACCAATGATTCTGTCCTTGTTTCCAGACAGTCTCCACTTACATTCCATTTTCAGTTTGCCCTCAGTCGGCAAGAAAATGATGAGTCCCAATTCTGAAAAAAACACTGGCAGAATTTTATTTTTTTTTAACATAAGGCCAGTATATTTGTCAGAAACATGGCTGTAGTATTCAACTTTAAATGCATTCCAGAAACTTGATGTACTGGTGCTGCAAATGTAGGCAAACCATTTAGATTTGGGTATCAGATCTGAGTTTTGTGCCAGGACAGATTTACATAGGATAGGAAGAAAAGGAAAAAAAACCCGAACAACCTTAAATGAGAAAATAAGAAACTACACCTAATAAAACTGTGAAGAAATGAGAAAAAGAGAAGAAACAGAGATGCATGCATGATGGTATGTTTAACTTCAGCTATGCTATCCCACCAGTCTGAACAAGTGGAAGGTCATTAAAGAGCTGCAACAGATAGCAAGGGAACAAGAGGCACATTGTGCACTATTCAACTCTGGAGTGAGGAATAGAGAGACAGAAGAGATGAAAAGTACTTTTTGTAATCCAAAAAATGCAGCAAAATTCAAGGATCCCAGTGATAACATTGTCACAGCAATCTTCTTTTATTTTCTGTACTGACTCAATCCAAAGACAGAATGAGAAAAAGGTACTTGTGGAGTAAGCAGAAAGGTGCAAGAGAAGCAATGAAAATGTGAAAGGTATTGAGATTATTTCACACCTCAACCAGAACTTCCTGGCATGCAAGAGAAAAACTCTCCTTGAAGTAGTGATCATTTTAAAAAGCATCCAGGAACTTGTCCCATCTCTTAATTTCTTTCAGCAGATACTGGCACCAAAGATAAAGGGGGGAAATCGAGATCAATGAATGAGAGATTTTCTAACTCATGACCAGGGACATTCAGATGAAAAAAAAAAAAAAAATTCTGCTCTGCTTACGTGGTAGAAATATGGCTCTGGAAGGGAGCACGCTCAGGTTTTTCAGTCTAGACAGTAGTAGAAGTCTCCCTCCAGCTTAGGAAGGTCAAACACATTCACTTCATAAAAAACACAGGCCACAAAACACTCCAGTTGTTACAGCTGAAGGACACAAATTAAGTCTCAATGCTGCAACACTGAAGTCTGGATTTGTTACTTATTAACCCTCCCAGAAAATGTAGTACTGCTGCTACTCAAAATAATGAAATAACATGTTACTAGTAAAAGCCTCTTAAGTGTCTCTCAAAGGTTTTGTCAGCTCTATTTAAAACTTAGTGTGACTTAATTTAGAAAGCTATCAGACATACAATGAACTTCAATGAAAAGTCTAATTCTCAAGAAGGTCTATTTTCGTCCACTTTTTATATTTGAAGCTTAAGTACTAGAATAAAAAAATTCTCAGTCACTTCTCTGTTTTGAAATCAAGACAATTTAAATTCTCATTTAGCAACCAAAGGCTTCATTAAGAAGTGTAAGTGTCCTAGACTATCTACTGCTCACCCCAAAAACCTTGTCCTAAACTAGTCCCACAATATCTGCACTTTGAAGTTCTTTAGAGGGTCTCGAACCTGCTCTTCTCCTCTCCCACAGTGGGGGGATCTCCTTTCTCCCAGTCCCTGCCTTTAGCTTCTGCAACTTGAAGGAGTTTGGTTGGATCTCTTGCCAGTGAAGACTGAGTAAAAAAGTCACTGAGCTTTCTCCATATCCCACAAGACCAGGTCTCCTGCTTGCTTCTGGAGAGGCCTGACATTTTTCCTAGTCTTCCTTTTCTCACTGACCCGTAGAAGCTTATCTTGTTACCTTTGATGTCCCTGGCCAGAATTAATTCTGTCTAGGCTTTAGCTTTCCTAACTTGATCCCAGGCTGCTAGGATGACTACTTCATACTCCGCTCAAGCTTTCATGTCCTTGCTTTCACCCTCTGCAGACTTTTCTTTTTACATCCAAGTGTGTCCAGGAGCTCCTTGTTCATCCATGCAGGCCTTTTGGCATTCTTGCCTACCTTCCTCTTTGTTGGAATGCATTGCTCCTGGGCTTGGAGGAGGTGATCTTTGAATATTGATCAGCTTTCTTGGCCTCCTCTCCCCTCCAGAGCTTTATCTCACACTACCCCACCAAGCAAGCAGATTCCTGAAGAGGTCAAATTCTGCTCTCCTGAAGTGCAGGGTAGTAGGCTTGCCATGCACCCTCCTTGCAGCTTACCTTTTCTAGTAAAAGACTTCAAGGACAATTACAGCTGAGACTGTGATTCACAAAAGAAAAAAGTTTGCATCACTGCAAAGTCTCAGCATAAGAAAAAAACCTCCCCTACATGACTTACATGAAGAAACAGCAAAAGTGAGAAGGGTAGTGTCCCTGTGGAAGAACAGGGAGCAGGATCCAAAACCTTGACAGATGCTGTTCTGAAAAGATAAAAGACAAGAAACATGCTGGACATGAAAATTCCTAATCCATAAAAATAAAAGGAACAAGAAGACACAGCAAATGCCCAGGGAAGAACAAAAAGGCTGCAAGAATACTTTATAGTTCTCCTGAAAGCCCTGTTGGCTCCCAAATGGTCACACCTTCAGCATCCCCAGGTGTGACTTGTATTTATCTGCCTCAACAGGATTTCTCTTCCACTTTTTAGTCTCCACAGCTTTGTGGAAAGGAGTTCCAGAAATCTAATCCTTCAAGTATGAGGAATTACCTGCTTTTTGTTTGTTCTGATCTATGTTCCTATTCCTATTTGAAGTCCACTGGTTCTTCTGATGCCAGGATGAATAGATTAAGTTCTATTTGCCCTCATCTCATTCATCATTTTGTATTCATCCCTCCTACACTGAGCTGGTTTTTTGGACTGAAATGTCCTAGCTTGCTAAGTTGCTCACATCTCTCATCATCTTTACTACCCCACATGTAAAGTTCTACTGCCTTCTCTCTGAGATGAGGGAACAAAAATGCAGAAACTATCAAAAACAGAAGGGAGCCACAGATTTATATGCGAGTATAATGTTGGCTTTTTTTGCAATTTTATTGATTGACACTGAATAAAAGTGATATTAATTTTTTTTAAACTAAATCTATTGCAACTCCATGATTTCAGCTGGGAAAAGGTATTTTAACAAACCACATACTACAAGATGACCCTTTGTCTCATGCCCCAAAATAGACAACAAAGTGAAGTCACAGGAAAACAAATTAGATTACTGATGCTTAGGAAGAAAATTGGTTTATTCAAAATAAGTGAAGGTAAGCAACTAATTCTCTCCATGTGAGGATAGACAAGCACCATGTTGATGAATTTTTAGAAGGCACACACCTCCTGTTCTCATACAACAAAAATAATTCACAGACCGTAGCTCCCATGCCTCCTTTCAAAGTGACAAATAAAGGAGTGACACTCTAGTCACCCTAGCAGCTAGCCACAGACTTGCTCCACTGAGAGGAATTTACTGAAATAATAGTCACAACAAATACTCAAAGATTTTAACTTGGCAGAAGAAAACCTGACTGAATACCATCACATTCTGGGTTTCCTGGAGTTACAGGTTAATATACACATACACACACACACACACATATATATATATATATATATATATACACACACACACACACATATGCATGCTCTGGCTAAACACCATCTGGGAAAAATAATAGTCCAGTGTCTTTGTAAATTCTACATGCCATTTTAGTCAACAGGACTATCTCCATTGTGGTACTACTACAACATACAGAGTCATCACATTCTTTAGCAAGAATATCTTGTTGGTTGCAAGAAGCAATTAATACTGCCAAAATGTCTGTTTTTGAAGAGATACATAACACACAAAGAACGTGAGACTGAAAGTACTTTAATGAATAACTAGAAAGACTTCACAAATACAAGACATCTTAAGACACCGTCAGTCTCTAAAACTAGGTTCCAAGGCAAGACAGCATTTTCAATGCTGTACATATCTACATACATGCATACACACACACGCTGCACTTCAGCAAAGCTCCTGTATAGTAGACACAGCACAATTTACACAGGTATATGCATATTTCTACTAGTTAGCATTCTACAATGTGTTCAGGACAATGAAAGTAAATACTTTCAGTCATGCAATATTACTATTGCCTATGTAATTGCCTGTGCTTCCAGGGTTGGAAAAACCACCAGTGATTGTGTGCTTCAGCCTTTCCTTTAATAAGAAAAGCTGCTGTACATTTATGCTTGCCTGTACTTCTGACACACAGGACTTAAATATGAGACAATCTATTCATCTGGCAAGCGACCACAGTATTTTATTCTGTTTAGTTATACTGGTCCCTCATCTACTCCACTTATCAATGGAATACTACTAACTACTAATTGTATTTGCAGTAGAAGTTATAGAATGATATTCCATACATTAAGATGCTGAAGGTGTGACTGGTATAAAACCTACCACTGAAAGGCTGACATATGTACATAAGACAGATTAGCTTTAAGTGAGGCCTGTAAATGGTGACAAGCCAGAGAAGAAACTGCATTCTGCTCAGACTCCAAAATGCATTAAGCAAAGTGAATTTCCCCCACTTGCTTCATCATTTACTCCATAAACCAAAAACCTCAAAATTCAAAGCAATATGAAAAGTAATACTAATGTTTAATCTGACAATATATATTTTTATAGCATTGAATTCTACGTTCTGATCTTTCTGCTATATCAAAAATCAATTACACCGTCAGGAAAAAACATTACCTGCTACTATTTTCTTTTCCTGACATCTGAAAACACCCCTGTCCTCAAATAAAGTCAAGACCTGTATTAAACCAAAGAGGATCAGGGCTCTCTCTAAGCACATCTATGGCACAACCCAAAAGGCAGCTGCAGGCTGCAGGCTCCAACTCCATGTGCAGTCACAGCTCACTGCCTGACCTACAAGTCACCCACTGAGAGCTGCTGCCCAAGAAGAGCTGACAGCTGGAGAAGTCAGGGACAAGAGCATCCTCTCACTCAGGGCACACGTCTCAGAGACAGGTTAGCCTTGGGTCTCCCTCGCACACAGCTGGAGGGGCCATGTACATAGAGATCGGGGGAGAGATAAATAGGGCAGGACTGTTGAAGGTCTGCTTCAAAACATCACTGTTTTGAGCAAACAGCTGTTGCACAGGGCAGGGGAGCTGAGATCCTGCTCAGATTTCTAATGTTAGGAAGAAAGAGGGAATGATGAATATATATTTATGAAATCCTTTACGCTTTAAAATTCTTGGCATGTGCTATGTGCAAGTCCTTTCTGAAGGGAGAAGAAAATCTGCTATTTGAAGATTCTTGGTCAGTTTCTTACCTGCAGATGAAGACACAGAGAGATGTCTGCTTACACTGTGGGTTTAGGGCAATCTGCTGCTCCAAGCATAGGAATCAACTCTGCTGACCAGCTTAGTTGCTACAAGAAAAAATTGAAACACTATTATGCATAAGTAGAACTGTCTTCTTGAGGGTAAAGTTTCATTCCCTCCTCCCTTTAATGCTTTGGAAAAAAGTGTTCACCTATAGATGTGTATATGTAACAGCCTTTGACATACAAGTAGTATTTTATTTCTTGAAAGTTAGTTCAAAAGAAATATGGAATGCTACACTTAATTTCCTAGCTCTTAAACCTGGTGTGACATTCTCATGCTATAAATAACTAAGTGTGGTAAACAACATTTCTACAGCTTTCCAGAACATCAAGAAAAAAACTAAGTGCTGTATTAGGTAGTCACAAGCCTCTACCACTGCTAAATTATAAATATAGGAGATTGTTTAATAATCTTCTTTCCCAGTTTTCTTTTTAAGGAAAATCATCCTCAAACTGGAGGTGCTCCAGACATAAAAACCTCCCAAGGACTCTGAAACTGCACACCCTGGCTCCCCCCCTGTAGTAGAGAATCATGGCCAAAACTTGCATATGAACTCAAACAAACTAGGCAAAGGGTAAAAATCCCAAACTGCTGATTAAGACTAGTATTAATCAGCTTGGAAGGGATGTTTATTAGCAATGTTTAAGAGCATAATTGTGACAGACTTAAAAACATAGCCTAATACTATGTCATTGCCAAGGAGAACGTGTGAGAAGCAGTTGATTTTAAATTTCACCACTATAGACTTTCTGAATGGTATTTTGAAGGAACATAGCCATTACACATAACAATAAATGGGATTTTTACAGTTTGACAGAAGCACGGAAGGATAGAACTAAGTCAGGAATACTTTTCCTCTACTCTTTTAGCACCTCCTCTCCCACCACAGCCAGCCATTTTAATTTTGTCAAGACAAACTTCTTCTCCTAGAGCCTGTCAAAACTATAAAAGAAAGACTCAGTAAGCACCAACTGCAGTCTAAGCATGTCATAAGGGTCCAGAAAACAACAAAATCCCTTTAAAGATCTCAAGAGAAGGCTGTTGTAACACATTAGACCACATGCACTATGCCTCAAAGCCCTATAGGAGCTATTACTTCTTTTATTATGACCAAAACCTTCAAAACAGGTCATTCAGGAGCTCCAGAGACCTCAGACAGATACCAAATAATTTTTTGTCACCAGCAGCTGAATATGTAGCTTTCATTCATTAACCAATACTCATTAAATTCCCAAGCTGTCAGAATATATTTTTGTGAAGTCATGTTTCTTGTTTTCCACTCTGTGGACCCATCAGCAGTTACTGATGGTTTACATGAGCCTTTTACTTTAGCTCTGAAATGACCATAACTTGTTTTTGGTAAGTTTATGCCTCTCAGCTGAGAGGGTATAGTTTTATACACGGAAGATGTGCTTCTTAAACACCCATTATTTATTTGCTTGCAGTCACCTTAGAGACCATTGCTTCAGATTCCATTCAGTTTTATTCATCACAGCCATAGCTAGAGTCAAACATCTGTAGAAAATGCTGTTCATTCATTTAGCCCACCATATCAGGTTAAAACACCAGTGCTTGAGCCCCAGTTACTTATCAGTTCCCATATACCTATGTCAGATTAGGAAAATAAATCTGGTTGTAGGACATAGATGGTGATTCACTTAATGCAGAGAGATGTATGCTTTAATTACGATGGGGAAGTGAGAGGTAGAGAGGGCAGAAATATCTCAACCTAAACCAGGAAAGCTGAGGTTCAAGACACTCAAATTGTCTTCATGTATTGCTGTATGATCAACTTCGTGAGACAGTAGTAAACATTTCTGTTACTGTTCCTTGTTAACGACTCCAGAACACACAGCAGGCAAAGAACATTTTTAACCTGAAAATGGAGTACCTGTGATGCTGATCCAGCAGTAAGCACCAACACTTGCACTCAAACAGAGCCACATTTCTTCAGCTCTATTGAAGCACTAAGGCTCTCCTCAGACCACTCTGCAAACTGAGTGGGAAGGAGTAAGAATAAGAGCCACATTTTGTCCTTAGGGACCCCTATTAAATCAGATTCTCAACATCAGCCACTTCCTCTTTGTTTTCCTCAAAGCCATATGGCTTCCTGACAGAATCTGTACAAACAATAAATCCATTAATCTACCCACTGTTGGAGGAAAAGGCAATTTTTTTTTCTTTCCCTTCATCAATTCAGGCATTTTTAATGGAGATGTTTTATGTATTTTATTTTATGGAACTCCCAAAGTCTTCTTTGTTCTCACACTGCTGCCTTGTACAATAGAGTCCTAATTCCAGACCATGCTTGTAGAAGGATATCCTGACATGTTAAAATGTCAAAAATATACAGGAACAGAGAAAAGTCTGTCAAGCCAGAGAGAAAGGGGTCTAGTAGGGATAAAGTATAAATTGCTACCTAGCCTCCCTAGTATACTGTGCCAAGAAACAAAATAACAAATCGGTTTTTTTAATTAACATAGTTAGGTAGAAAAGATGCATTAGAAGTTATTTCTGTTCCTATAAGGCTCTGAGGAGATGCACACACACAGATGCCAGGTATAGGCCACGAGCAGCTGACAGGAAAAGCTTTGTCTAAGAGATGCCATAAGAAAGGACTTCCTCAGAGGCCAGGTGAACCAAGATGACCAATTGCACACAACAGGCTACACAATCTATTTAGCATCTCCAAACTAGTATAACTATGCAGGTGATCATCTTACTCTCTGATTATGAGAAATAAACACCATACATGCATGGAACTGAGAGGAGACCTTATTGCTCCCTACAGCTACCTGAAAGGAGGGTGTAGGGAGGTGGGTGTTGGCCTCTTCTCTCAAGTAAATAACAAAGAGAGGAAATGGCCTGACATCGCACCAGGGCAGGTTTAGATTAGATATTAGGAAGAATTTATTTCCTGAGAGAGTAGTCAGGTGCTGGAATGGATTGCCCAGGGAAGTGGTGGAGTCACCATCCCTGGAGGTTATTAGAAACCTTGTAGATGAGACACTTCAGGACACGCTCTAGTGGGATGGTGATTTTTTTTTATTTCTTTTCTTTTTTGGGTAGGGGGTGGGGCTTGGACAGTTGGACTCAGTGATCTGAGATGTCTTTACTAACCACAACAATTATGTGATACTGTGAACTTCATGGTGGGAAGGAAGCACAGAAGGAAAAATAAGATTTACAGGTAGGAAATTTCTCTTACATGGGAAACTTCACTTTTTGCAGGTGGGAAGATCCCACTTGCCTGAGGTAGAGAGATTTAAAACCAAACATAAGTAGTCTCATTGCTTTATCAAAGCAAACAAACTTGATAGACTGCTTAGCTTCAGTTCTGCTGCCTGGTACCAGTGGGCACAGTGGCATGCCAACTTCACACTGCTTCAGGGTTAAAAAAAAGTTCATAGAGAATATATATATATACTGTTGGGCAAGCACATAAAGAAAAAGTGAAAGCATAGTAAGGCATTCCCTTTCAATCAGTAGGCTTAAATAGGGTACAAGGTTGAGAATTCAGACATAAAAGGCAACAAAAGATGCAATTTTATTTACTTGCAATAGCTTTTTTCCAACACAAGACCACTCTTGTATTCTCAGATTTCACTGAAACACATGGAGTCTGTATTATCACAGTCTATCCCAAGCACCTATTTGCATCACACTTTGGAGCCCACACAGCAAGGAAGAAAGGAGTTTCTTAGTGATGGTAGAAGAGAGAACCAAAGAATGTATCATCTAAGTGTATGATGACATTACCAACCAAAAAAATAAAAAGGCACAAAGTTGATGCGTCAGCCACCACAGTGGAGAATATAAAAATGCAAAATGTCTGTTTTGAGTGTTCCTAATGATCATTTTTCCAAAAATTCTCTGGCTAAACTTTTATTACTCAATATTCTGCAGTGAAGAATTAATAATGGGAAGAACAGGAGAAGACGTCCAAAATTAGGTGGTCTCTTTGAGTCATGCATTTCTAAATCAACTGTGACCCTTCCACTCACATGGAAGAAAACTAGGACTGTATAGTAACAAATTCTTCCACATTAAATCATGTTTTATTTCCTTCATGGTTGTTCTATAGCTTGCTGGATGACCAAAACTATATCCCAGTTTATGTGAAGCAAAGTAATTCTCTGTTGAAATGAAGGTCAGGATAAACATGAAGCAGTTTATGGCAGTGAAAAAGACCTGGAGGAGAAACAGCATTTTGTTTGTTTGTTGGTTTGGGTTTTGTTGTTGTTGGGTGGTTTTTTTGGTGGTTTTTTTGGGGGGAGAGGTGGGGGATGGTTTGTTTTTTTAAAATACAGCATCCTTGATTACAAGCAGGAAATCTTTATAATTAGAGCTCCTTCCGTCTTTGTTGAAGTTAAATAGCAATTAGAGGAAAAAATATGGAAAGAGTAATAACAAAAGCCTGAGTTATCTCCAAGGAGATACACCTGTAGTTTAACTAAGTCAGAACATTTTGGTCAGTTCTTTGAGGTAATGGGAGAAACCCAATGTTAGCTTATGTTTCTGTCAAGGCAATGACAATTCTGAAAAGTGGCAGACATCAGATGAAGCACACCACTAGAAATTATTAGCCTCGAGGTCACAATCTAACAGCCAAATCACAATCATATCTGATGTACAGATGGATTTGTATATGTCTTGAGGTAGTGATGAAAGGTATGTTAATTTTGGATATAGTTGTTAGGAAGATCAGGTGCTGTAAGTTCGGGAGGCCTTCCACACCCCATCTGGGTCAGACAGTCTCAATTATCTTCTCATCACTGTTAATCAAGTTATCCTTCAGCAGCTATATAATGACCTATGTAAAAATAAATCTGGGCTTGGTGTTTGTCTCCTAGAAAAAAAGCAAGCTTTCCTTGTCACAAATAAGTTAATTAAAAAGCCTATGGTATGAAGGCCTGCAGATGGGAGATCGTGCTTTCAAATCAAATGTCAAAATGGAATATGAGAAAAGGAAATTTAGAGGTACAGAACTGGGGAGGAGAAGGCAGATCCAAACTGGAAGCAAGTCACACAACTAGGAGAATATGAGGAGTGTCGGCTTGTTTATGTCTTCACTGATAATAGTCACTTGTAGCCAGTCATAGCAAGGTCAGAAAATCTTACTCCCTTTCTTCCTTTGAGCAGCCTGACACCTCAAACAGAACTGACAGAGCAATCATCCAAGCTCTGACTTTTCTGCATCATTCTGCTTGTGTCGTTTGTCTACAGGACCCATCTCAAGTTCTCCTTATACTACCACCAGCTTCTAACACAACTGAGTGAGGAGCCTGCATCTTGTGATTCCCACATCGTTTTGTGTGTGTATTTTTCTGAACAATATTCTGTGTTAGCAGGAGCAACAGCATTAACATCACTTTCTACATCAGTCAGAAAAGAAGTCACTCGTTGCTACTACTACTTAAGCTCTCTTCAGGAAGAGGAAAAAATGGATAATGATCTGTTCAGATCCAACCCTGAAATACTCCCTCAACTCCACAAACATGTGGAGTTCTTTTCTAGTTCTTTAAGCTCTACTAAACAAAAAGCAAGTGCTGCAAAAATCATGTTGATACATAGACCAAAAATAATGAAATGAAAATAATAAAGTAGCTTGATATAAAAAAAGTCTTGACCATGATCTTAAGAATTCTACATGTCATTTTTCTCCTTGCAAGTATGAGAAGGGCATGTGCTTTCCATGCTTTGTTTTCGACAGGCTTGAATTAATTTAATACAGTTTTAAACCTTTAGCATTCCAGTTGTTGAGAATAGAGAAATAAAAACACTCAGCGATTTATTTGACAAACAACATATCCAAGAGAGCCCCAAACACACCAGCTGAGTACATCATCATGTGAAGTAAAACACTTGCAGGTAAGGCACATGGTTTTCCATTCCTCCAAACTAACATTTTACTTGGCAACACCTATCATTAAAACCCAGTGTAACAATTAATCCAAGACTGAAAGGGCACACTGCTACAACTGAGAGCCAGCAACTCATCCACAGACTGTGCACATACTACACTACTCCCTCACCCCCTCACATATTTTGTCCAACTCCATTTGGAAGAATATTAGAGTAATTGCAAAGAAACCAGTGGTTTTCTCTTCTCTTTGTCGGCAAGATTTTAAGACAGCAGACACTGTAATGTTACTTGCTGACAGGAAACATGCTTTTGTCTGCTTCCTTCAGCAGTCTCAGAAGTGCAAGGGTTCCTGCAGACTGCAGATCAGAGCTCCACTAGAAAAAATGGCCTTAGCCATACTGCTTTTTGATGCATTCAGGCTCACTCCACAAGGCAACGACCCAACACAGCGATACAGAAGTTCAAGTCATAGCAACAATTTCCTTTGTTGTTGAAAATTCTTTTTGCTGATAAGTCTTTTTGGCTCACAATCAACCAAAGTCTGCTCTGTAGATTTCAAGTACACTGAGGAGCTCCATCAATTTACATGCCTGCCTCACCATTTGAAACAAACTCAGGTTTCACCATTGACTATGAAGACTTCAAGCAGCATCAAACTCTTGCCTTGTCTACATATAACTAATAATTTTGCACTGATTCTGAGAGAGGTATGTGTGAGAATGTCTATCTAAAGAAAAAGAAACAGAGATAAGACAGTCAATATATAGCATAAATAGGGATTAGGTCTGTGTTTTCACGTACCCACTGACCTGCTTGGGTTGTAAGTTAACAGAAAGTGGGTTGAGTTAGCTCCTGTTGTTATTAATCCCAGAAAACAGAATGATAGGAAGGTATTTTAAAAGACAAATTCAAGATAAAATGTGTGTTGCAACCACACTCGTTTCTGAAAAAGTATAGCTGAAGAAGTCATCTGGGTATTTAGGCAACAAAAATATTAAACACATTGGTAATGTATAAAAATGGTAGCACAATAATGTGGCATTTGCTTTGGTTTCTTTCTTTAAAGCTAAGTCTGGTGAAAGTAATTGAAAAAAACTGGAATAAGATTCAGTTTTACTTGTATCAGAGTAGTTAAGGGCATGCACACATGTAAAACTAATCAAGAATAAAACAAGATTTCTTCTTCTACATCTCAGCCAGCATAAGGACTGAACTAGTGGAAAAGCAACAGTTTAGTATGCA
Source organism: Florisuga fusca (assembly GCA_038090715.1). NCBI lineage: Eukaryota > Metazoa > Chordata > Aves > Apodiformes > Trochilidae > Florisuga > Florisuga fusca. The sequence continues at coordinate 11,600,389 of JAAWXA010000019.1, forward strand.
GCCTGTGTTTGCAATACAGAATCCACCAGTCCCTTCAGCTCCCTCAAACCATCGATATTACAGTTCTTGAGGAAATGAGTCTTCACTGCCAGGCCATTTCTATTTCCATATCATAGCAATTTATAGTCAGTTCTGGAGAGCCTGTTCTATTTTTAGAAAAACCCTGAAAGACTGCTGTCATTTGTGCAAGCAAAGGCCATTCTTTTCTGCATCCATAGGTTGTTTACACAGCATCATTTTTTATGAAGATTTATCCTGTTCCCGTATGAGCAGTGAGGTAAATTAATTTGCAGAATCCACATTGGGAAAAGAAGATAATTAAGATATGAGATTACCATCACTGCAGATTATCTGTAAATTCAAGTTGGTTCAGTAATCATTAACCCAAACCAACAACAAAAAACAGTTTTGAGACAGTTTTGTCTTTACATTAGCAGAAGAATTAGATATTGCTTTACATTTCCAACTAGCCCTTTTGATACCAGAAAGCTCCCATCCAAAGCCATTATTAATTTCTATTGTTAATTTCTATTACCATTACTTGGCAAAGAGAGTTATAAGCCACACCTGATAAACCCCCACCCCGATGCCAGCCTTCTTAGAATTGCACAGGACAAAGTGAAGCACTTAAATAAAGACAGAACTCAGTAGCAGCAAAAATTGGCAGGACCTGCCAAAGTTCTTTTGCGATTGCCATTTTGCATGCAGTGCACTACACAGTCTTCACATTTGATTCCACAGACAACATCTTTTCCCTATTTTAGATGCACACAGTTCCACTTGCATTTTAAAGCAGAAGTCGGATCTGCAGCCAAAAATTGTACCATTCTCCCTACCCTGCTCCATTTCTTCCTGACCCACATGGCACCCCTCAATTTATAGTGAACTGGGTCAGGAATCAAACCCAGATTTTTAAGAGCCAAAAAGCTCACAAACTAACAGTCCATCAAAACACACAAGCCAATGAAACCACAGTGCAAGCTATTTTGTATGGCTCACCACTGCTAAGAGGATAAAAAAAGCCAGTGAATTCCTCCTTGAGCAAGGGAGGAATTGTTTGTCTACAAGGAAAGGACTACCCTGAGACAAAAATTTCCAGCCATGTAGAACACCAGAAACCCACCTCTTGGCTGTGTCTTTTGAAGGCAACACAAAGTTCAAGTGCTCAAGAGCCAAACACAATTTTTGTGTTATCACTAATATGACATAGGTCTTTATTTCAAAAAAGCTTTGAAAAAACCTCCTTAGTTTTGATGCTGATGCACACAAAAAAATAGATGTCAACACACCATTTTGTTGTGTATGTTGGAACATACTCAAAGTAACTCAATTTCAGTATAAGGATAATACAGCAAATTTGTTAAGTAGCTGTCTCTTTTGGGTGTCTGCAAATAGTCAGCTTCTATTAAATGAACTTCAAATGCCTCTAACTGAAAGCACACACAGGATAATAGGTAAAATATCAAAGTATGCAGCTGCTATGCATTTCAAGGTTGTAAAAACAGTCACAGATGGCACCTGCAGAGAGCAAAGTTGGACCTGAAAGCTTGCAGATTCCTAGCTTTGTCCCCAGGCATTTGTCCTTGGTGAAAATAAGTATCCTTTAGCTGACACCTGTCTGTCTTGTCTTGTCTCACCTGTCCCAAGCATTAGAGTAAATGGTATTAGTGGGATTATAATACATAGTTTCTTAATTCTTATTAATCATATTAATAAATATTTTGTGACACCTACTGCTATTATATATTCATAGGTTTATTTTTGTTTGGAGCTTTAATATCTTACTTAATAATGCTGTCAACAGAAGCAGAACTACCTTGTTCTTTCCTTGCAATGTGCAGTGAGTCAGTGGATGACAAACACAAAACTGACTTTTGCCAGTTTTGCTTTACTCCTTCAAAAGTTTAATCAACGCTTTGGGTGCAATCCTCCCAGTGGAATGAATTTCAAGTATGCTTGGACCTTGTGCACTTGTAGGTGCAAATGTAAGAAAAACATGAAAGATGGAGAAAAACATTTCTCTATCACAAGGCATCACCTCCATCTCAAAGAGCAATTAGTAAAGTCATAGCATTTGCCTCATTAAAGACATTAACTTAATAAAAACCTTGCAGAAAGCAATCAAGACTCCCACAATAGTTTTATAAGTAATTATGATCTTTCTTTAGACAATGTTAGTCAATTACCACATGGTAGGACCAGGGTCTGACTAAGCACAGCAATCAGGAAATGCCCAAGAGGCAATTTATGCCATTAACGTCTTCTAAATTTATTTATTTGGTAGTATAAAGGTAAATAGCAACCTTTTGCTTTATCTACTACAAAATTTAATTTGTGTCGCAGGCAACGTAATTCAGCATTTATAAGGCCACTACTTAACCAAGAACCAGTCTAAAATTACATTAGGATTACAATTAATGAAAACATAGAATCATAGAATTGTTTTGTTGGAAAAGAATCATCAAGTCCAACCATTAATCTATCACACTGTCAATTCCACCACTAAACCATGTCCCTAAGCACCACATCTACACGTCATTTAAATACCTCTACGGATGCTAACCCCTTCCCTGGGCAGCCTCTTCCAGCACTTCACAGCCCTTTCAGTTTCTGCTGCTCATTCCTCCTGAAGAGGACTCCTCACACCTTACCTCCACCCCAACACAGAGGCCTTTCATGCACCCCTCCAACACGAGTCCCTCCCATGAGGTGCAGTCCCCTCAGGAACAGATTTCTCCAGCACAGGACCCACGGTAATGTCCTGCTTCAGGAAGTCACCTCTCCTGGCACAGTCCTCCATGGCTGCAGATCTGCAGCTTCTCCACCTTGGTTCCCCACGGCTGAAGATCCACATCTCCCCCCGTGTGATTCCTCACAGCTGCAGATCCCTCATGCCCTCGCTGTGATCTTCCACAGGCTGCAGATCCACTTTTTCCCCATGGACTGCAAGGGGACACGGATAAATCTCTGTTTGGGAATCTCCTCCCTGTCCTTCCTCACTGGTATCTCTGCTCAAGTACTGCTCTTACCTTCTTCTCTCCTCTGTCCTGCAGGTCTTCTTGCAGTTTTGTTTTCCCCTTATGGAGTATGAGCTGATGTTGTCACTTTTGAATCAACGCCTTCACATCTCAAACCACTGCAGTTCTTAAATGCAAATACTTAATTTTGGCTATAATGAAAATGCTAAAATCAGGTTTCCTTACACAAAGATGACTTCTACCATTCAGTACTCAAATTCTCTCTGAAAAAGATGAAAATCAATGGATATTCATTTCTGGGTAAATGTAAGGTATGGCCTGGGAGACAAAAAAAAAAAAAAAAAAAAAAAAAAAAAAAAAAGTAACCACATAAAAAGTATGTTGTAGAAGATAATGGGTTGGTTGGTCACAAAGCATGCTGTATAGCAAAGTGAAAATGAATGTCATGAAGCTTATGCCAACCATACTTTACAAGCACTGAGAAGTGGCAAGTTAGACAACCGTCTTCATATCTCCAAGGCCTTATCTTAATCTGAACTTCAAGTCAGGAAATACTCCCCTTTTATTTTAGATTTTTCTAGGTGACCAATGAGGTCCTTGCATTACCTCCAGAGTCAGGCCAAAGCACAGTTTCAAAGCACCAGTTACATTCAAAGGCTGTTCCTTATGGATGAACAACCACCTACTTCTTTTTACATTATTTAATTTTTTTTTTTAGTATGGGACCATCACACTAACTAAAAATTAAGTGTTCATCATAAGCCAGAGGAAATGGAAAGCTTTCAGAGTTCACAACCAGGATTCAGATTCTGTTGACATTAGCAGAACAAATGAAAAAAAAGAAGGATCAAGATAAAGAGAAAAACAGTAATGAAGCCTATCACATCTGTTATGCTGATGTCTCTCTTAATTTACAGCTCTGGCCAGCAAACACCCCAAATTCCCTTTGAAAAGCTCCCATGTACTGTAATGACACATGGGAGGTACACATGCACTACAGCTGTTCTAACTTCTGCAGTTCATAGTCAAAAAGCTACAAATACTCAGAGGGCCAGAAGGCTGTCTGGCAATATTAATGTTCCAACATGCAAACACCAGCACACAGAAAGTTCTATTCCTTCACTGCAACAATGTGCTTCATAGAATGTAGGAGCCTTTCATAAAATCATACAATGTGTTGGGTTGGAAGGGACCTTTAATGGTCTTCTAATCCAACCTCCATGCAGTGAGCAGAGATATCTCTAGATATCTGACTAGAACAGGTTGCTCAGTCTCATCAGAAGCCCACCTTGGTACTGGCCACTCCCCAGGGACAGTACAGGGACCCTTGGAGCAGAGTGAAAGCAGCAGTCCTCAACATCTCCCTGAAATTACATTGGGATGTAAAGATCCTAACTGGCTTCTGAGTCCTGCTCAGACCTGAACCTAAGTGGCTAAAAAATAACTACCCAAATCTGCTAGTGGATGAAATTAAGTCTTTTTGATAAAAACACGTAGAAAGTTGACAAAGTAATAACTCATCAAAACAAAGCTTTTTTCAACCACAACTAGGTACAGTTTAATAAATTTTTCTCTCTTCCTCCACAAACCTAGCTGTTTACAAAATGCAAGCACTTTTGTAAGGTATCACAAATCCAACTCCTTGTCAGCCAGCTGGGATGAATAGATGGAAAGACACACTAAATTAGCACCCCAAGATTTGGAGGTGGTTTCACTTAACACTGATTCAGATTCCATATATATTACACTATGATTAGTCCTCACTTGCAGCTTCCAGGATTTCAGTGAAAGCCAAGAAACAACTAATGCCTCAGGATAACTTCTTCCTTAAGGACAAATGCAACCCATCCAGATACACAATATTCAAACAGTCAATGGCAAAGTGTGCATATTTTCGAAACCAATGCTCCCAAACAATGGAACAATTTTTAAAATGGCAAGTATTAAAAACCAAAGAGGCTGAATAGGATGTTTTCACCTTCTTTGAAAATGACAAAATCTATAGGAAGAGTGAAAAGGTTTCAAAGTGTTTCAAAGATTGTTTCTAGAAAAAAAGTATAATCCAAACCTATTTAAAAATACTGTCTTGCTACTATACCCAAACAGTAGCACAGGTACATAAAATGCACAGAAATAATGAAACTGTTAATAGAAGAGTTTTGTCATAACCATGCTTTTCATCATGAAGAGGTAGTACAGTGGAAATTATTTGAGAAAAAAATGTGTATTTTTCTCCTTTACTTATCATATGACTTAAAGAAATGTTCCTAAGAGACCAAGTAGAAACAAATGAAATGACACAACTGAAATGGTACCCCAGGTCTGAGCTATTCCATGACAGGATTGCTCTCCCATGACTGCCTTATAATTAAGATGTACACTAGCATTTGGCTCTTCAAAACTTTGTAAACAGACCACTAGTGTGTGTGTGTATATATATATACACACACACATACACAACTTCCCTCCCATGTCCCTCACCAGGACAACACATACAGTTATAAACAGCTCAGTAAGTGCCTATTGCTTAGTCTTACCTTTACAGAAAAGTCTTTGAAGAGCTTCAAATTGGAAAAGTGGGACAAGGTTCTTGCCTACACACTGTCTTACAAACTAAGTAGTCTGTTACTTGACTAGGTAAACCTCATTGCAAATGGATTTAACTATGCAGAGTCTCCAACAATGAAGAGAAGATAAAAGACACACCTGTCAGCTGGGGAATGTTTTATCTGACATTATCACTTTAAATAGAGTAAATATCTTTCAATATGCTCCAAGCATTTTTGGCTGCTATCAGCAGTACTAATGATCCAACTCATTGTTCCCTTATTCAGCTCTGATCTGTTAAGTAAAACACTCATCCCTATCTTGTTGCACTTTATTTTTCTCTTCTCTTTCAGAAAGGAGTTTCACATTGTGTCTGCAATATCACTATGTCATACAAAATGCTGGTCAAGCTCCAACTGAGGGGATGTAAACTTGACAGAAGAAGAATTTAACTGAGGTCACAGATACAATTCCTGCTAAAGGTGATATGCAATAGAGCATAGTACAGGGATTCAGCCAGCACTGGGCTGAAGCCAAGGTATTTCAACTATCCCTGCCCTAAAGGTTTCAATCCAAAGCTAAGGGAGGAGCTCGATCTGAAACACTTCTTGCCTACTTTTTTCCAGTAACGTGAGAAAAACTACCTGTGGGTCAGATCAAATATTCAGCTAGCTTGGTATCTTTCTCACCCAGCAGCCAGAGTAAGGCTTCCAACAGCATGTAGACACTGTGGCAAGAATTTAACAGCTTAACCACGAGCAGAACTGTATGAACATTGGACGAGATTTCATTGGTGCTTTTATTAAAACAGCAGATAAGAAAGGGTTACAGGCTCACACTTGAAGATTTAACCTAAAGGCACATTTGAAGTTTGAAATATTTTATTTTGCTGTGTACCAGGACAAACACCAAGCTTAAGAAGACAGCATTAACAAGCTAGCAGTTACCAGTCTTGGTCCTCTGTAAGTACGAAGTAAAATGTACTAGCTTAAAGGCAAGCAAATTTTATTCTGAAGCATTTTAAGTTGAATAAGAACAGGTAAAGAACTTGCACAGTTACCAGAGGTCAGCAGATACATATAAATTTGTTAACCTACTGCTACTCAGCCTGCCACAGTCCTTAGCATCTCAAGTGTCTTTTGAAGTGTTAGAGATGATGTAATAAGAAAGGTACTTCACCCCTCTTTTCCAAGAAGATAATTTCTCTTGTTGAAGAACAATTCACTCCCTCTTCTTCCAATGTAATTTTTTCCCCCCCTTGAGTAGGCCTTTAGCCATAATCCGGATTCACTTCTTCCAAGATTAAAGAAATTTATAATGCTGCAAGAGCAACAAAGAACAGTGAGTGGAACAGACAGCATTTCCAAAGAAACCTGCAATTGTCCTACATCACTGCTGGACCACACATTACAGGGGATGTTTTATTCCACCTCTGCACTGTTCTTTTCATCATTTACACAGATCACTAGATCACAATGTTTTGCTGTACTTCTAAATACTCACTGATTTCTAGTTTCTGATCTTGTAGAGGCAAACAAAAAACAACAACAACAAAAAGCAAACAAAAAAGCACATGCAAAAGTTTTGATATTTACTCAAAACACAAACATGACTTTGTCATTCCTTCTTTCCTATGCCAGTTCCCACAGTGACATAAAACAATTTTATATCCAAAGGGACCAGCACAGAACAGGAATTACACCCCATTGATAGCATCCTTCTCCAAATCAAGCAGGGAGTTGTAACATCAACCCAGTGCCTCGATAATGTACTTAAGCAGGCAATATTTCACATATTAAGTCCTTATGGAAATGCCACACAGGTACCTAACCTTCCAGTGGGAAAAAGAGTACAAATATCCACAGAGGATCTGCATTTGTTTTTCTTCTATTGTGTGCTTTCTTTTTGCCCCATCAAGTGAAAATGAACACTGCTTCTTTTTTAAATAAATGCTTTTTGAAAAAAAAATGCAGCTCAGTTACTAGGGATTAATTATTACATTAAGAATGCACTATTTTATTTGATTTAGCATTACCATGGTTACAGTTTAGAACTATCAAAAGCCTTAAAGTACATTCACACAGTTTTTAAGATTAACCAAATATTAAGTGAAAATACCACTTCAGAGCAAAAAATTGCCTATTTAATTAACAACAATCTTAATTGTTCAAGTTAAAACCAAGATTCAAACATCTTCACTAGCTATTGCTGGAATTACGCAGGAATATGTCTGAGTTAAGATAGTCTCTTCAGCTGGAAAGAAGAAATACATCTATAACGATGAAAACTTCATTCAGCTCCCCAAAAGAGAAAAGTATCAACCTTAGGTCTTTTTATAATATAGTGCACCAGCTGCACATTATAATAAATTCAGCTGCAGGATTAACCATTCTCTTTGCAGACAGAAGCACAAAAAATGATTGATTTTTTTACCTGACACCAACTAGAGCTAAATAATTCTATATTGCTTATGTTGAGCCTTTTCTGTATTTCCAATGCCTGAGTTTTACTGAGACTACAGCTAATCAGATAACTTTTGGAGTAAAGTTCTACAAACCAGCTACAAGGATAGTAACCCTATTGAATAATCTTGATGTGCCAAATGAATGCTCTGAGCTGAAGAAACCACGGGTAACACTGATGGACAGAAGCACTTCCAGCTTGCAACCCAAGTGTGTATCACTTTACATAAGACGTTTTGCTCCTAACAGTTTAGGTTAGTACCAGTTTCGTTTCCTTGGCCAAATTTCTTTCAGGAACACTGTAGCTAACTGTTCTTTGTGTTAGTCTAGATCTGTGAAGCTGGAATGACTGCAAGAAAAAGAAGAGGTATAAAGGCCAAGTAAATAACTTTCAAATAATTCAGTATGTATAATTATCACAGCAAAGCTAATAATTCTCATGAAAGCACTAGAAAAACATAGTAACTAAAGGATACAAGATTTTAAAAACTTTCATAAGAAGCTTTCAGAAATTAAATCAGGGGAAAAAACAACCACAAACAAAGCAATGCAAGACCACTGGCTTTCAAACCTGTGATACACAGAAATCAAACTTGACTGCATTCGCTGCTTAGCACAGCTTCTTATCAGCATTTTCAGGAGAGTATCTTCCTTTACCACAAGTAACAGGCTGCTACAAATTGATAGAAAAAAAAAAACCCATCTAATAGCTGACACAGAGCTTTGCAACACTGCATACAAAAACCACCACGAACTTCAAAAGATATTATATAGCAAGTGGACAGCATGCTACTTCAGAAATAAAGATATTTCCTCACTCCACTGTGCTGTTGGTACTTGCAGAAGGCAGAAACTATCTTTTTTCTTCAAGCATTCCCCAGGTAGATGTGAGAGCCCTGAGGCACCAGGCACCACCAGTGACAACATAGAAGTGATGCACTCTTGCTAGAGCAGGATTAACCCAGACAGCAAAGCACTATACAACCTGGAACAACTTTCCAGGTGATAAAAAGAAGAGATGCTTTTGAAATCTATGTCTTAGGCAAAACACAACAGGAGTGCCACCCTTCCCATATGAGCATTGGACTCATGCTCATATTCACCATGTCTTCTCCACTGGAAGGCAAGGGGGCTGTTTGCAGCCACCCAGCCAGCAGCACAGTGAAACATTTCTTCTTTGTATAAACGGAAAAAAAGCTTTCAGAAGAGGCATGGAAGTTTAAGTAGTCCAGATCTTTATAAGAGGTAGCTAATTTTTTTAAGGCTAAATCCAATAGTGATGAGGATTAGGAGCAGCAAGAGTTATCTATATCTTATATATACCAGAGGGAAAAAACATAAAAACTCACCAGCACTAAAATGCTCAGATGATTCACTTTCTCAGACACATTTTAGAAGGGACATTCCTTGTTCAATTTATTTTTTCCATTTGAAAATACAAATCTTATTTCTCTACTCTCTATTTCAGTCATTTTTAACCTTCTTGCCCTTGAGATTAAGCTGATGCGGGAAAGCAAATACATTGTAAAGGACATAATACTTCATATGAGAGCAATGATTTGATTTCATAGAAAGTGACTAGGCATCACAATACAATTAGTTCTTCATTACACAAAATATTTTTAGGATGGAAGCAAGTTAAGATAACATCAGTCACATCCAAAATAATAATTATTTTTTTTAAATATAAAATGATATTACACAGCTAAGAGACATTTTACTCAGTTATCTTATTAATGCACACAAAATACCAAAACCCAACCCACATTCTTAATGTTTGATTCTTGGAAACCAAAGGGGAGGAGGGAGGAAGAATCCATTTTTAGAGAGAAGCCTCCCAAGCTGTCAAAACTGTGGTGGTAATAAGAATTGTTAATATGCTGTTATGTAATTGCTAATAAATAAGTTTTTGAAAAGCATTAAAACCAAAATCAGCATTTTCTTGGCAGTTTGCCATTAACAGATCAAAAATTACTTCATTTTTGCAGTAACACTCCCAGCATAGCAAGCTGGCAGCAATCCAACTGAAAAGGTACTGTTTCAAGCTTGTTTCCTACCCAAAATTAATTGAAATTGGTTTATATTACCTACCTAATGCAATAATAGCAAGACTGCTGTCACTTGACTATAAGAGCACATCAGCCATTGGACATTGCTGCATAGCTAAAATATAGTTCATATGTATGTGCAAAATCCCACAATATTTAATATTGTAGCATCTTCCATCCTAAAAAAGCCCATGATTGTAACAGCAGATTTGCTATAGGTTAAGTCTGAAGCATAGATGGAAGTCTCACAGGGAAGACTGAAGTGATTCAGCATCACTTCCACTTGCACATATTTGTTTTCTTTGCATAACTTAGCATTGAAAGTTCATTCACCAAAACAAAGCAACATATCCACAAAAGAAGTTCTCTTGTGCACATTTTATCCAAAAAGACACAACAATTAGACTGAATACAGAGTTCAGAAAGTTCCTCATACACATATACCGCCACCTATTCTCATTTAAAACTGCAGCACTAATACTTCTTCCAAAAACAAACTTTACAAATCAGCCACTAGGAACATTTGTATGTGTTTAAGAGAAATGCAAGAGGCCTGGAAGAATTTTTTCATTTTCTCTGCTTTCACTGATAACATAGTACATGAAGTTCTCAGAGTAAAACTGCAGTCAAGTACCAACCCCTATCTACTTTAGGGACAGAAAGGCCAAACACTTATAACCCAGAGCAGCTTGAGTGTTCTCCTTTGACTCAACTGTGTTAGAATACAAGACTGAGATGCTGCCAGCTTTTTATGGGCTTGTGATTCTTAACAAACTATGATTCCAGGAAAAACATGTATATTCCTAGTACTAATGAGGTTATTATTTAATGCCATTAAAATCCATTTGACCAGGCCTGAGTACGAGCTAGATAATGGATCAGACCAGTGCTCACAGTAATTTAATTACAACATAACTCCTTGAGCCTTCTAAAATAAGTAGTATAATTTAAGTAGTGCAACTATTGGTAAGCAAATTATGTCAAAGGATGACATGAATGACAATCTTTGCTTTTAGATTCTGGTGGAGGAGGTAGCTACTTACAGGTATCAACAACTGACTAATAGCATAAGAAACCATATTATCTTGTTTATTATTTTTATATGACTATTTCTAATAACTAGATGTATTACATGGAGGTGAGAAAAGGTTCAGCATTTCTATATTTCACCTGAATCTTGGCTTTCTACATACACTAAACAAAGCCTAAATAACAAAATCCCTGGCAAACATCATCTGTGACACCCAAACTGCATGACCATTGTACAATATGGACAGAAAACCATCTTCAGGGAGACCAGTAAGATTATTTCCTCTTGTGAGAGGAACAAAACCTCAAGATTTTTAATTGATCAATTACGATATAAAAAAATTACAAAACAAGCAACTGAATAACCTATTCTCACTCAGTTCAGCAGCTGAATAATTGTCAGACTGGGCACAAATATCCTGGCTTGGTCCTTTAAATGACACTACAAAGAGAAGTTGTGCTTAAGATTACTTAAGGTTTTCATATTATTCATTTAAATTAATGTGTAAAATAAGAAACAATAGCAGGAGGAAAGGATTTTTGTATGTTAAAGCACCTAATGCTAAGTAACATTTAAAATAATATTAGATCCTCCATTGGGTTATTTTCTCTTTCTGCAATTAGCTGCAGGTAGTTTGAGAGTATTTTCCCAAAGTAAAAGGTTTACCTTGTGTGTATACCTTCCTAAAACTTGTCTTTAGCTATCAACTGACTGCTAAAACAGAGAACAAAGGCTACTGCCAAATAATCATTATGGCAACACATTTCAAACAAACAGAAGGTAAACTTCTTAATACCAAGAAACAAGGTTTCTGGGCTATACCTAGTCTTTACAGGTAGCAAGAGAATTATTCAGTTATGGTTATTTCTGGTTCAACCTCTCCTTACACAGGGCTGCTAGAGTGCACTTAAGCAAGAAATCACACTGAAATCTGGGATCAAAAAGGAAATCCAGACAGGAAGACAAATCTCCAGAAGACTTCAGCTCATGACAGAAGAGTATGTAAAAATCAAATGATTCTCCCTTTCCACTCCTGATGCTACTTAATAACCTCATGATCACTAAAAGGAAACAATATACTAATGAACAAACTGATATTTCTGTCAGATAAACAAGACCTAAAATGAATAAAATTAGATCCAAGTTCTTAAACACAAACAATCTTTTCTTAAATGTTTGGGAGATGTACCTGTCGAGTTAAGATCTCAGACACTGCATCAGAACCACTCTACTCATTTTTTAAAATCAAAATGGGACCTTAATGTAACTTATTTACAAAGCTTTTTCTGTTTCGAAAAGTAGCACTAGTTATCTACCAAAACAGCTTCTTATTTCAAACTGTCACATTACTGCACAAAAACTGAGAGGAACTTTTGACAGCCTTGTTTCTGCTCACACATCCAGGATATCTTATGTGCTACTTGTGCTCACAGAACACATCATCTGTGTTGAAGGTCACCTGCCATGACTGACTGGTGACAATGTGTTAAGTCTCCAATACCTACCTACAGGACTTGAGTTCAGTGCACCTGGTGATGCCAGTTTGGCTTTCAGTGTTCCCTGCAAAGCTGTTCTACATGCAGAATCAGGACCACAATATAGAGTTAATAACCTACACAGGCCGCAGCACTGCTCTACACCACAGAAAGTGAACGCATTTCTGGCTACAAATTGCTAAGATAATGCTGTTTCCCCATACACTCAATATACTTTTACTGTGTCATATTCTTCTACATTAAAGCAAATGGTAAAAGCTACAGAAATATAGAAGTGCTAACCCATAAAGAGTACTTGCTTTCAAATAGTAATTGCAGTTATTATAATGCTCCCTGAAGCAGCTCTAAGTGAAAGTAGAATGACAATAAAGTATTTCTACGACATTAGGAAACAAAGTTTCACTTAACCAGCCAAAGCTTCCAGAACAAAAAAGTTACCTTCTCATACAAGAGGACACTTACTGACTGACCAAAGGATTGCCAGTTTTTCTCTCAGCTCCTTTTTTGAACACACAGTGGTACATTCTTTCTGTTCTCCATGAGCTCCTCAACAAACCCATTCCACTTAGAAGCAGAAAGAGCATCATCAGTTCCTTCAGGGCTTCTTCCAGCAAGTTAAAAGCCTTCACCTACTTGCCCCTGGAGTTGGTGTAGCCTTCCTACAACTAAGAAATCCACACAAAACAGGCCTGGGAGCTCTGCGTTGCTGTTTAACAACCAGAACTTACAAAATGTTCATAATGAGGTGATGCAGTTGAGCCCCAGGGCACTTAAAAGTGCAGCTTCTCGGTGTCTTTAGGTGTAAGTTGCTGCTGCAGCTCATGCACTCAGAGCTGTATATCCCATGGCTGGCAGAGGGCAAGGGAGCATTTCATACACCTGCATTACTGTACCATCAGCTGATAAAAGAATTGGGTTTGCTTCATAACCTGTAAAATGACACCACAAAGAAGAAACCACTCCCAGCAGGTAAGAAACTCTGATGTTACTGATTAGATAACATGGTACAAACTCTGAACATTTAGATAGATGATCTGTAAGCAGTTAGAAGTTAAGCATCTCTCAGAAGTTTAACGTACAAAATAATTCTAGCGAAAATTTCTCAGTCTTCACAAAATCCATAGTGCTAATATACCAACACAAATTTCAGTTTTGAAAGGTTTAGTGTCAGGAACAGTTTTGTCTCCCCAAAGCCATCCAGAAACTGACGCTGACAAGCGAGAGTACTAGACTTCCAGTTTCCGTGGAAATGGAATTTGCATGAGTACAAACAGATTTCTGAATTTAAAACCAAAATTCAGTCTCCTGGAAAAACATGGATTCAAAAAGAGTTACAGATGCCATATATATTAGTGTTCTAATAAATCACCCTGCTTTGTGGCTCATTTTCACTTAGAGGTAGCCATCGCTGTGTGAACCACAAATGATAGCAGTCAGTCTAGTAGCAGCCAGACAGACATTTTATAAAAATGACAGTATTCCAAAATTGTGCATTTGGGAGGACAGACTGGATACTTGTTAGGCTACCATAATACATACAAAATAAGCACTTCACAGCCCAACTCTGAACCACCCTGAAACAGTAAAAGTCTTACGATACAACACAATCACAAGGAACAATCAGTGAGTCTCATTTTTATTGTTCATGTGGCCACATGAATAGCACAGCAACAGAATAGAGAATTTTTTAAACTGTAAAAATCCATTGTCTCTAGGCAAGAACCAAAAAGGTGCATTTTATCCCCACTAATGCAACACTTCCGCAGCAGCCGCTGCCCAGTGCTTCAATGGGGAATTCCAACTTGTTGATTACAACTGCAGGATGCTCACTGGCAGCTAAAACAATTTGCCAATGGTATTTATGGCTCCTGCTTCTTGTGCTTGGCAGGAGTAGAGGAAGAGTAATTTTCTGAAGTATTTGCATTGATTTTGCAACTGATGACAACACTCAATCTGCTCTCAGACACTCTGGTGCCTCTGCCAATTTCTTCCCTAAAGTAATGCTTTCTCCAAGCTTCTCCATGGTTTCTCTGGTTTCTGAACTTTGCTCTTTTACCAGATCTGAAGGGGCCACTTCAAGTTGTGAGCAGGGACTTGAGGTATCAGCACCTAACCCTATGCCTTAGTCACAGATATAGAGCAGGTAAATAGATGGTATTTCAGATTACTCCCCCTCTTTAGCCTGTCACATCCAGAAGCCCAAGGACATGGATAATAGCTTCAGAGCTGTGTAAATCCATGAAAGAAAAAGATGTTGAAGCCAGTTAGAAGAGGCAGAATTTTAAAAGAACTGAACTCATTCTTCTAAGAAAAATCCAAAAGCCTCATGGAAATAAAGATTTCAACTTGCATTTAAAATGCAGCCAAGTAAAGCCAATTCCTCTCTATGGGTAAACAGTGGGCTACCCCACAAAAATTTGGAGATTCTTACCCAGCAAGATCAATTCTACCTGCAAAACCTGCACTCTAAGTTTAACAGATGGAAGGATTCCATTTCCACCTGTTTGCCTGACACCCTCATGCACAAAGTTAAACATTAAAAGAAGAAGCAAAAGCAAATAAAGACTTGAAAGCCAAAAATTTTTCTACTTTAAGGCATTTGTCAAGGTAGAAGCATACACAACTTCACTTCTTTGTCCAACTTTTCTACAATGATCAAGGTACCTTTAATTCATGTGGTGTTAGTCAAGATAAAGTATTCCTAAAAAAATGTAATAGATCATCTTACATCATCACATACGTGAAAAATAAGCCACTAGAAGTAATCTACAGAGCTTTTTAATCAAGTACTCAGTCCACCACAGAAAAATGGACTGTAAGGTCAGAGATTCCTGAAAAGTAACTATAACTTCCAGCAGCTGTAAGAAGAATGATAAGTATTTAACCTCCTAAGGGCTGAAATAAACAGCATCAGTCTGCTTATCTGTTTCATTTCAAAGTGGGCAAGTAGGCTAGTGTGAAATGGTGTCCCTAAGAAATAATGCCAGAGTCAACACATAAAATAAATGCTTTAATCCCTTTTGTATCAGTACATATCTATGTGGATTAATCTGCTACTAGCCTCAGCCCACAGATAATTGGTCTGTGGTACACAGGTCAGATTAAATGATATAAATGTTTCTTCTAGTGTAACATCTGTCTCAAATTATCTATCCTATTTGTAGACAACATGAGAAAGAATATACCTATAATCCTTTCTTCTAGGATTACATCACAATATACACAATATTCCTTTCTTCTAAAAACTCCTCATTTCACTGACCACATAAATAGAAGAAAAAAAGCAAATCATGGCAAGCTTAAAGTCAAGTCTTAGCTTTCTTCCACTACGGCAGTTTCTGTTTGTTACATTTAAAACCCAGGAACACAGAGATAAACCTAGAAAAAAACCCAATGCATTTGAAATAAACCAACTTCTCATCCAGGAGCCCTACGATATGTAAGCAACTTACTGCTTCAAGTTATGGGTTCTAAGAGAAATTAAAAGCTGAAAGAAATTTGAAGTGACCAACCTGTGCACATCTAGGTTTGCCTTTGATCAAATAAAAGACCAATTCAGAAGCTACATCAAATACAGCAGCTTGTTTTGGCAACCTCATTTTTAGGAGATCAGATTTAGCTACTCAGCTTTAATACCCTTGTTTTTGAATTAACCATCTGTTCTGTAACATTTATACAGACAGACCTAGTAAAGTAAGATGTCAATCTCAGGGTCTTGGGGCTAGAAAACATATATTTACATTCCCACAACAAACAAAACCAGTCCATTAAAATAACATTCAACCTTCCCAATAAGGAAATAATACTGTTGATTTTTGTATCTGGTCTGTGATTTGATTTTATCCAATTAACAAGAGGAAACACAGACCAGTGCAATGCATATTTTAATCAATTGATACAAAAAGGGAACAACTTTTTTTTATTATTATTTTCAGCAGCTGTAGGTCAGAGACCATTTTAATAAGATTGTTAAAAATAAAGCATGCTGTTCCACTACAAGTTGTTACTGTAAATGAAATACAAAATTCTTAAGTGAAAACAGTTAGAAAGCATTCCACATGCAATGATAGGTGTTTTTAAAGTATCCTTGCTGTGAAAGCATGGAAACGTCTTCCCCCTTCATTCAGAAGGATGCACAAAAGCACACAAATGCTCTTTTATTTAAGGTTACATCAAATGACAACATGATTTATAGGTTTAACTTTACTAGTGAACTTCTTACAAACACTTTAATCAATTGATCCCTTTAAAAGAAGCACACCATCAAAAAGCCATTTGTTTCAATATACTACTAACACAAGTGACTAAAAAAGGCCTAAGTATTCTACAGAAACATTTGTCAAGTTTGGAGTTCCCAGATCTTCAAACACCTTTCACTATCTAAAAGAAAAGAAAAAAAACCAACAAAAAAACTCCAAACCCCACTTCAACAATACCATGTTGCCTCCAGTATCATGAATACTCTGGTTTGCAACTGATAATACTACAGTAGGCCCTCCAAGACCTAGTATGTCCTACTTCCTCAACATTCTCACTAGTGAGGGCTTGTTGGTCCCAGGCAGACACTTAACTGACCTCCCAGGTCTTCTTCCTAAAGCTGTACAACTGCCTGTACAACAGCTCTGGCCATGAGCCTGCATATTATTGTAAGGCTGCTAGCACTGAAGTACTACAATGTTTATTTCAATCCTAAATGCAAGTATTGCAACTACATATCCTTAGAGACACAAGACTGACTGCAATTAACTCTTCTGCTCCCACCTGCCTTCTACAAGAAAATTTCAAATCTGGACACTCACCAATATACAGCAATTTACTTGTTCTCTCACTCCTGCACACAATAACCTGTGCTCACTGCACACCTGCTTTCCACAACACAAATCTGCAAAACAGTATTTGCAAAAGTATTTAGCAGTGGCTCAGTTCCACCACAGCCCACCTCAGCTGGCATCAGGCTGAAATCAGCAAATCAGAATATGCAAGAGTTACATGCTCAAATTTTGTGATTCACTTTTCGCTTCTTCATAACACATTGCTTTTCAGTGAATCAACTAAAGAGCTAAACCATGAGCTTCCAACACAAACCAGCAGGCAGTTAAATCAGGTATTACCATTCTTCCAGGATCAGGAAGTGAGAGAGACAAAAAAATTCCTCAATAAACCATTTTGAGTACAATGACTTCAAATCCCTATTTACTCTTCATTTAGAAAAGAGAAGTTATCATTAGGGTTCATCCATATGACTAAATCAGCAGAAGATGCCAGAATATGCTGCTATCCTGAAATCTCCCTTTAAACCAATCCATGACTCATAGTGTTGGTTCTATTAAATTAACTTTTAATTTACTGGGTTTTAATTAAGAAACTCAGGATTTTAAAATTCAGGTGCCTACACATAAGTAACTTAACATATGCTGTGATACTCGGGAATTTTCCAAGCTAAGAACTGATGCTGTGTTTGCTACATATTTTTGCACAAGTGACCACCTAGTGAGTTACCTTTGTGTTCCTACTACTGTAAAGGTTCTAACTTTATTTCACCTACTACTGCCTTCTTGCAAGATTATTTCATTTATTAGTAAAATAGTGACGAATTAGCTTCCTCTCCCTCTTGATAGCATGTTCTAGCACTGTTTATCAGGGGGAAAAAAATTTACTTGAAAGGAAGAAATGAAGGTTTCCATGACAAAAGTAAAACAAGCAACCAACCTACTCAAAATATATTTTATCATCCGTACGTAAATTTGTACCTCAGAACTCGAAACACATGGCAATCTACTCCCTCAACAAATACAGTGACAGTAGAATGGTTTGATCAAAGGTTTAAAATAAATAAATAAATAAATAAATCCTGGTGATGTAGCACCCAGTGAAGCAAAGAACATTAATCAAATATTCCCCCTCAACTTCATTAAAAATCTGTTCTTCTGCTCCCACTTCAAAGCTTATAGCTGGGGCTTGATTTATCACGTTGGGCCAGGAGTGGGATGTTTCTGTAAATCTCAGCGTTATCATCACTGAATTACAGGCTTGTCTGCAACACAGGCTGCCCAAGTCCAAATACACGAAGGAACACCCACTCTACTATTCCTTTTACAAAGAAAACAGCATGCGAACAAACAGACCTGAAAATGTGGATTTGTATTTAGGCATGGTTTTTTCCATATGCAACTGATCAAGAGACAGATCTCATTGCTCCTTTCCTATAGAAATTCTGTATTTTTAACTCACCATTATAGGTCTCATTAGGTGAATGCATAAATCAGGCTTTGTTAGAAGCACCCTGAATAAAAAAAATATTTTTTCTTTTTAATACAGTTTGCATTATCACCTCTATTGTTCACTATGCTTACAGCCTTTTGTTCCATTAAATAATTCACAAGGAATTTTGATCATCTGTAACAAGTCTCCCTAAAGCACAGCTTGTTTGTCTGTTGCATTCAAGTGCAGAATCATTTAAGATTCTATAAAAATTTCAGGTTCTAAAAAGCTGAGAATTTATCCTATAATTTAGAGAGAGTCACATCAACTTGCCCTATTCCACCTCTTTAAACAATGATACTGCAGAGATGCAGATAAAGTCCTAGACGCTCTGTACATCCACAAGTGCTCTTACTAAGGTAAGCAAAAATATTAATAAAAATAATCACTTAAGAGCAAGGATTTATTTACACCCCTGGTTTAACTGCTGTAAGTATCAGCAAGACAATCACATTACAGTTGATGGTGGCTGTACGGTACACACATCTTGAAAAGAAAAAAACAAAAGAAAACAAAAAACTCAAACAAAATTACAGAATTACAGAATCATTCAGGATGGAAGGACCTGCAGGAGCCCAGCTGCTTGCTCAAAGCAAGATCAACACTTAATTCAGACCAGGTTGCTTTTACCAGATGGGTCTGGCTCAAGGTATGAACACACTTCTCTAAAAAATGAACACACTTCTCTCCGATCTTTACAAATAGTCATTAATGACATTTCAGAAATCACTCATTCAGACTAGCTCTAAGCCAGTGACAAATCTTGATTTCTTTTCTTTTTTAAATACCTAAATGAGGTCCAGTGCCACTGAACTCATCCAGGTTTCCAAAATATTCCAAAAGCTTTCCTTATAGTACAAAAAATATTTCCTGATATTAATGCTTAATATATTTTTAATCATGTTCACTTACAAGCGAGTCATGGGTAAATCTATACAGTCAGAGTTGAAATCAAGTTGCAGAAGACAACTGGGTTTGACTCATTAAAAAAGCAACTGGGTTTCTCACAGCCTGGGACAAGTGTCTTAAAGTGGAATAAGTCAACCTGAATTTCCTACTAACAATGTGTAAATAAGCTTGCACATTAGTTTTTAATGTGAATTGTCACAATTCTATTGTTTACCCCCAATTCGAGGTACAATACAAATCAGCTATCACAGACAAACAGAAATAAGCAAACACACAAATGCAAACTTTTTATATAAGAAATTATTTGTGACACAATATTTGTTTGGGGATGATGCTTCCAATAGATTTATACCAAATCCCTGTTTACCTCATTCTCTACCGCATACATTTCTGATGTTCCCAATAAGCTTCAGCATTTATGAACTGAGTGCAAGATATCTCATGTGAAGACCAACATATTTATTCTTGCATATAGTGTATTTTTAAGAGCATAAGCTGACAAAGTAACACACATTTCAACAGGCCCAGAAAAGCCAAAGTTTGTTGTTTGTGTTTTTCTCATTTTCATATAAACAAACCCCCCCACATCTGTTAAATATGCACAAAGCATCTCAGATCATCCCAGAAATCCCAGGAGATATAAGAGATAAAAATAATTAACTTCAGGTGTTTGGAACCTAGCAAGAATTAATTTTAAAACCAACAAACAAACAAAAAAGACAAAGAAACAGCTATCAGGATATCCATCTTTGAGTGTTAGCCCATAATAACAAACTGCATCTCCTCTTCCCAGTCTGCTCTTGAGATGAAAGAAGAAAAGGCAATAGCATAAAAGTCAGGCAACATGGTACCCCACAGTTCTCCAACATCAGCACAAAAGGTCAGAAAACAGACTTCTTTCCTGAGGGCTTCCTGCGGCACAGGAGGCAGAAGAAAGATCCTTGTGCTCCCATCAACAAGTACTCAGGACAGGTAGGGGAATCCAGCTTAGCCAGAGAAGAATGTTTCGCTCACATCCTAAGGATAATTCTTCCCCAAAGTCTCCCAGACAACTCATACTGTTGAAGCTTCAGCAAAGATTCACCATGAATACTTACAGTCCTCAAATAAAATTCATTTTTATTAAGATACTGTATTCCATAATCAGCAGTCATTAGTAGAAGTCTTAATTCAAAGTATGTTAATAAAATTATAGACATTTTTAAATAACAGATAACCAGATGAAAAAACCTGAAATCTACACAAGACCAAATGTAAACAGAAGTCGCCCATTCAGCCATATTCAACCTCTGCCTCAGGTTCACACGTTGTCAAATTGGTCACAGCAAGTAAGTACTAGCAGTGCAAACAAACTGTTACAGACAAATTGCAGACATGCTCGGCCTCATTTTAGTGAAATAGAAATGAACAAAACAGAAAGAACATACCTCAATACAGCCACAGAATTCAGCATGAATAATGTCTTTGAGATGAGCAGAAACCATTTGCATCTTACAAGTGCTGAAGAGCACAAGGTAGCCAGTCAGACACCCTGATGGTGGGTTCAGCTCACCAAAACAGAATCTAAACTTCTTCCTGTAAAACTATTGGTAAAGAACTTCTCAAAGAACACTCTAATCAATTTGTTATTCTATGGACTTCAAAAACCAACCAAACAGTAAAAACTTAGACTCGTATTTTTTACTTTGTGATCTCTTTAAAAATCTGTATGAATTCTCAGCATCAGGAATAAATCTATTACAAGACGCATGTGATCAAGCCCAATTCTCTGAAAAAGGAGCTACAGAAATACACAGAAGTAAAAACACTCTCTAAATTTACTTTGGCTCAGTTCTGCACCAAGTTTCACAGAAAAGACTGATGTTGGGCCATACAGCTACTTCAATTTTTTAAATAACACTACAACAAGCACAGCATTGACTTTATTAAAACTGGTTGCAGAAGTCATTAAGACATGGAAGACATCACAGAGCAAAATGACAACATCAGACATACAGCAAGATTGTTTTGAAGTTCCTTCAGGCCTAAAACCACACAGAGCCTCATAAAAAACCTCTATGCTCTAACAGTATGAAAGTCCTGGTCATAATATCTATTCTGTATAAAAAGCTGAAGTAGGAGTTGCAGCAAAAGATGCCATAAGAATAGCCAGTAGTTTCTTATTTGCTACACAGCGTGCAACTATCAACTCTTAGATTACAATTTAGATTACACAGATTACATTTTACATCTGCCGGAATCAAAAAGATAACAATTCACCACTACCTCCAAAACTAATTAACAAGTTTGTAACTTAAACACTAAGAATTCTATTTAGCACTTTTGACAGAGTTGTGTCCAAGACAAACCCTCCCTTTAACACTTGTTCCCTAAATGATCATTCCTAAAGTACTCTTGCCATAAAACATGAGGTTTTACATTTGTCTTTGCTCAAGGTTCTTCCCAACAGACAAACTGTAGTTCAGCTATGTGTACGCTGGTATCCCACTGAAGGTGCTGGGTAAATCAGTTAGCTTAGCAACACTTGCAGAATTTTTCCCTGACCTACGTGACAGCTGCAGCAAGAAGGCACTGTCACTGACAGTTACGGCAGCTCAGAGGTGGCATCTTGTTTGACCATCATAACTTTACATTTGAGCCTTTGCAACTGCATAATAGCACTCTGCTGTGAAGCATTGCAGAATACTGACACAAGTGGTCCTGTTGACACACAAATTAATAAAGTACTTGTTTGCAGCATAGGACTTAATTACAACAACATTGTGCTAGGATTGCCAACAGTTTCCCTGACTCAGGATGGGACATACACAGATATGAAGTGCGGGTTTAAGCTCTAATTAGTCATCTAGCAGCTATAACTTACATTTTCATGAAGAAAGGCACTGAGAACTAGTGGATGGATATCCAAAGGAAGTTTGCTCTGTAATATTGTACTCAGGTTTGTATTATGACTGAAACATCTCAGATAATTCCCTCTGCAATATTAAAATCAAACCAGACATTCTCATCTAGCCAGTAATTCAAATCCCAGCAAGGAAATGAGACACTCAACAGTACTGCTATGCATTGTAACATCACACTTCATGATCATCACAAGGGACTCAAATAATATAACCCACTAAACTAAAAAAAGGGGGTTTTAATTTTTGCTTGCTTCTGAGGATATCTTCTGAGGATATTTTTGTCATGAGAATTAGTGTATCTAGAAAATCTTTACCTGACATACATGGGCATTTTTGCATCCGAGTCCAGCTAAAAAAAATACCACAGACTCTAAGAAATGTGAGTGTATTTGACAGTCTACTCATCTGTAATGGTTAACGTCTCTAAGCAGCTACTGGAAAAATAATCAAAACTGAAGAGTGAAGGGAAAAGCAGCAGTTAAGAATCTTGTCAAGAAATATAAAAATGTGGTTAGAGGTCAGTGAAGGACAAGGAGAGGGAGGGGAAGAATTCTAGAAAATTCCTGGGTTAGGTTTCCTATAGGGGTAAGGC
Source organism: Florisuga fusca (assembly GCA_038090715.1). Taxonomy (NCBI): domain Eukaryota; kingdom Metazoa; phylum Chordata; class Aves; order Apodiformes; family Trochilidae; genus Florisuga; species Florisuga fusca. The sequence continues at coordinate 11,623,615 of JAAWXA010000019.1, forward strand.
AGAGAGCTTCCAGCAACAAACCGTCTGTCTCCCAGGGAGCAGGGAAGGAATAAGTACTGACAGGATGTCAGGATCACAGCGGGACAGGTGCTCTGTGTAAGTTAGACCAACTCCAGGGGAAGTTAAACAGCAAAGCAAGTGTCATCCCCCCAACCCTGGCTCCAAACAGCTCACCAGTGAAGGAATTGGAGGAATGCCTCCATATGCAGCTGTGAGATATGAAAAGTTCCAGTATTTTTCCCCCTCCATCCAGAAGCAATTCTGTGCTACAACTAAAGAAACACCTAGAAAGCCACTTGTTTGTGAGCAAATATTTAGGAAGTCTTACAGCAGAGAAGAAAGAAGCAGCAGCACTGACAGAAAAAACAAAGCACATTAACAGTTCACTAATTCAAAGTGTTAACAGACGGACAGCAGAAGCAAGGGGAAATGGATAACATCAGGTTGAGAAGAGCACCATGTTGTCAAAAGCACATTCCAAATTCAACTTCTGGCAAGTCAGGCCAGGAAAGGATATTCTGGACTAAACAGCCCCAACAGATGATATGGGCAGGTGATCTCCATGTGGGACACTAGTCTGGTTCCTAGCTTGTCCCCACTGTGCCCATGGGCAGGTCATGCCAACACTCCCCTCAGCTGCCTGCTCTGCTCCCACCATGATGGGAGGGGAGAGCCCATTTCACAGGGACTCCAGCAGGGCTAGCAGTAGCCAGGAATTCATTCAAGGCCTCAAAATACTGCAGTAATAAATCGTTGCTGATTAGGTGTTTTACAATGCATTATAAAGGGAAGACCAGCAAGTCCTAAGGGACCAAATGCTCAAAAAGACCTTCTGTCTTGCTAAAAGTTTAAGCAAACAAAACTGTTTCCAGGTACTTTTTAAAATGTGATTCTTAGCTGCTGGAGCCCAGCTCCCTCCCACCCTACCTAGGAGAGGTAAGCCTCTTTCCTTGACTTCTTCCACAGAACATGACCCATTGTGCACAGAACTTCAGCTCACTGACAGCAAATTCACATAGGACATGTCACCTCTTGAAGGTGGGCTGCCTTTATCTCCTGGCCTTGCCTGCAGGAACTGCAAGTGCCTCTGTTTAAGTAAAAACATAGAGGTTAGGTAGTCAGTTTTTCCTGCTACTAAGCAACAAGTCTGATGTAGAATATCCTCTTGAGTTGCAAGGTCAGACTGAGTTTTCCTTCACTAGACCACCCTTGCAGATGTCCATCCTGATTTTATTAAAAGGCCTCTAAAGAGAGTTCTCCAGTCTCACACAGAACAGCTTAATCCCACATACCAGTGCTATATTCCATATCAAGTTGGTTGCCTTATGGTCTGCTTTTGAAAATCAAGGGAAGCATCACATACCATATTTGTTACATCAACTCTGCACATATTTCAACTTGTCATCCCCTTAAGTCTTCCATTCTTGGAAGAAAGTTGAAATGCTTTTTATATATGTTATATATCAGTTTGAAACTGGATAAATTCACGGGACATGAGGTGAGCAGGCAAAACTGGTAACCAAATATAGTATTTGCAATAAAAGAACACTAGTAATAAGACAATTTCTTTTTTATTCAGACTATTTTGTACGTTCTTTTAAGTTCAGTAGTTTTCTGACAGATCTCATTCACTGGAATGAGTTCTGATGAAAGATTCTTACTATGCTATTTATCAACTCCTTAAAAAAAAAGTCAATGTTCCCTTGTATGATAAGTAGCTTTTGTTATCTCTTCAGAATATCAGGTTACCAATTCCAATCCCATTAACAGCATGAAAGCATTTCATTGTATTCAGCAACTGTTCTTCCATAGTCCCATTGCTCATCAGTGCCAGTTTCACGACTTGAAATACGTGGTCTCAAACACACAGCTTTTTCATTAGAAGTTTCTGTCCTTGCTCCCAATGAAACCAGCACAAGATTTTGACTGACTCTGAAGCTGTGGATGAAGCCCAAAGCAAGCACACACACCACTCCTGAAGGAGAGGTTTGGATGACTGAGACGGTGTTTTAAAACGTTTCTGATGGGCAAGGACGAGGGCATTCCACTACTGCCATATGTTTCTCTCCAGATGCCAGTTATTCCTGGTAGCAGTGCTAGTTACTATTGCCAGCCACATAGCTGCAAAGGCACATTTAAGCATTTGGTATCTTGATTCCCAATGTGGACTTTTTAACATTATTAGTTGTGGTATCTTCCTACTTCCTTCTCCAGGATAAGTTTGATGAGATCCTTACTGTCTTTCTTTTACATGCCATATTGCAGAAGGAGAAGCAAAACAAGATCTCCAAGGATCTTGCAAATCTTTAAGCAGCAGTGGCCAAAAAGAGGGTGTAATTCAGTACAGAACTGGGGGATTTGAGTCTAAGAGTATTCTCTATTTGCATTAAGAGCTGCTTTATATTGTTAATTTAATGCCACACTGGTCAGTTAATATTACCCATAATCTACTTGATAACAGCTATAAATTCACCAATTGCCAAATGACATGCAACTTTTCTACAGCATTAAGTTTACTTAATATTAAGAAACACAAACTGAGTGTTTCTTAACGCTCCCTTTTAGAAAGCAACAAAAAATGTTTTGCTCTCAATCTCAGCATACTTAAAAGGAGGCGATCACCATCAGTACAAACATGGCAGGGGAGAGGAGACGGGAAAGGAGAGAAAGCAGATACAATCTGTTGAAGATCCCTGAACAGTCCAGTGACAAGAACAACAGACTCCTAAAGCCACACTGTCTCCCCAAAGACACAAACCATCTGGCTCCCTTGAGGAATTACAGCCTTTCCTTATCCATGCTCATGAAACTGCTGACTGATGATAAAATGCAAAGTTTCAAAAAGCTGCTCCAGAAGTTCCAAACACCGTTTCAATGATGGCTTGAAAATACTGACAAATGTTTCTGGACTCCAAAAGCCTTTTGGCAAAAAACCCTTCAGTTTGGTTGAAACAAAAGTCACAGCTCTTTAAAGATTAAATATAAGCATACATTAAAAAGAAAAATATAAGTATACATTAAAAAGAAAGCACCAACACTGTCTCGCCATTATAAAACGGGATGTTCTGGAGACAGGGCAAGGTGCATGCTGAAAACACATCTGGTGCTGTTGCAAGAAGGGAAGCAAGATACAAGGTTACACCTAGTACTGCTTTCAAAGCAAGTCAAGTAATTCAAACTACAATGTTAGCCCTAGAGCAAGAGCAGAAGCTGGATAGAAGTCAGTTACATCACACATTTCTAGAAGTTTTCCTCCCCTTGACTTTCAAAAGGAGAGAAAGGCATGAAAATCTGACATCTCAACATACCAAAAAACCCCAACATCACTACTGCTGATACTGGGAGAAAGAACTATCCTTTCAAAGGCATAAATGTCACATCAGGGTACAAAGGCAGGAGTAATAAATAGTACAGCAGAGGAAAACATTCGAGCTTGCCTTCAGAGTTGTGCTGCTTGTTTCAGGTGAAAAACTAATACCACAGTGCCTCACAATTTTTCAAGGCTCAAATAGCCTCTTAGTGGACCTGCATGGTAATTTTCCCTATATAAAAAAGGTTAAACTCTCAACTGAAACACATATTACTCTGTCTACAGTAGTAGACAAGGCTCAAAATTAGTACCGGTCCCACAAAGAAAAACTTCAAGTATCTTTACAGGTTATCAATAGCTTACATGCAGTTCCTCTGCTGATAATCCTCTCCATTATCTGGGACTACAGAGAGCCCATTGAGGACAATATGACTCATTTGGCAACCACAAGTTGAGACCCATCTTGCAGAGTGAGCGCCAATATCAGAATTTAAGTACATACATAAATTCTAATGCTTGGAATTGGCATCATCCTCTTGTATCATAACACATGAGTACATGGTGGTTTTTTTTCATTTATTATCTCAGATTCAATTGTGGAGTATTTCCCTAAATTCAATCTAAAATAACACAATGTAACTCACTTCAATTTTAACTTTGCCAGTAAAGATTTGGAACTAAGACTAATTCAGTAACGTGTATTGCCTTAGAGATCTGTTAAGTATCCCACGTTTTGGGAGGAAAGAATTCACTGAACTTTTATATATATATATTTACCTGTTTAAATTACAGACCTAGTTTGTTACATACAAAGGTGAGACTACAGAGATGACCTCCTGTCCTCATTACCCTTCTCACGCTAAATATAGCGCAGAGAGTAAAAATAAATAAATCCTCAATAGCATTAGGAATTAGACAATGTCATGTTGAAAGATACCCTAAATGATGAGCCTTATCCCTTCTCACTGGCAGGGATGACAGGGGGGCTCTGACCCACGGAGACGAGGCAGCATTTAAGCCTTTGCTAGGTGGTCTCTTTGCAGGAGGCTATTTCCCAGCTGTAATTGCTTGCCAGCCCTAACTGGATGCCCGAACACTCTGGAATAGCTCAGCCAAGTATTTAAACAGATGGATGGTACAGGCCACTGGAACAAAACTCATTTTTTCTCTGGCCACAGCTCTCTTTCAGCGCATTCCTTTGAAGTCCGTGCCACTGAGGAATCAACAACAGCTGAGAAACATGTGTTATCATACAACACTGAGTGCAGCAACAATATTGCACAGCAAGAAGCTTTTGTTCAATAATCCTGGACTATAGAAAGCATTACAATGGCTTTTGTTGTTGGTAAGCCCTTTTTCCAAGCAGTACAGGAGAGTAAACAGATTCCTCCCCCCTGCAAGGAGTAACTCAACAGTAAAAGGTGAATTAAGCTGATTTCTTTAGCACCACCATTCTGATAACTACAGTGCCTATCTCCTCTAGTCCTCTCAGATATATTCAATGCTCTATTTATGTTTTTAGAAAGATGACAAGATGCTTACAGAAATCTGAGTGAAATAATAGCCCAGAGGGGCCCAGGCTGCATTTCCTGCAGAAGATGTGGCAAACCCTCTTAAACTACAGCTCAAACCCACCTTCCTTTCTCAAGCAGCACAAGTTTCATGAACTCAGCTTCACAGTACATACAAGCAAACCTCCCTTCTCCTCATATGTTATCAGTACAGAGAAAGATGACATACAGTCCTCCTAACAGTTGCAGGAGATAATACCACAAGCATCCTCTCATCAGCCAGGAAAATGATTCCTGTCAAAGCTGTGAGATCACCATGCACTTTGAAGAGGGGTTAGTAAGGACAGGAAGACTTAGTCACTAAATGAAACTGAATTTGAAACTCTCTGGATTCAGAAGTACTGAGCTAGCTATGACCATATTCAAGAGGACAGTAAATTACAACCCAAAGCTGATGCAGCTACCTAACAGCAAGTTTCCACAGAATCAAGTCTGTATTTTTAATTGAAGAGAAAGAACTATCTGCAACAGGGTAGTGCCTTGCATTTACAAAGTTTACAAGTCTCAAACATTACAGGAAAGCAGGCATTATAATACGGCCCATTATGCTATAAAGTCCCAACCCCAGCATAAAAAAATTACAAGAAAACCTGAGCTTCCAAAAAAGCCCTAGAAAACCATACATATTTACGTTTAATTTCAAGACAGATTTTTAAGGCTTAAAAGTCCAGGCAAAACCCTAAAATTAGAAAGCAAACAAAAAGAACACACCTACTAAGCCCATCTCACAACCAGAGCTCACAAAACAGAAAATAAACAAACAAAAAAACAAATACAAAAAACCAAAAACACACCAAAAACAAAACCCTGGATGCATCATGCTGAAGGGGGTCCTCACAAGACAGTTTGCCATCCTGCAATTTGATTTAATAGTTGCTTTCTGGAGAGGCCCACAGTGCCCTTCAAATTCAGCTTCAGTAGACTATTACAGTACCATAGAAGAAGCATGCACCAATATTGTCAGATGAGCATGGGGGATAAAAATAACTTTAATCTCAAAACTATCACAGAGACACAAAAATATTATGCAGCTCTCAAAAGAAATTGTGATGATCAAGAGTTCTGCTTTACAACTGTCAAAAACTAAATATTAGCACAAGCAAAATTACCACCCAATCAGCATTCAAAACCACAGCTGAATATGAAGTGATACATTTACACATAATTATTCTTAAAATCATGTGTTAAAGCACTTAACAGAGATTCAGGAAACCCTCCACATCCTATGAGGTACAGGCAGGAAGGCAGCTTAGGCAGAGGTCATACTGCCATGCCATGGCAGAAGCGGGAACAGAACTCACCATCCTCAGATCTGCATTTCAGCAACTAAATCTCCTTCTTACTAACATTCATTTTCAGGGCTTCCCTCAAAAGGATTTTAAAAAGTTATGGTAATCAACTTAATTTGGCTTTTTAGAATCATTGGTGGTGTTTACAAAATCAGCCCAAGGTACAGCTTTGAAAGACTCAAACTTCTTGCTAATATGACTTACTGTTTCTCCTTCTACTTCCTTTTATTCCACAGTTTTTAACCTCCAGGAAAGATAAAAAAAAGATTAATTCAAAGAACTGACCAAATTCTGTTGGGCTTGTGGAGACAGAGGAGGAGAAGAAAGACTACTTTATATGTAAGAAGTGCACTACCTTAACTCTTGAAGTTGTACTAAAAGACATACAACTAAACACTATCAGTGCCAATCAGTCATTTCAGTTCACTCGGCAATTTAACACCTATCAAATAATTTTTTGCTATAAGACATAAAGAGAAGTACTTCTAGTTTAACATCTAGTCTACTTTCTAACTAGGTAACATCAAACAAAATTGAATGTGAAATGGTATTTTCACTCTTCTGCAAAGAGGGAAAAAATTAAGATTTACTTAATTTGCAAATTAGCCACATAAGCTTGTGGTCTTCTGGAAGGATACCTATCAAAAGAGGTACCATAATACAGCCAAGATACACACTGTTTCCTTCTGACATTTTATTCAGGAACTATGTATACTCTCTTCTGAAAAAGACACAGCTCTTTACAACACTTAACACAATCACACCACTACCAAACACAATTAACAGCGGGCTTAAAACCCTTAAACAGGTATCTCTGCAGAAATCATTAGGCAATTGATTTACTTGCTCTCCACAGCCTGGCGCATACCTAATTTTAATGTGTGATGCTGACTCGAGCTGAGACAGAGGCTCGGGAGGTCCGAACCAGACTTCATAAACCACACGACAGCACTTTTACACACGGATGTAAGCAGTTTCCAGCAACGTTGTTAACGTGTGTCAGTCCCCGCTATATCTGCAGTTTGGCGATGGAAAGCGTGACAGGTGTAATTCCAAAAGGGGACACCCAAATCTGTAACCTTGCCCCGCTTCTGATTTTCTACATCGCCGAGACCCACGATCCATCCTGAACCGCACTTCAGCACACTGCTCAGCTGGCGCACTGAAACGCCGCTTTGCTGAACAGAAAATACTTTGGCACACACGGGACTATTATAACCCCCAAAACGGACCCTGGACCAGACCTTTCCAACAATAGCCTAGAGCTGCATAAACCCAGGAGCAGAATCCATTACATTCCTCCGTTTTACAGTTCATTCCTCTGTATTGCCCTGCTGTACAGTCTTTGCTTTAAGCTTTTCTCATCAGCGGTCTCCCACCCTGGCATACACACACAAAATTCTCGTACATTCCCCAAATCAGATTTTCTTTTAATCTCTTTTACATACTTGGGGGTGGGGAGGGGGAGAAAGAGAAGGAGGGGTTTGGGGCAAGAGAGATTAACCGTGAAAGACATTGGTACCGTCTGAAAGGGGGGGGGAGGCACACGACNGAGGGCGCGTCCGCGCCGCGACCTGCTTTGTCGGGAGCGGGCAGCGAAGCAGGCAGCAGCCTTTTAAAGGAGAGGCGCTACAGCCTTTCCAAAAATTAACCCCCCGGCGGAGTCCCTGGGACCGATCGATAAAGGGTGCGGGGGCAGCGAGTGCCGGTGGGAGTTCGGGGCGGTGCCGGGAAGAGCGGGGCGCCCGGGACGCGACGAGACGGGATGGGACGGGACGGGACGGGACGGGACTGTGCGGGCGGGCGGGATTCCACAGCCCGGTCCTGAGCCCGAGGTACCGCCCGAGGGAGTGGTCTGGTCCCAAAGGAAGAATCATAGTGAGAGCCCTGGCTGGGGCATGGACCTGCGGATATTTTTTGTTTTCCCTGCGATTTTTTTTCCTATTGTTTCTGGAAGAAGCAAGAATGCCTTTGGTGCTTATTTTTAACTTCAATGTGGAACGCCGGCAGTCAGGGGTTTCTATTGTTTTTTGCTTTGGGTTTTGATGGTGGAAAATTCCCCGGGGAAAAAGAAAAAAAAAAATTAAAATCCACCAACTCGGAGCAACAAAGACTCTTAAACAGGGAGATATTTTGGACAGAAAGTTCTGAATAAGAAGTTTTAATAATTTCTGTGTTTATGCAACTTGGAATAGGAGAAATGTCTGTTTCTAAAAAAAAAATAAATAAAAAAATAAAAAAAAAATAGGTTAACCTGTTTGAAAATGAACTTCAGAGCAGTGAATCACTGACATTTTTCACTATCTGCAAACATCTGTGTTGGGTCTGCCCTCAGATCCCAGCAGCAGCAGTTGTCATTCCCACCTTTTTCCTGGGCTGGTGGCCTCTTCAAAACCACCATGCTGCTCAGAGATGCTTAGGACATACTTGTCATTTAAACATTTGTCTCATCAAGAGAATTTTTTGTTTGTTTGTTGTGTTCTCAACGTTCAAATTAGTGAGAATTTGAGTGTAGCACACCTACACTCTGTTTTCTTGATGGATTTTTTTTAAGTTCCCTTCCTTTAGATGAACGAGAGCAAGAATTTGCATTGATGCTCTATGGTGAACATTTTCAAGAGCATGCAGACGCTTCAATTTAAATGCAAACTTGTAAATATTTTCAAGAATTGGGTCTTGGGACAGTTGTACGAGTATGTATAGTGGGTCTTGATCTTGAGTTAGGATCACATCTTCCTTCATGGCTTTACACCACTGAATGTTTTCTGTGAGTGCACCTAGCAAGTTGTTAGGTTCCTGCTGAAAAATTCTTCTGGACACAGAAGGTCCTTGCTCCTAGCTCTGACCCATGTCTGCATCTTTCTACCATTTTTTAAACAGGACAGCCTGTGAGAAAGACCTTAAGCACAACATGAAATTAGGCATGGTTAGGAAAAAAATTGAGGTGCATCTGTTGGGGAGCTTGTGATGTACTTGGTCAGCTGTGCACACACAGCTTCACCTTAAGAAAGTGGAAAAACGCAACACTGGGGGGATACATCCAGGAGAAGGGAATGGAACTGATGGACAGTTTTACTGCAGTCTGCAGGCTTAGATTTGTTAGCACTAAGTATTTTTAACTGTGATTTTTTTCAAGAGTGTCAGCAGGCAACTTTCAAGTGGGAAAGAGGGATGTGTTTTCCATGTAAATTGTTTGTTGGAAATATTTAACCAAATATTCCTGTAAAGACCCCCAAAATACTGTGCTGAGAATGCCACTGCAGCTTTTTTTTCATCAAGTCTGTAAACACAATAGGAGTTAGAAACCTCACAGCAGATCCTGTCTCTAAATCCAGGATTCTCAGGGATTCCTATGAAGGATGGAATGTGATCTGGGAAACTATTGAAGCTAGATGACCTCTAAAGTTCCTACTACTAGAAGGAGAAAAGCCTTTATCAAAGGGTTAATGGTTTACTGAAAACAACTACTTGATAAGTCATTAAGGTTGCGTTGTTTAGCTCCAGGTGTTACATGGAACTGGGAGCTAAAATATCAAATACGTTCTGTCAAAAGCAAGCTTGCAGATCAGCTCCTTAAACCCAGCAAATAATTTTTATACACTTGTTATATAATTTCCTGCTAGAAAGTTTACATTAGTGAATGAAAATCAGCCTTTTATAGGGGAGGAATTAATGGCCATAATGAAGACATTTCTGGTGAAGATGTTCAGGACATACATAATGAGGCATAAAATGTTGATGCTCACTATTGGTGTGCTAATTCACTTGCTGGCTGTGATGGAGCTTTTGTAACTAAAAAGAAAATGGGCTATTTTAATATTCTAATAGTTTTTTCCTATTTCCCTTTTGTAATTTAGTTATGGAAGATAACACATATGTGCTGCTTCTAAATAATGTGTGTGAAATTTTCAGAGTAACTTTTTCACAAGTTGATAAGCCAGTGTCCAGGGAAGGCATCAAATGCATTTTTGAGGGTACTTTTCACATTGTAAATGGAACTCTCTAGGAAGATGAGGTGGTGGCAAAAAGAGAAAATCAGATCTCTCTATTGTTGGGATTGCATGAACCTGTGGAATCTAACCAAGTCTATCTATAGCAGGGAAGATTGCAATGCTCATTTAAGAAAAAAAAAGGAGGGATATTAGGCTTAAGTCCAGCCATAAAATAGGGTTAAAATTGTGCAAATACCCCACCTATGTGAATTAGTTGCTCTTTGAGATATACTGAAAGAACAAGTTGCCTGATTTGCACAGAAAATTTGTTAGAAAGATTATTACAGAATGATGTTACGTTGTACTAGCCAAGGACACAACTTTATGCCATTGCATAATACCTCTGTTGTGACAGTTCCTCCCTCTTGGTGCCCACCCCAGTCATTTCCTGACTTAGTTACATTTTATGTAATCCTAAAAATCTGTGTTTCATTCACATGTGGTCAATCCTTCCTTCACATGTTGCTGGAGAAGGGTAGACATTCTGATTCAGTAAAACATTTAAGCACATCCTTACATCCTGAGGATCTAACCAGAGATGTTTTATGATCTGTATCACTGGTTGAAGCTCTAGGAGACAGTTTTCCCACAGGGATCCTGCTCCATTTTTTGCCAAGGAGGTAATTACAGTATCCCAGGAAAGGCGTAAAGCACTCCTTTGATGCTGGCACTGAGCATCGTGCAGGGAATTCCTTACATCACACACATGAAGGGTCTTACACATAAGGGTAAGGGTGGAAAGGAGAATGGAGGTGGAAAGGAGAAAATAGACCCACATGCCTTCCGGTTATGTAAGTTTTCCATGAATTATGCCTTTTAGACCAAAAACAGTATTGGATGTTTCTGAGGTTCCTTCATTTCCTCCTCTCCTTAATCTATCCATTTTCAGCTACCACTGCCCTTTCCACTGTCATTTCACCTTGAGAAATCCAGTGTCTTGGTGGGCTCCTTAGATTTAATCCAGATCTTTAAAATCAGGCTCACTGAGAACAGAAACCACTCTGTGTGACCAGCTACAAGTAATCGTCTCAGCTTTTGGCATCATATATTTGCAGTAAACTGCCTGATCAGGATAAAACAACTCTCTCTCTGCAAAAGTTTTCTTGTGGAAAAAGAAAAAAAAATAGATCTGAATTCAGCAAGTTATTTAACTGTGTACATATATTTAAGCATGTGAATAGTCTCAATGGGAATGCTTGCATGATCAAAGTTATGCATGTGCATAAGTACTTCGTTGAATTTGTTCTGTAGCAAATAAATCAGAACTGATACTCAACAAGCAGAAAAACAAGCTCATTTGGAGTGGGGTTAATTTATGTCCTGCAGTGTATTTGCTTAACTGTATAATGAACGTTTCAAGGGGTTGTTTTTTTTTAAATAGGGTGGCTGTCTGAAATTCAGGGAAGAAAACAAACCTTGGATTAGAATTTAAGTGCATTTTTCAAGCTCTTTCTTCTTGTTCTATTATTCTCTTCAGTTAATATTTATTTCTTGGAGCCTGAAAAGCAGTAATTCCTGGTTATCTCTTCAGGGTTTCAGGAGCATGCCTTCTTACATGCTGTTTAATGAGTGTGAGTGACATGCTGTTACATATACAGAAAAATGCAATCTCTCATAAAACAGTTGAAATCCAAAAGACCCATATTCCAAGATTTCATTTCATGCAGCAGATTATGGATGCTCCCAGAGACTTGCAGATTTCAAGACTCAGTTCCATGGAAGAAATTCATGCAAAAATTCTGATCAGATTTCTCCCTCTTCTTCCTGACCCCACCACATATGTTAACTCACAGTAGCCTTGAATAAGCCTAATTTGACCAGAGTGATCCTATACTCTTAATTTTGTTGTCAGTACCAGCAATAATGCCTGGTAACTCTCCCCATTCATGGTTCCAGTCTAAGCATGGTATGAATATATGCAGGGATAGGTACAGTTCTGGCATGCAAGATACTCATTGCTCATGAGTGTGGCTCTTGAAATGGGAATCCAGTAAACCTAGTTCTATCTGATAATTAATAGATAGCTCTTTCCCCTGATTTTATGTGATTAATAGCCATCTCCTTCCTTTACAGACATCTCAGTTCACTCAAGTTAGAGGAAAATGTTGAAATCTAAGAGGGGAGGGGAGTTTGTTTCAGAGGCTTGAAACATTACTAGTGGACCTCACCTTTGTGTAATAGCTATAAAATTGTAATAATCAGATTAACACCAATGAATAAGATTTCAAAGTTTTCACTGGTCTTTGTAAATCACTAGTTATCTGGCGTGGTCAGTTGTAAACCATAATTTAAAAAATATATTTCTTAAAGTTCTGTCATGGATTATTGTGCAAGAGTCCTGGCTTTCATTAGAAAAAAGTACGTTTGTAGGTGTCATGCTTATTAAGAAAAGCAAGAAAGGTGTGAACCTGGACAGTTCCAAAACCAAATACAAATAAGAGAAAATCTCAATTTCATATGATATGGGGGAGAAGTTACCGATACTATCCTTTAGACACTTGATTTTACTGTGAATGACAATGAAATGCATTGCCTATTACGTTTTGTGCAGATACTTTGCATCATCTCTTTTCTAAGTCCTGGCAAGAATTATCAATATAAATCTCAAGCAATTTAAATGACAGGAAATGGCTTACTATAGCTGTGATAAACTGTGGGCAGATATCAGCTAAAATAACTAAACATCCCCATGGGAACTTGCATTTGTCTTGCCTAGAGAAGCTGTATGGTGGCAATACCACTACACTGACCAAGGATTGAGAAACCAGCTGAAGAGCAAGCTACCTAAAATAAGTCTTCTGTTGAAGAGCTGGTTTAATGTAGAAAAAGACCTCACACCTTGGAAGAAAATCCAGTGCCAGGGACAAAAAGTAGTTGACTTGACAAGAAACTAATTTAAATTTGGAAACCTGGAAATGTGCACTTGAAACAGGAATGATATTTAATGTAGCAGTTAATTGGCTTCAGGTCTGGAAATCTATGCCCATCTCTGATCAAGGACATTTAGACTAGAATATTATTTTCTAACATATAGAAAAGTTGTAGAATCTTTGTGATGTCAATATTTGTTTGTTTTTCCTGTAAAACAGGGTAGTCTCCTCTCCAGGTGTGATGCACACCTTTAAGAAACTCAGATGTCCCTCCATGAGGCTTACAAAGCAGCAATATTTGAAGGGTCAGTCATGGTACTAGTGCTTATCATTTAGCACAATTATAATTTCTGGTGTAAGAGACGGCACCATGAGCAATATCTTTAAAAATATTTAGGTACTTTTATATTATATTGACTTTCAGCTTATAAATCACCATTTTGTTATTCTTTCTTACAGCTGGCAAAAGTATGCCAAAAGACACACCTGCTTTTTTATTAGGCACAAATTTCTGTCACGCACATAAAAATAAGCACTGAACCCCTTTCATATTTTGCCCTTGTCAATAAAATCGAAAACCTCTACTTTTCCTACCACACAGTATTTTATCTCCATCGAAAATTATGGGATCTACCTGTCCCCTGAAGCATCAAAATCAATTTTAATATACTATAAAATACAAAGAGTACAAAATTTCAAAAACAGTCCAATAATTCCAGAGCTTAAGCCCCATTTTCTTAAGTAAGGGCCAGATTTCCAAAGCTTTTGGAAAAATGCAAAAAGATGCCTAGAGGGGTTTCAAAAAGCACACATCAAAATGGAGAAGGAAAAAAAAAAAACCAGAACAAAGTATTGCTGCTGAGGTTTCCATGTTAAGAAATTTGCATGGGAGAAAAAGAAGAGTTTTTTTACTTCTCATGGGTTTTTGGAATGGCTTGGGAATGAATACTGTAACACCACTGTAAAACATAGCTTCAAAGCTTTGTAATAGATGTTTAAAGTCATCCTAGCAAATGTGTTGCAGCAAAAATTGGTGCTCTGCTTTGCAAGGCTGGTATTTAACATGAATTCATCAGATTAGATTCTTTGTTGAAAACAGTTTCCCTGTTGTTTTGTAAAGTCTTTTTCTCAGTCTCATTCCTTGCTTTTGTGGTCTGTCAGTTGGGAAACATGAGAGGGCAAGATATGTGCTTTCAACAAAGGACTAATTTCCTAATCCTTATGACCTGAGCCTGCCAAGCTTCCCCACAGAGAAACAAATTGGATGACTATTTTAGGATAATTGGGTAGTTTGATGCCATACAAGTAAGTTATTGGGAATCAGAGCTGTGAAAAACTCTTCCTTGGCTTTACCTGTAGCTGCCTCTCATTGAGCACTTTGTTTTTGAGAGGTTCCAATTTTTATCTGCTTCGGACACAACTGAATCAGAGCAAAGAGAATAGCAAAAAAAGGTTTGTGAGAAGGTTTCAGATACATACATTATAAATTGGTTGTAATTGTGATTAAAATTTCCTTCCTGGTGCTTCTATTGTCCCTTCTTTTCCTTTTACATAGTACCTTTCTAAGCCCAAAACCTTCAAAAGACTTGTGTGCCAGTATGAGGCTCCATCCAGAAGCACAGGTGTCTTTATAAATCTGCTCACATCCCCACTAGATGAGGGTTTTCTGTGTTACACTTTTAGAAGTATGTATCTCAGCTTCTTACAGCTTTTGAAAGTACTTGGTACTACTGGTGTTGCCTCACACCCATTTAAAAACAGGGTTGTGTTTTTTTTTTTTAAGGTGGGAAATTCCTGCTGTTAGTTCATGCTTTGTGTTTTCCCCTCAGCTCACAAATCTCACAAATTTTTGTGTGCAACACCCTTATTCCTCATCCTACTTGGGGCATCCTTCTCAGGGAGTACTGGTGGGTCTGACCAGTCACTCACTAACAGGGAAATTCACAACCTAGAAGAGGCTGTGCTGGGACAGGCTGGCCAGCCAGGTGGTGTGGCAAAGCCACCTCTTTGTATCACCACATAAGCCACATCTGGGCTGATGTTTCCTGGCTCAGGAGAGGGTACAGAGTTCTACTGACAGCAATCAAATGGACTGCCAGGGATAAAGGAGTCTGTTTCAGCAATTTTCACTTGAGCAGACTTGATGGTCTTGGAGACTATAAATGAGATAATGCTTTCACACTCCTTTGAGGTTCATAACAGTTTTATGGATGGGTGGGAGCTATACCCAGAAGGTGAGTGGGACAATTTTAAGAAGAGGGCACAGATCTGGGTTTCTCTTGGATCAGGTGTTTGAAAACACCATTTGACTGCTTAAAAAAAATCACTTGGCTAATCAATAGCAGCATTTGGCAGCCAAAGCTTCAGGTTCTGAAATCGTGTGCTCTCAGCCCTAGGCAGCGTTGGGCTGCTCCATCATCAGAGCAACTCTACAGCCAGAGTTACAACTCCAGACACAACCAAAGGCCAATGTCCAGCCAAGCTGTTTGACTGAGCAGAGGTGCCTCTGAAGAAGCTGTTTTCTGCAGAGCCAACACTCTGTTGTACCAGCACATAAGAAGGATGTCTTTTCCAGCATCCTGACACAAGGGAGAAAGCTTCACCCAGGCTCTCTGAAGACAAAGGTATGGATGTGCTCATGGGAGCAGCAGAGAGATAGCCAGGCCTTTATAGGACAGCTGTTAACAGCAGTGTTGTAAGGTCAGGTCTTACCTTTCTGGGAAATAAACGGAAGACATTGTACTCTTTCCTATACTAGGGGAATATTTTAGAGCAGTTCTTTCAAACTGCAGCTCCGTTGCTGAATAGCAAACCCATTCGGGCCCAGCCAGTTGCCTTTTTGCTGCTCCCCAAAGCCACATCCCTCTGTCACTGGGAAGGATTGGTGAGCTGCACAGAGATATTGGACGGGGGGTTGTTGCTACTTATCGTGGTGGTGGTTACCTAAACACCCATCTCGGGTGGGTCCCTTTGAGATAAGGACTGTCCACTCCTGTTGCACAGAGGGGAGATTCACCTGACAGAGTACATGGGGCCTCTGGGGCTTTCCTAGAAGAAGGAAGAGCAGAGTCCTGGTAGGAGGGACTCTGAGACCATCTACTGGTGCTTTAAGGTGAGTATATCTCCTGAATATAAATCCACAAGAGAGCTCATTTCTACAGTAATGTTTTTTTTCCAAGAGAAAACACCATGCTCATATGTGGAAAATACAACTACAAAGCCTCTGAAAATGTTCATGCATGTAATTTTAATGCCTTGAGAAAAGTAATTTTAATTTTGGGTCCAGGGCCATATTCTCTGCATTGCTTCTAAATGACCTATAGTGATTTATACCAAACAAGGATCTAGTCTGTAATTTTCTATACCAAGTAAAAATGATCACAGGTTTCAATTTTTTCCCCCACTGCTCCTATACTCTGAAGCACAACCCTCCAGTGAACAGAATGATAGCTATTCCAATGTCCTGGACATGATAGATTTTAATTATTATTAGAGAAAGCAGAGGAAGAGAGAAAGTAATAGCTTTAGAGAGAATGGCTCTGTTTGTTTTTTTAAGTACCTATATTTGCCTGGTAGTCTGCTACATAAGTGAATTTCCTTGAAATATGATTACTGATGTTCCTTTTTTTTTTATTGTATCTTTAATGTCAGACAGCCCACCAGTATAGTTCTTTAACAGAGCACAAGAGGCGTGTAAAAGCAGAAAAAGACCTGTTATGCTAAATAGAAGGAAAAAAGTCAGTATTAAGTATAGGTGGTCAAAACTCTTCAAAACAGTTTTGTTAAATTACAGATGCCTTTCTAAAGAATTCTGCTGTAAAATAAATCTGTTATGTAACAGGGTAGAAATTTCTAGCAAAAAGACATAATTTTATTTGTTCACTAAAACATTAACAGGTACAACTAAAACATACTTATTGAATGTAAGCACGGGAAGTGTGAGTAAAGCAAGCACAACCCCATGACTCTCATGGTATCAATACTGAGTGTATTGTTCCTCATTGTTGTAAAACCACAGCTCCAAGCTGCTTTCAAGGATGTGGTCAGTAAGTCAAGTCAAACAGTGTGCCAAGCAGGACAGCAGTAAACTCACAGTAAATTAATTTAGGCCAATTTTTATTCTTTCAAGCAATAGCATGTAACCTCTAAACTCTGTTTTTCTGACCTGTGTGTGACTTCTGCTGTTTGTTTGCTTTTTCATGTCACTCAGCTTGTGTCATGCCTAATTAAAACAATGGAATGATCTTTTGTTCTTTGTCACTTTTATTTAGTTATCTACAAGCTGTATTTAGAGACAGCAGAAACACAAGGACTGTAATACAAAGGAAACCTGAAAAACACAAGGCCTTGTAAAAGGGTGACTTTTTTTTAGGTATTATAGCAGAGAAGGGTTCCTCTTCTTATTACCCAGTCTTTCAATCAAAGAGAGAAACGAAGGAAAAGTGGGGCTGCTATAGGATAATCATTCTGTTTATCTGTGCTGTACAAACACTGCTTGTAAAGTAATGATAAGCCTTTTGTACCTAGAGAGTGCAGCTGATCCAGGTATCTCTCTGAGATGATGTGCAGATCTCTGGATTCAGAAGAGGCTCTTGCCTGCATTCAGGTGGGAAATGGTTTTCCAGATGGTCTGGTCAATATTTTAGAAATGCCAACAAATTTCTTTTCCTACAGTCTAGTGAAATGCGTAACATGTGAAATGTGTAATACTGGGATGAACTTTCCGGTCCCTCAGGAAAGGACAAGAGGAAGGCAAATGTATCTTTTTAACTTCAGAGCAGGAATGCCAGCCTGGCTCTCGTTGACTCTGTGTATCCACCTGCCTGCAGAGATGCAGTTTGTTTCCTCTCACCTCTGCCTGCCCTCATTTCCCTGCCAAGCAAGCAGGCTGGTTCACACCACTGAAAGGGGTGTCAAAGGGCTGATGTCCCCTTTTGCTGATGTGCTTTGAGTGAGGATGGTTTCACCTTGCTCTGAATACTTGCTCTGGGCTTCTTGCTGTCTTAGGGGTTCTCTGATTTCAAGCATGCAGCATCCTAAGAGCACTCACAGAAGCTGCATTGAAACACACATTTTCAGAATGCCTGGTAGATGTTTTCTGACAAACACTCCCTAAGTCTTTCCTGCTAATCAGTACCTTCTTGCCTGACTCTAATGATAGGAGCTGGGGGTCTGCTCCATCTCTGCTTCCCTTACACAAGCTGGGAGGCACTTTGCACGGGCAAGAATTGTTGCTGTGGGCTGTAAAATGAAAGAAAACAAGAACAGGGCCTTGTTACTTGGAACACATAGGGAGGCAGGCTGACTATAAAGAAATCTGGTTTAGACAGAGTTTTGTTTCTTAATAGACTGAGGGTTATGGAGATGATCCTGCTTGGTACTGGCCAGTTACACCCTGCTGTTTTTTTTTTTTTTTTTTTTCATTCAAAGGCACTCATCTTAAAAAAACGTTCCTGTCCCGGTTTCACAACAAACTTTTGGGGAAAGTTTGGCAAAATCACACACCTATTTATGCCTAGCACTCTGTGAATATTTCATCTTTCACAAGCTGTGCCAACAAGCCTCACCATGAAAACAAGGATCTAAATAATTTTGGGACAAATGAGGGGTATTTTTCTCTCTCCCATTATTAAGTGTTTGGAAACTTCAAAGGAATGATAACCTTGGGAAAAAAATTACAAAACTAAAAATTGCTTTGAAAAATCAATGCTTTATTTCAAAAATGCTACAATGAAGCATCTGAGACGGTTTTGATTTTTTTTTTTTACTTCCCCTCAGTACAAGCAATTTGTAGATACCCACAAGACAGCAATCTCAGGACCAGCCTGGCATCTCTTCCATAAAAAAGATTGGAATGTAAAGAGTTCTCGAAAGACTCATTTTGTGGGGGATACTATGGGCCTCCACTGACAGAGAGGCCAGGTTGCATACCCCTTTTCAGTTTGTCTCCTCATGGTCATTAATTGCTTTCCAAGTGGGTGAAAGAGTGCTGCTATTGATCAGCCCCTGGGAAATGCCTGCACTGATAGAATACAACTGAGGAGGAGTGTGGCCCAAGCATGACTGTTGTCCCTGTGAAGCTTTGGTAGATGTCCTGCAGTTCATTACCCCGGGCCCCTTGGACCAGGTACAGCCTGCCAGGGGATCATACATGAGGACAAGCACCTATGCCTCTCATGGGCCCAAAGAAGAAGAGAGTCCAGGGACCCATGGTATAAAGGTGTGAGAAAGAAGCCAAGAGCCTGAGGGGTGTGAAGCATTGGACTGTCCTGTAAGTCCTGTGTCCAAGGTGTGAGACTTGACAGTTTCCATCATCTGAGGGCTAAAACAGTATGAAGTTATCACGCTGGCCTTCAAGGTCTGGCAGTAGTTTCAGAGCCCAAACACATGATAATATGTTTTATTACACATCAGGCTAATTCAGGGCATCACCTGGTATGTCAATGAAATTTTTTTTTGCTCAGTGCAATGAAAATTCCTAGAATGCAAGCAAAACAGCCTGCTTTCTGCTAGATGAATTTATATATTTCCATCTTTCTAATTTGTGTAGACACAGGAATCCCTCAGACCAGCATTAATTTTCAAAGCTGTTGAGTGAGAATACCTGTTTTTCCCCCAGTACAGGTAAACTGTGCTGGTGAAATCAAGCACCCCTTGTATCTGCTTTGTGCAATCACCCTTTGTGACTTAACCTCTGTGTAACAGAGAAATCTCTCTGTGTAACAGCTACAACACAGGAAACTTGTGCAAGCATCAGACAGCTCTGGCTAAATGATTTCTGAGTAGGGTCCCCAGAGAAACCTCCACACATCTGTAATATATTTATGGTTCTGCTTACTCATGATTTCTCCTCCCTGTTGTCCCTTTTAGTGAAGGGTATGAAAAATTAAAATCCTTCACAGAGTCCAGCAAACTAAACAGAGCTAGCGAATGAACGGCGTGTTCCTCAAACACCATTACAGTGGTTACTGGTTGACAAATTTACCTTGATACATGGAATTTATTACGGATTTCCTGAAACCCATAACATGCTCAGGGCCAAATGGTGCCAGAAGCAGGACTCACATGACTCCCACAGTGTGACTGAGGGCATTTTTATGGCCCTTAAATGGGCAGTGCTGTTTGTGCAGCACCAAGAATGGATAAGTAAATTCACAGTGCATAACTCCAAAATTACATTTTTAAAATGCGTAGTAGCAAAATAGCCCAGAGAGGGGATGTGAACCCAAACATCCATTATGGTGTATGAAGCAAAGAAAGGGAAGGTTGGAGCTGTCTTTCTCTATGCTGTACCTTTAAAAAAGGTAAATCTCCCCTAAACTGTAGCCAGACTGTTCAGTCATTTCAAGATGGATATAACTATAATACACCGTGAGATTTACACAAGACATATCTTTGGTTAAATTCTTTAAAAAGGATACCACCAATTTAAAGATTGCATTTTCCAGGGCCATTAAAGTTAGGTACATACTAATTTATTAAAAGGTAATGTATTATATCTAAGAAGAGATAATATCAGCCAGAAATACCAGGGAGGCTTTAGAGGTCTTGCTGTGATGAGTCAAGCTGATAACAGCATACAGGGAGACAGCTGCATTAATAGAGCTGCCTGCTCATCAAGAAAAAGGGGTGCAGGGCAGCAGCAGTAATGATTTGGGAAGGTAGAATGGAGAGACATGGCAGTGGAGCCTACACAGAAAAAAGGAAACTTATCAAACCTTGTTTACTGGGTAACATTGCAACACATCACAGAGGCAGCTGCTAACTTCACTTAGCATGTGCCAAGTACTACCCAGCCAAGACAGAAGAGCTCACAGCAGCTCTTAGAAGCTCTCATAGAAAATCTTTCACAATACCAGTGAGCAAACAGCCAGTGTGGATGCCCCACCAAGTAACTAGCCTGTCAGTAGATTTGAAGAAGGCCTAAAAGGTAAATACCCTTGTCTGAAGTTATCTCTTGGTAGATATTTATAGTTAAAATGACCCTGTGGGAACATGAAGGTGCTGGGATCACAGTGGCTGAGGTGGGGGGAGTGTGGTCATGTACCCAGCCAGTGTGACATCAGCAAAGAAAACGTGAGCAGCAACTTTGGAACTCAAATCAAAAGACTACACAAACTCCGTCAGCAAGAGGATGAGCCACTGAAGCTAAAAACTTGACTGGGGACTGAGGTGCTTCAGTGTAACAAGCACTGGAGGAAAAACACACCTGGAAAGTAGCAGTATGAAAGAGGGAAGGTGTCAGACCTGGAGGAAGGCTGCTCCCTCAGCCTCATCCAGTGCACTGGAACGATCCCTGCATGTCCACTGCTTTCACCAAGAGACTCTCAGAGCTGCTAAGAAGTAAGAGGAGGGAGCGGGATTTCCCTGTTGGAATCACTGCTGAATTGCCAAGGTTGCTGCAGCAATACACCAAAGGCCTGGATAGACACAACGCCCAAGTTGTGCCTTCCCACTCTTCTTTAACAGATGGCCATGATGGAAAACTTATGGCTAAAAGTGAAGAGGAAAGAGTAAAGGCTGATGATAAAAGATAGCAGCATGAGAGGCCCTGGGAGCTGGTCTCAGTCTGAAGTTGGCCTCTGTGTCAGCAAGACTGTGTAAGCAGGGAAGTTCCTGCCAGCATCTTGCTGTGGGGCTGGGAGCTGGAGGCCACCGGGGAGGGTGTCACGGTGATGTCTGAGGTTCCCTTATGGCCAGGTACTCTTTTACAATGATTTTGCTTATATGAATGCCAGACAAAGCTGGAGGGAGAGATCTGAGATAAAGAATATAAAGAAAACATGCTTTATGCAGGAATTGTTTTGCTAATAATTAAAATTCTAAGGCAGCCCTAAAACTTTAGAAAGAACACCCTCAATTATTAATTACCCTTAATTCAGCATTAAGTGCCCTACCTGATGTCCACTGTTTTGAGACCACAAATGATTTCCAGATATTTGGCTCCTAACAGGGACCATCAGCACAAACTTTTTTCCCTACTGTTCTCTGGTTTTAACCCCTGGGAGAGTCTGGGAAACTCTGATCTGTTTTTCCCTGACTTGCAGGGAGCCATCTCTGAGAACTGAGAGCTGGAATGTCATGGGGCACAAAAGACACGTCCCAGAGGCCAGAGCAGATATTTTTCTGTAAAATCATCTAGGCTCCATCATCCAGGAGTAGCACACAGCCTCCCCCTGCCCCACCTAGGAGCAGGAGGAACAGGGAGGCAGGATTTGGGCAGCCAGCCAGCATCAGCCCAGTGACAGACCCTGACTCAGAGCCTGAGAAACCTTGCCCTTCCTGTGGATGTTTCCTTTAAAGGAGTGATTTGGCCTTAGGCACAGGAGCTGAAAAAGAACACCAAGAAACCGTTTGTATTCAAGAATTGCTTGCCTTCCTTTTGCACAAGTTTTTTTTTTAAGGATGAGCCCAATTGTTTCATGTGCTCACCTTCTGGTATTTAGCAACATTCAATGTGAGAAACACACACAGGAAAATTAATACTTACAGTATCTGTATTGTACAATAGCTTTCAGAGGAACTGAATGTGGGCTTTTCAGTGTTATTTTTAAGACATCCTTGGGGCTTTGAAACTAAAATATCTTTTCATAATTTATACTTTATAAAAAATGCCATCTTTGTAAGGTTTTGATCTGAGCACAGAATATGAATTGTGTTTTGGGCTCTGACTTGAGATGGATTTGTGGCTTAAGCAAGGAACTTCAACTTCACCTCTTCCCTAGTTTTCCCATCTGTGAATTATTGTTTTTCTTCCAGCAGAGCTTTATAAACATCCAAGCAAGGAGGCCTTGGAGAAGAATATTGTTATACAACTGCTAATCATTACTATTCTTCTATTGTATTTGGTGACGTAAGAAAGTCCTAGCCAGATGCCTTAAAAACCGAGGAAACGTCTGCAAGGCATCTTTGTGGTAACACATGGGTGCAGATTCCATTCATCATTTCCTTGACAGTTTAACTAACTTACTCCCAAGCCAAAGAAGATCACTGAAATCCCTGCCAGAAATACTAGCTGAAGGACAGGAGCAAGTCACTAAATGCTCAGGCAGCCTGTATAACTGGAGATGCCAAGGCTTGTGGAATACTAGGAAGGGGTTTGCAGAAGGCAACAACAGTAAAAAGCTAGCTTGCTATGCATAGGTTTAAATTCTATATACAGGGATTTACACCTCCACTGGAAAAAATAAAAATAAAAATTTTAGACCTTTGCATATTGCACAGTTAGAACCACTCATCCAGGAACTCTGATTTGAACTTTCCAAAGTACCTGTGGGATTTACAACAAATCCCAGTTAACTTCAGTAGACGTGGGGCCCTCATATCACTTAAACAGTTGAAAGCTTAAGTCAGAATTGCCAAAAACATGTTTTTCAACCTTTTACAATTTGCAGCACCTTAAAACTTTTCATGTCCAGTGGAAGTGTCAGTTCCTGTGTAGTGATTTAATACTGCAAAAAATAGGTTCGCTTTTCTTAGTTACTCTCTGCAGACCCCTTAAACCACTCTTTGAACACAAAGATTGTAGGTAAAAAGTGAAACATTGATGTATCTCAAAGTATTTATTTTCTCTAGAGCCCTTTGTCCCTGCATCATTCAGACACTACACAAAAGACAAGAGTCTCGTTCTTATGTTTAGAAAAAGCTAAAAACCTTTAACTTTAAATGTTTAGGTTTGTGATTTTGTGGTTGTTTTGGTTTTCTCTTTAATTTGAAAGAAAATTTCATTATTTTTGAGCACTAGCTTACAACTTGTGAATGTCTGATACTGCTAAAGATGTATTCCTGAGTTGTTTTCCTGACATTAGTTGTTTTATGTTGGCCCTCTATGCATCAGAAGCCAAATACTGAAGAATATTTTCATATTGAAATACGATGTGGGGTTTTTTGCCCCCTCCCCTCACTTATTTGCTGCTGAGTACCTTATAAAACCTGGGGAAGCAGTCTATCCCAGATCATCAAGGTATAACATTAAAAAATCATATAGCAACATAACCAAACTTCAGATCCAGGTCTCAGCTGGCTTCTGGGAAAAGTTCTGCTTTAGCAAAATTGAACTCTTCTCAACTCTCTCCTAAAGCCTGCAAGAATGACAACCTGAACAGACCAAGAGAGACCGAGGAGAAGGCCATCAACACAGCTTTAAAGGTTGTATTACCTCTGGTACCAGAAATAGCATCATCCATAAGCAATTTTCTTTGTGTTTATAGCTTTTACCTTGGTATGTTGTTTGTCTTACAATAAACTTCCTGACTCACTAATCAGCCATTCAGAGGAGCTTTCTGAGCTGTGACTGGGAAAAAGATGAATGCGTCCAGTTTTGAAATTATGCAGTGAAATGCTACTCTGCATACTATAGCTACAGCATGATATATTAGCTAATAAAACACAACACGAGGAAGGCTTTGGATGGCACACTGAGCAGTCAATGCGCTGCAGAGAAAAATATAAAGGGAGGATTCAGTGATCTGTAGGATGAAGGGATGCAGTCCAGGACCAAAGATGAAGGTTTTAGGCTTGGTGAGACCTGACAGGTAACAGGAGTCTACAGCTGAGGGGCTTTGGAGTGAACAATCTGTTCTTGATTTGGTCATAAGAGAAATAGCTTTCTGTTGGACTGTAAAGACCAGAGGAAGAAAGCCATGGTGATCTCTGTGAAGAAACAGAACACCACAAAAATGTTTTCAGGTGTGCAATATATCCTAGCTGGGTACAACCATAACTGAACATCACAGGTCAAGAGTTGTTACTCCACCACAGAGAGCCTGACCACACCAGGGCTGCTGTCACCATCCTTGTACACTGTGGTAACACCCCGGTAGCTGGACAATAACAGGATTTTCAGGGAAAGCAGCAAGGCCCTTCTGAAACAAGGTGGAACACAGAGAATGGGAAACAAGTCAGAAGCATGATTTTGGTGTTTGATTTAAATTACATTCAGCCTGGTGGGGTTGCTTAAAAGAAATTTAGGTTCTTCTGCACATTTGAACAGCTTTCTTCCTTCCCAGACTCACCAAGAACTGATAATGCCTGACTTGAAGAGACTGACCTGGCTGCTTGCCTGCTGGCTGAGGTGACTTTTGGTTTGGTTCCTCTAAATAACTGACTTAGGACTGAGGACACAAGAAATTGGAGTGGCTGCAGTGTCCATTGCCTGGCTTGCTGGGCAGAAAGGCAAGCCTACATAGAGGCTTTGGCGCTGGAGAGAAATTGTTAATTGTTGCAGCTTGGAAAAACACACTTCTCTGGAGTGAAATATCTCAGGATGTTGATAGTATGAAAATTTGAGATTTTCAATTCTGAATGAGAGATTAAGAACAAAATAAAAGTTGTTACTTCTTGGAAAATGCTTGCTAGCCTACATGAAGTTAGCTTAGCTTCCTTAGCCGAAGTCTGTCCTTGATTTGCACCAATTTGGTTATTTTCTAAAGTGATTGAATTAATAAAATCCACAGCTGTGCTGAGGTGTTCACAGCTGAAATGCAGCAATGTAAGCCTAACTGCTGGAACAGGCCATGTGAGCACTTGTTTCATCTGTTAATTTGTGTCAGTGGTTAGTCCCATGGCTTAGTTCAGAACAGCCTTTCATGGCCACTACTTCAAGGCAGATCTTGGGAACTTTTAGCCAACGTGGCACTTTTGGGGTCAAAACTTTTAAACCTTTGAGTATTCTTTATATAGCAGTATGGTATAACAGTGTTACTGAGCACAAACATTTAAAGAACAATTAAAAGATCATTTCTACTCCTAAAAGACAATTTCTTAAGTGGCAGGAAAGGCCATGGACACACGGTCCCTGGAACCTTTATGTGGCCCCTTGTTCACAGCCACTCTCAACACATCTTTACTTCCATGACCTTGTGGGGTTTTTTTGTTGTTGGTTTTTTTTTCCTGTAATGGCCTCATTAAATAAACCTGACCAAACTGGTCCCTCTGTGTACTAAGGGTCACAAGGACAGAAATAAAAAGCTATTACTCCACTGAATATTGTGATATGCACAAAGAACATGAAATATTAATATACATACCGAGAAATGGAGTTTTCTGGATTTCAATTACCTATTTTTACACTGGATTAGCATTTCCTCAGCCCCTCTGAACCTTGTTAACAGAGCATTGTGTGTCTGTCCAGAGTGATGGGCAGCAGGATGGGGCTCCTCACAGCCTAATCTTCTTCCCTTGTTTGCCACCTTGCTTCTCATCCCACTCCAGGGTTCTGTCAGCTTCATTCTTTGTGGGGTACATTCAGGAAGAGGGAAATCCTGGGAGAGCAGGAGGGAAGAAGTGTCTTCTCTTTGCTTCAGTGCCCCAGTCCAGGGCTAGAAGAGCCAGAACAACAACAAGCAAAAAGTCCTGCTTGCCCCTAGGATGGCAGGTGCGTAGGGCAGATGAACTTCAGAAAAAGTTTCCTTTCAGTAAATCTTCTGAAAAATCAAGCTGTTGAGCTTTATTGAGGCTGAGTTTTACAAGTGCAGGTGTGCTGATCTAACAGCTCGCTGCCAGCAATTGGGAGGTCTTCCTGCTTCATCTTCCTGAGGGCCTGCTGCCACCATTTATCATTCATGGGTGCTTGTATCCCTCACATCTACCCCTGATCACTGTCAGAAAAGTAAGCCAGCCACTTTCTGTGGAATTAGTCAGCTGAATTAGGGGAGCTCACAGAAGGGACTGATGAGGCTGAGAAGTGTCATGTAGGGGGCTGAGACAAGCTGGCCAGGAGAAGGAGCCAAGCAGAGACATCCCCATTCTGTTAGCTCAGAGCCCTTTGAAAAGCTCGGCTGTTCAGAGAGATGCAGTCTCTGGATCTGGTCAGGTGGTGCTGCCTGCAGTTTTAAAAAGCCTCATAATGTGGTGAAATTGGAGCGGGTTTTCAAAAAGGCAAATTTCATGTTCCTTTTCAAAGGGCAAGCGCATTAAAGCCTCTCTGAGGAAGATTACCAGAATATTTTGATAAGGCAAAATATACCCTAGCCCCGGTTTTAGAGATAAGATAAAGTTTTTTCTAAGCATTTCCCCATGTAATTCAGGTTTAGGTAAACATTTAGCTAAAATTTCCATGCTTAAATATCTAATGTTTGGTAAATGTACTTAAATGTGCTTAGGCAATCAACAATAGAGCTGCCAGCCCCACCTACAAGAAGTAGTTTGCACCCTTTTGGCTGAAAGATCTAAGATTCAATGGGAAAATTATGTTGTTCACTATTTTCCAATGAGTCATCAACAGGTTTTTTAAAACTTTGTAATAACAGTATTTTTTTAGAACGCATGAGATGCTTTTCTTCAAAAAATAGCATTATGATGCAGGAGGAGTGGAAACGCATGTGATTTTCATCTGTACAAAATACAAAGAGACTATGTAATGTAAAGCAGACCTTAAAAGAGACAAATAAGCACGTTAAAGGAAAATGTTAGTAGAATAAATCAGGAAAAAATTTTTCAAGTGTACATTGAAATCCTTTCATATTATCTCAAGCATAAGAGCTAGACAGAGAAAACTATGCCAAGAGTCACAGAAGGGCTGGTAGATAAGTTCACACACCCAGGACTGATAAGTTTTGTGCAAATCTCTTTCATACTGTTTTGCTTTTCTTCTGATAAATATTTAAAAAGAGATTTGTCTTACCAGGATGACTTTAGCAGGAAAAAGTGAAAAGAGCAGGGGTTTAATATTCATGGATTAGAAAGAGCTTTACAAACTGTTTTGTTTTGTTTTACTTGATTTTACACGGCGTGCAACCGGTATCACTGACAAACTCCCACACAAAATCTTTGCCACCCTCTGCTACTGTGGTTACAAGTCAGTGACAAGTAGTAGTCTGAATGATAAGCGCAGGTATCTTCATGGTCTTTCAGTTTCCCTCTTTCCCTCCTGCTGCCTCTCCTGGGCTGCAGAGCCCTTGGAAACCCGATAGCCCAGGCCCCACCCTGTCGGTGGAAAGTTCATGGAAACCATCAATCAGAACCAGTTGCCTTTAGCAACCAACAACAAATCTGCCTGAGCTGGCCACCGGGATGGAGAGTACGTGATTATTGCTATGTTGATGTTCAGCTGAGAATTCCTGGCATCTGGAAGGCTTAACCTGCAGGAGCTTCCAGAAAGAAAGTAAGTATGCAGTAGTGTCTGCAGGGTGTGATAGGAGGCTCCTCCAGCTTGGCTGGACCCCTGCTCTCTTGGAGCAGAAAGAGACCCTAAGCCAGTTTGGAAACTGATAACCAAGGAGTTCCTTGTTTGATGTCCCTGTTGTCCTCATTTGGAGGAGGGTGGGGGAGAAGGCATGCTAAAAATCCCACTGGACAGCCTGTCTTGCACTCCTCAGCAAGGTTTCTTCTGGTTGTAAATCTGCAGGAGTGGAAGTGTCACAATCAGCCTTTCTAATAGCCTGAACTGTAGTATATTTTACCTTGACAAGGGAAGAGATATGTATCTATCGTGTAGTATAGGTGTGTGATACATACATACATATATATATATATTTTTTTTTGTATTGGGAAACCATATCTGACTCTCAATACTTGTACCAGGTAGTTTTTGACCTGCATGCAGTAATGTCTCCAGCCTCACCTAGGACCACCCTCTGCTTCTTCTCACCACAGTAAAATGAGACACCTAAAGTTGCAAGACACAGGAATGCACACAGAACTGCATTAATTCATAAGCCTTATCCAAGAACCAGTTGCTACCTCTCCCAGAGAGGGTCTAAAAAGAGTATGGCAGTCTCTGAGGTTGGGTGTCAGCAGGGGGATTATGGATTTTGACCACACAGGCTGTAAATGTTTTCCTAGGTCAGGGCAGTGTGGGTTTCAGCAGCTGCCCCTGTGCTAACACCTATGCCCTTGGGAACAGGAAACGGAGAGGAAGAGAAGAGAAAACATGGATGGTTTCTCTTCATTCTTTTCCTCCCCTGAGTGACAGATGTGGGGAATGATCCTGTTATGGTGTTGCAGGGATGCAGAGCTGCTGTTACACAGATCCCAGCATCTCTGTTCAGTACAACTCATCCTGCCTCTGGGGAAGTCCAGTAACTTCAGCACTATCTTTGGGATTTTCCAAAGGGCACAATCTACCAGTTAGTCATTCAGCCTGTTCTAGTGCTCTTTTGAAAGAATCATGGCATTTTCAAAGAAGTCAGAGGTCATCACTGGCTTGGCTCGACATTTACACTTGTATTTTTTATCAGGAGATAGGGGAATGGAACTCAGTACTGGTAAACCTGAAAATGGTGGAATCCTTTTTTTCTCCTGAAGAGTTTTGGAGCTCACTTTCACACACTTATTTGCAATCTTGAAGTAATTCTCCTTTCATAAATTCATTAGCAAAACCACCTTGCTACTGACGTTCTTAGCAATATAAACACTGCGTCAGAATAATTGCCTAACCCCTTCTGTCATACATTAAAATGCCAGATGGTATATTCAGTCCATTGATAGAGTGAATAATTTCCAAGTTGTCCCCCTTCTCCCTCTTTTTACACCTCTCTGAAAGATACAAGAATGCCTGAAACCAGAGGAACTGTATAGGTTCTGCTACCTGAGCATCTGGTCTATCATTTGGTAGGTCTGGGCATCAGCATCCTTCCTGAACTTAGCAGGTGCTACAGAGCTGAAATCAGAAGAGCCTAAAATAAAATAACCAGCTTTGCATTCTTTGGACTTCCTAGTGGAAGTCCACTCTCCTGGTGGAAATTTTTTATTGTTATTTAGATTCACTATGAAGTATATTCAGTAGATTTTTCAGGAGATGGAAGGAAAAATGCTGAACAATAGTATTCTTAATTAACAGTAGGTGAACAATTTGAGGTCTCCATCAAGTTCAGAATCCTTACTCTGCTGGGCTAGGTGAGAAGGCATTTCTTGCGTTGGATAGTTTAAAACCTAAAGAGATCTAAGAGCTATCAAAGTCAGGGACAGTCCTCTTAAGAGAGAGAAATCAGAGCTGCAGCAGCCATGTCCTTCTACACAACATTCCTCCTTTTCCCAGAGATTCTTTTAATAATAAGACTAACTTTGCTTATTAGCAATATTGTACACATGATCTATCCTATGGCAAATACA
Organism: Florisuga fusca; assembly: GCA_038090715.1. Taxonomy (NCBI): domain Eukaryota; kingdom Metazoa; phylum Chordata; class Aves; order Apodiformes; family Trochilidae; genus Florisuga; species Florisuga fusca. Next base: position 11,653,699 of record JAAWXA010000019.1, read on the forward strand.
TTCCTTAATGTGCCAATTAAAATAATTCAGTTACCTTCATCCCTCTTGGTTTATTTAGAGACCTCAAAGTACCTCAGCATACATGCAGTAATAACCAATAAGGGAATAAAGTTATAAACAATCCTAATTTGTATTATGCTGAGTACATCAAATGGTGACTTTTCCATAATCTGCTTATTGCCCTTGTAATCCTCATACAAAACCTCTGAAAATCTCCCTAGAGCATAAAGATAGAAAAAGAATCAAAGAGGGAGGGGAAAGGGGAAGTCTGTTTAATAACTGAGGAAAATCTCATTTGAGCAGGCTAATTTATAAGCACACAGTGCTTCATGTAAAGGCTCCAAATATGTCTGGAGGGGAGAAAAAACAGTTGTGTCTAGAATCTTGACCTGTGCTGATCAGTATTGTGGACCCAGGGAAAACCTGAGCCTAGGATTGAAGGACTTTGTTGTAAAAAGCATCCAAGGAAGCAGGAGAAGGTAGAGCAGCTTTAGTCCTCCTATCTGATTCAGAAAATACCAATTTCATGTTTGGCTGCCCTAGTACTGAGACCTCATCTCTATCCAGCACAAGTAAACACGGCTTTATTTCACGTGGGGAAACTTTGTCCCTACAATATAGCCTATCCCTGGGGACAGTCCTTGGCCATGCCATGGCAACTAGGTAAATCCAGTTATTTCAGCTCTACTTTTACCATAATTTTGAGCTAAAGTGAAGAGGGCCCACAAATATCTTTAACTGAAGCTACCATGTTTTGAACAACCCAGCTTCAGTGCTGGCTTCTCCCATATTTATGCATGCCATACAGCACTTGGGACAGGGACTAGTAGGTAAATCATGTTGGCCCTCTCAGTGCCAGTGTGCTAGACAAATACCCAGTGTACAAAACAATGCTAGATGTAAAAGGAAATATAGATCCATACTTGTGGTTTTTGTTCAGATAGGTTTAAATGTACTTTGAATTTATTCTTTTTTATTTTGGACCTCCCATATTATTTTCAGATATTTTCTGAGTAAGTATGCATTAGTAACCATTTGTGCTGGGCTGCACACATGTGGAACATCCAGCACATTGTAGAGATGCTGAAGGCTCTGCATATCTATTGCACAGAGGGTTTGTGCATGCTTGGTAGTTCTGATGCAATCAAGATACGTTGGACCCACTATGAGTGTGCTGTAGAGTGTATCTGTACGGGCAGTATCCAGCTGTGCAGCTTGGTCAATGTTAGACTTTCTGGGCAGAATATGTCTGAACCTCCCTCTTCACCTCTGGAATAAAATATCAGGCTAGAAAATCTGGCATCGTGCAGGAAATGCAGACATAGGCATGGTAGTCGAATCCAAATCATATCCTGAGTTTCCATGGTGAGAAATAAAAGGGGATGGGGCTGACATGCATCTGTGTGCACAAACACAATGCAATAGAATGCTGGGCTGCATTCCTTGATCAGTATTATTGCTCTTAGTAGTAAATCCACACTCAGAAGGGATGTAAGAAGGAAAATAAGACAAAAGAGACAGACAGCAAGCACAGAAATGACTGAGTCCAGCCTAGGGAGGAGAAAATTTTGGGAAATATAATGATCCTGGACAGGCTCTGGGGGTCCTATGGACCCTGCTGACCTTGCAGACCCTGTAGCAGGTCCTTGGGGGCAACACTGCTGTTGCTTTTTCTTCCCCCTCCTTTGCAAGAGTTTGTGAGAAAAGGCCAAGCAATGAAGGCAGCCTGCATTTTTTGGTTTGTTTGTTTCATTGTTTTGTTTGGTTGGTTTTCCTGTGGTCTCTCTGAAAACAGAACACAATTTCTTCAGCTTTGTAATTAAAAAATATTTTATTTCTATAATGGCATATTCTTCAGGCTGTGAACTGACCTTAAATAGTTCTCTGCAAGAATTTGCTATTGGGACTGTGATATTTATTGGAGACAACTCAGATAAAGAACCTAAGGCTAGACTGCAGCCTTTTCGGTCTCTGTTTATAGCAGAAAGGAGGCTGGGAGGACCCGAGGGTATCTTCCCACCCAAAAACACATCCCAGACTTTCCACATGGCTTCCTCACTGTATCATCAGCATGGAAGGGCTGGAAGACAGAGGGGAAATGACCTGGGCACAGTACAGGTCAGAAACCTGGACTCCAGAAAAGCTGATAACATCTGGGCAAATGTGTCATAAGCAGAGCAGCTTCTTTTACTTACAGATAGATCTAAAGGAGCATCTCTACTCTGAAAAGTGGAAGAGGAATCAATACTGCCCTTGTGCTCTCCCATGTTGTGTCTCCTGTGGTCCCTGTGTTGAGGAGGATGGTGTGGAGCATGATCCACTATACTGTGTGTTCTCCTTTTGACAGCATCAAGATTCCCCAACATAAGACTGCCAGGGGCAGGATGGGCTGGTAGTGCTGCTGGGGTGTTGCTGGGGCAGGGACTGATGGCCTCAGGTTGGGCTGAGGTGTGTGGGGCTGTGGGCAGGGTGATGGGAGCCCTGGGCAGGCTGGATGGGGGCAGTCATAGCTGGCAATGATGCTCTTGGGGGCCTGAAAAAAATTGATTTGGGCAGAACGCTGGATTTTAATTCATTGCATGTGAATTTCTCTACCAACACAAATATGTTATTTGTGGTAGATACTTAATAGATGAGGGTCAGTAACATAGGAACACATGTGCCAGTGGAGCTCAGCATACAGCACAACCCCCTGATTAAATGCATAAACTAATCATGGTCACTGCTTCAAGTAGCCCAGTATATAGACATCTAAAACCAGCAGTGACTAAAACAAACTGCCTTGAGTTGATACAGTGTCCAGACTTGTCCTGCACAGCATGGTTAAAACATTTCTCAGCACTTGGAAGTCAGTGGTCAGCTGCTTCTTTAGAACATTTTAACGTTAATAATGTTCTTTATCCTCAAAGCAGGCTGTCCTGATTGTGAGTTGATTTTGCTGTACAGTGATTTTTACACCATTTTACTACCGTGTTTATGTAGTACCACCAGTGAGGTCTGTAGACTGGGAACACCCTTTTGTTACAAAAAAGATAGTCTCAGCTCTGACATGATACAAAGTGCTACTACCTTTCACATGGAGAAAGGTACAAATCCCGGTATCAATCGTGTCTCTGATTTGAGTCTCCCATGTTCTTTGTTAGTTTAAGCTTTTACAGTGAACATGACCTCAGAGAAGAACCCATGACACAGGAATAAACAACTTCTGAGTTGCTTATCACCATGGAACAAATCCTAAGACAGTTTGCAGGCAGGATTTGGCCTGAAGACAGGTACAGCTGTCTCCCTGTGTAGGATAATCCTTTTGGAGGCATAGCATCCCAATAGTCAGCCCAGCTACAAATGAGGGTGGGGATTTTTGTTACTTGCAGAAAATACATGACAACGATTATCAGTCTGAGTGTCTGCTGCTCAATAAAAATCTTTCTCTCTCATTCAAGAACTTTCTAAAATTCTTGTATCACAAAAGGACGACTGACGTGGGATTCAGAGTGTTCGTATTTTTAGCTTTATAGCTATACTTGCCAGTCTTTGAAATGCATTGACATGAACCAGAAACAGCTGGATCTTCAGTCAGCAAAATGGGAAAGATAGGTGGCTCACAGTCATTGAATTAAGAAGCTTCATTGCTGCCCGTCATCACTGATTGGGTATTATCTAATGTCAGAAGAAGAGATATTGTTAACAACTGATGGTTTCAGTTTCAAGTATTTTTAGGAGACGCATCAATTGAAGCAGTGATTAGACAGAAGTGGACCAAAAACAGCAGTTGATTGCTTTTAGACTCTACAATCTCCTTTTAAAATGAATGAAAACAAGTCTATAAATTTAGTCAGCCGTAATTTCAGTCTGCTTGTGTGTCATGATCTTGCCCTGTTTTGCAAACATCAAAAGAAACTGATTTATGTCAAATGACCAACACTCTTTTCTGCCCCACAGTAATTCCTGTAGCTGATTTCTACTGGGGAAGAGAGATCACCTTTTATTTCTATTATGTGCCTAGTCACACTTTAGCGCAATTATCTGCATTTAGGATACTTCAGATTTTCTGTTCTTCCAGCAGGTCAAGGAAATTAGCACAACAAGGTCAATTTTGAAAGAGATATTATGAACATGTGTGAATCAGTGTATACAGCTGGGTTCAAGTGCTTCATTTCCAAGGTCCTTGTTTTGGTAGGAAATGACGATTGAGGCTAATGCCTGTACAAATTCATCAAAATGGGTATTTTCTTGTCTGCCTATTCAAACAGCGCCTCTGACACCGTATCCAGTTAGCATCCCCAAGGGTTAGAGCAGATGTTTGATAGGCTGTCATCTCCACTGTTATTTGGAAAGTCCATTTGAAAATAACAGTTCTATTACCAGCCACAGAAAGCAGAGGCAACTTTATCAGACTCATTTTCCCTGGACAGTTCAAATGAAATCCCTGAGGGGGAAAGAACATCTAGAAGGTGCTTTCAGTGCTGTGTAGCTGTGATATTTCATTCACTAAGCCTTCTTGTCTGTGATGGAATAGAAAAACAGTTTTAAACATGATTATGTTTGCCTGGTTTTACTGGTCTGTAAAAACAACTCCAGGTTCCTCACTCTTTTCAGAGCCTTCACTGCACCTGAAACTGAAAAAACTGTGTTTAAACAAGGATTTAATAAACAGAAGTCTGGCATGGTTTCCTGGACCATCATGATAAAGATATTTTAGGTACCATCCACTCTCCATTTATTTGATGTTTGAGTCACTGGCTCAAACAAAATAGTAATTTAACCTTGACATCACTCTATTCAATCTCATTGGTGTGAGAGCAAAGGGACTTCAATGTGCTTTCAACACAGCTTACCTTATCTTTACTGTTGTGACCAACCTGACCTGCAAAACTGAGAATGCTGTCAGCTCTACTATGACTTGACCATAACTGTACTATGAGGAGAGAGTTGATCTCTAACAGTATCTGGCTCTTTCATGCTGCCTTTCAGCCAATGGATTTTTTTATGATGCGTAAGATTCAGTAAGGCTAGTCAAAGATTTACTTTCTTATCATTGTCTTTCTTTTTCACAGAGCTAAAGCAAGGCTCTAGGGAAGTAAATTAGTTTTGATTTTTCCCGTTGACTTAATTGAAAAGCTTTGGATTTTCATTGCCAAAAATGAGAATAGCAGAAAAAGAAAGAAAGAAAGAAAGAAAGAAAGAAAGAAAGAAAGAAAGAAAAAAGCTGGCTTGTGTGCTTTTTTATTATATTTTTTGACATATTGTATGGGGTTTTTTTAATCATGAACAGCCAAAACATTTATATAAAAATAGGAATTTTCTTGCAAACAGCATCTGTTTTACAAAAGACTTCTTTTTGGCCTCATAAGCTCTAATTCTTATCTCCTTTGTATCATTAGGGCATCTGAGGCTCAGACAAATGAAGTGATTTGCCCTGGATGCCCCAGTAGGCTGGTGGCAAAGCTCAGAAATGTCCTTTTCCCTGAGAGCCACTCTCAGGCCTGAGCCCGTTCTCCATTCCCATCCCTCTGCAGGAAAAAAGACATTCATCAGTGCTCCAGAGGCAGATCCAATATTGGGAATAGTCTTTCTTTTCAGAATAGAGAACTGGTCTGATAAGGGTAAATGTGATGATAAATACTGACATTATTTGGATTTAAGCATCCTGTGGGAAGATTCTGCTGCAGACTGAGACATTGCAAATGAGAAATATTTAGGGTCACATGTCTTTCTGGTACTGAATGCTTCTTTTTATAATGCATACAAAGAAGAGGGAAATGTAAAATGATGTTGCTGAAACCCAGTTATCCCCCTGTCAGATAATGGCACTTAGCAATCAGAGTCTTTGCTACATTGACAGTCACTATACATTTTAAGTAGTGGCTGGGCTTAACTGGAATACAGTATGCTTCAGTACCTGTGTAAACACTAAACCCCATACTGTATACCGCATAAATTTCTGCTTTGGGGGCACCAGGAAAGGTTTATTTTCATGCTATCTACTGCTTTGTTTCCTACTCCAGATTTTCCATAAAAGTGTATTTTGTGCTTTGAGATTATTTATTACTGTGGATTCCTCGGGCTCATTTGCATCAGGATTTAATATCTGTGTTTCCAGTCTTTTCTTCCTGTTTGTACTTCTGTTATATGAAAGCATCTTTTGTAAGACATAAGACCTATTGTAGTTAGAAAAGAACTTAATTTGAATGTGATACTCTCTGATTCAGCAAATAGTGTTAATATACTAGGATTAGAGTTCTTGGATTGTCACTGTTTAGTGAATGCATCCAGGGACAGGGGAGTGCTTCAATAAACAGAGACAGTAGCTCTTAATGTGTATATTTTTACTGTTACTTGCCAGCAAACTGTGTCAGATACTTTTTTTATGTAATACAGTATATACAAGATAATACATATTAACTAACAATTAAAATATACTTGTATTACATAGCAGTCAAGGAAAAATTAGTTCACATTATACATACAAGCAATAGCTATTACTGATATTTTTAACTGATTTTTTTGGTTAAAATTGTATAATGATGCACTTTCCTTGTCTGACAGTACAAGAAACTAAAATTTCCTGGGGAATTTGTCTATGATTGTTTATTATACAAACAGGCCAGGAGTAAAAACCTGGACATAGTAAAGTCATGGGAAGCATGGTCATTGCTGCTGTTACTGACCAAGACTCCTTTTCATGCCAAAATCTGATATACTATTTTATCTACAGCAAGGCCAGTAGAAACCTACAATTAATAATACAATATATAAATGGTAATACATATTATTAATGCTTTTGCCTCGGGAGTATTGACTAAAGTTTTTACTTTCTCTTTGGTTGGTAATCAGTATATATAGGTTTTCTCCAGGTTACAAGGTTTGTTATTTCCATCTCTTCACGACTGATAGAAGAACTAAGCAAGTAAAGCTTTGAGTGCCTGCATCATGTTCAAATGTCATGGAAGAATTTAATTAAAAATTGCAAGGATAAATTTAATTTGGCATTGACCAGATCAGTGAAAGACCATAGCAGAAAATGTATTGCAGGAATTAGCATCAGTATGTGGAAGCCATAAATAGATGTTCTTTGCTCAGAGCTGATGCTGTTATTACTTGATGAGGTGGGACCCCAGGAGAAATGTAAGGAAGCAGGACCCACTGCCTGTTGTTAGGAACTGGGCAAGCAGTTGGCTCCCAGAAAGGAGGCACAGGTCAGAGGTGGTTTTGGGTGCCCTGTTTGAGCATGAGGCAATTCTCTGTTTGTAGGAAGCAATTCAGGCTGAGATGGTTCGAGCAAAATTTCCTGGAGCAGCTGCCTGGATGCAACAGTCCCTCCCACTATAAAATACCAAGCTGCTTTCAGTAACTTGTGTCTAAGTCCCTTATCTCCTTCAGAAAATCATCACCAGCATATTCATTCTGATAATGGCTCCTTAGCTAGTTATAACTTCCTATTTGGTCTAGACTCTAAAGTTTGGCTGTTCCCTTTTCTCTTTGGAAATGTCTTTGAAGGAAGCCACAAACTTTACCAGTATTTTTTGCTTTCTTGGCCTATTTAAAGTGACTGGAGAAAAGAATAAGGAAAGGTAGTAACCTGGTAATCCTGGAGGTATATTGAAAAACTGTAATCTGGATTGTAGTCATCCATCTCCCCTGCACTCTCTGTCAACTTGCTTTTGAATTAACACACTGTATGTACCCCGTGCATGTAACAAATAACGAAGTCTCATGCTGAATTCATAAACAATCACAGAGAAGCCTCCAGGTTGTTCCCAGTACCAATATACATTATGCAGGCTAATGTTCTGTACTGTAACTGTATATCACAGACCTTCCCTGTAGACCATGTTGCTTAGCTCTACTTAGTTTTCTTTAAAAATACATACTGTGGATTTATGTTCTTGTAGCATAACAGATACTCCACCCTGGGCCTCATAAATGCAAGGGCTGGAAATGAACACTGGTTTAAGAGGCACACAGCCTTCAACAACATTATTCCTGTGCTGTTGGCTCTCACTCTTTCAATGGCCACACCTTAGGCTTTTTTTTTTTGGAGACTTTGGGGCACATTTCCCTGGGGAACCATAAGCCTGCCATAAGGAAGCACCTGGATAGCCCAGAATATCAAAAAACCTGTGCATCCTCTCAGCCCCCGGGGTCAATGTTTGCATCTGGTTCTGCTGGGCAAGAGCAGTGGATGTGGTCTCTGACTCTTGAGCAGTGCCTTCTGTGTTCTGAAATTAAATATGGTAATTACACTGATGCCTGGACATGTCATGAAAGTGAGATCTGAGAAAAGGAAAGATACATGTGGATTTGTATTATCTTGGTAATGAGCAAAGAAGTAAAACAGCTTAAAAAGTGCCTTTATCTTATACAGGGCCCATCACAATGGCAAGCTCTTCAAGGTGAGAATAACCAGGAGAGTGTGGTGAGAATATGGCATGCAGGATTGGGTTGGGATTTTTTTTCCTAGGTGTTTTATTTTTTCTTCTTTTTTCCTTTCTTTTTTCTTTTTCTCTTTTTAATGATGACAGATTAACTCATCAATATGTTAACCTTTTTTGGAAGGCATTTATAATGACTAGTGTCAATATTTATGATGAAATAAAGCACTCTAAAATGTATTCTGAGTCACTGAGATTATTTTTCACTTAGAATAAATGGACTGAGTGCAGAATACTGTCAGGTATGTTAGCCAAGAATAAACTCAGGCCCCACTGTAGGCCTAAGGATGTTTAATGTATCCTGACAGTCATTAAGTACTTGGTAAAGGACTGCCTATGAGTTAATTATTCTCCTTATGAATCAATTCCTATTTATAGCAAACTATCAAAAATTCCATGTTATAATATGGAGACTGAGATCACACATAATGGTTCTTTCACCAGAAGCAGCCATGAAAGGACCGGTGAGACCAGAACAAATTACAGTTAATGATAGACTCTTTCTCAGAGAATTAAACACTTTAATTGATCAATCAGGTTGGGCATTTGAGAAAGGAAGACTTGAAATTATGTGAAGGCCTGTGAAAGCCTGTCTACTGTACTTTGGCAGCTCTATGGGCCTTTGGCAATTTTTCATCAGGATTCAGGTTTGTCTTCATGTTCTAATACTCACAGATAACAAGAGAAAATCTACTTCTTGGCCTCTTGGGGCTTGGGATTCCTTTGGAGGAATGATGTTGCTAGATCAAGATTTTAGTACTGAAACACCGCTGTCTTGGAGTGCAATTAATTAACAATATCTATCATCTGAAGTGACTTTTGAAGGCTGAATTGAAAAGTGATACCCAGACCTTTCTGCTTAAAGGTGATTTTCACCCTCTTTGCATATACATAAGGCACTGGCAAGAGTCCCTTGTGAGTTGCCCATGCCTGCTGTAGTGCTGCAGTCATGAACCTCAGAGTAGCAGCACTCAGCAGCAGTGCATGAAGACATATGTTTTGTTCCATATTCTTCCTTTTCAGGTGCAAGTAGGATCACGTCTTGCATCTAACTCGCAAGAGCTGCAAAAGTGTATGTAAAGGAGCAAGTCCTGAATGCACAGGAGCAGCTGTCCCTGTGTGCTGAAAAGCAAGCCGGAGGGGAAGACGAGTGGCCTGGCTGAACAGGGAGATATTGAAGGAAATCTGGGTTAGAAAGAGAGCTTACAGTCTATGGAAAAAAGGGCTGGCTACTTAGGAAGAGTTTAGGAATATTGCTAGGTCATGTAGAAAGAAAATTAGAGAGACGAAGGCACGATTTGAACTCAATCTTGCCACTTCCATTAAGGATAACAAAAAGTCTTTCTACAGATACATCAATGGCAAAAGGAGGGGCAGGGAAAACCTCCATTCTTAGCTGGACATGGGTTACCAAACATAGTTACCAAAGATGAGGAAAAGGCTGAGGTATTTAACACTTTTCTTTACCTCAGTTTTCAACAGTAAGACAGGTTGTCCTGAGGACAGCTACTTCTAGGGCTTGTAGAGAGAAATAAGAAGCTGAATATCCCCCCTGTAAGGGATCCCTCCTGGAGGGAACATTTAGCAACCTGCTGAGCCACTTGGATCCTCACAAGTCTGTGGGACCAGATGGAATCCACCCCAGGGTGATGAGGAAGCTGGGGAAGAGCTTGCCAAGTCCCTCTCCATCATTTACCAACAGTCCTGGCTCACTGGGGACATCCCAGATGATTGGAAGTTGGCGAATGTCACACCAATCCACAAAAAGGGACAAAAGGAGGACCCGGGAAACTACAGGCCTGTCATCCTGACCTCAGTGCCTGGCAAGGTTATGGAACAGATCATCCTCGGTGCAATCACACAGTACCTACAGGATGGGCAAGGGATCAGACCCAGCCAGCACGGGGTGGATGGTGGGTCAATCCAGACTCCCAGCCAGTCTGGTGGATGAGGGGAAGGCTGTGGATGGAGTCTACCTGGACTTCAGCAAGGCCTTTGACACCATCTCCCACAGCATTCTCCTGGAAAAGCTGTCAGCCCACAGCTTGGACAGGAGCATCCTGTGCTGGGTTAGGAACTGGCTGGAGGCCACCAGAAAGTGGTGCTGAATGGTGCTGCATCCAGTTGGTGGCCGGTCACTAGTGGTGTCCCCCAGGGATCAGTGTTGGGCCCAGTTCTGTTAAATATCTTTATTAATGATTTAGATGAAGGGATTGAGTCCACAATTAGCAAATTTGCAGACGACACTAAGTTGGGGGGAGTGTGGATCAACTGGAAGGCAGGAGGGCTCTGCAGAGGGACCTGGACAGACTGGAGAGTTGGGCTGATTCCAGTGGGATGGGGTTCAACAAGGCCAAGTGCCGGGTCCTGCACTTTGGCCACAACAACCCCATGGGGAGCTCCAGGCTGGGCACAGAGTGGCTGGAGAGCAGCCAGACAGAGAGGGACCTGGGAGTCTGGATTGACAAGAAGCTGAACATGAGCCAGCAGTGTGCCCAGGTGGCCGAGAAGGCCAATGGCATCCTGGCCTGTATCAGGAACAGCGTGGCCAGCAGGTCCAAGGAAGTGATTCTGCCCCTGTACTCAGCGCTGGTGAGGCCACACCTCGAGTACTGTGTCCAGTTCTGGGCCCCTCAGTTCAGGAAGGAGATTGAGGTCCTGGAGCAGGTCCAAAGGAGGGCAACCAGGCTGGTGAAGAGACTCAAGCACAGATCCTATGAGGAGAGGCTGAGGGAGCTGGGGCTGTTCAGCCTGGAGAAGAGGAGGCTCAGGGGAGACCTCATCACTCTCTACAACTCCCTGAAAGGAGGGTGTAGCCAGGGATTGGTCAGTCTCTTCTCCCAAGTAGCTACCAGTAAGACAAGAGGGCATGGACTTCAGCTCTGTCAGGAGAGGCTTAGGTTGGATATTAGGAAAAAATTCTTTACAGAGAGGGTGATCAGGCATTGGAACGGGCTGCCCAGGGAGGTGGTGGATTCTCCGTCCCTGGAGGTTTTTTAAGAAGAGACTGGATGTGGCACTCAGTGCCATGGTCTGGTAACCACAGTGGTCGTGGATCACTGGTT
>JAAWXA010000019.1:11665211-11876582 GCA_038090715.1 Florisuga fusca
GAGGTCCCTTCCAACCCAGATGATTCTGTGATTCTGTGAAACTGAAGACCCAGGTATGTGCAACAAAATTATGTGCATTCCTGTGGAAAAACTTTCTTCACTCTACTTTGGTCATCCTCCAATTAAACATCAAAATAATTTCATGCGATGTCTGCCTTGCATGTTTAGTTTGTCATTTGATCAGAGAAGAGCTTATCAATTAATGTGTGTTTTATCAGCCTGATCACTGCACTGCCCTGGCTCTGGTAGAAGCTTTGAGGTGCTAATGTCATGCTGCAACTGCTTTTAGCAGTCTGTGTTACAGCATCTGTAACAAAGCACCATTAAGCATGTTTCTGGGTGCCCCACATGAATCAATGAGTTGGAGCAGCTGTTCTACATCAGAAAAAGCTCTGCCTTCTTTCCTCTGGAGAGTCTCAGAAGAGAGGTAGGATTTTCAAAGTGAAACAAGACTCTAGCTTTCAGCGGAGAGCTGTGCTTGCTTGGTGACTGGGGGATACAAAGCTGATGATGTGCTTTAGGTATGGTGAGTTACTGCTAGAAATGATTGCATTACACTAGTGAAAGTTCATATTGGAGGCTTTGTGCTGTGCTTATTCGTTGAGATTAATAAATGAGCTTTTTAAGTGCTGGAGAGACCCAGCTTTTCCCCACATGGGAAGGAAGAGCAAGAGTAGATCATCTTGAGAGCACCACAGAAGTCTCAGCTGAGTGAAGCAGTCTCTCATTCTGACACTGGGTGAGATGTCAGTCTGTAGTCTTGGCTCAGGGGTCACAAGGCTGTTTTGGGGTAAGAATGTGAAGGCTTGAAGATATGGAAGATAAAACTTTATAGCTTGGATAGTTTAGATGTCAGGAGAGAAAGGGGAGCTAGGTCTTGTACCCCATCAGTCAGAGAGATTTGCTGTTGCAGGGACAGGTCTGAGGTGCCTTAAAAGCAACAGCTGACAGCTTGGTAGCTCAGCTTCACTAAGTTATCCTCTAGGACTGATGAATGGTGACATATCCTGGCTTTCCCCAGGCAGATGAATCTTTTGTTCAGCATTCAACTTAAGAAGGTTGCTGGTCCTGACAAAAATTGGTTCCCTGTGGCAAGCAGCAAGAGGAGGAGAGTGATTAGCAGCAAAAACAAAACCCCAGAAGAAACAATGTCCCAAACCAGATTTGTTCTCCACTGCCTTTTTCAAAGGAAAAGCCACTTTTCCTAAGGGAAGTCAATTTTTCATCCCCCTAAGAAGTCAATTATCCCTGCTAATCAGAGCAATGATGAAGACAAGCTCTCCCCAGACCANCATTAAAGTTAAAAAATAAACGAACAACACTTTTTAGTCATTTTCAGTATGACTTGTTTACACTCCAACTATCTCTCTACTACTCCCAGAAAGAAGAGCTTGAGCCTGGTAAGGGAGAACTCTCCAAGTTCTCCCTTACCTGCTGCATAAGGGTTCAACCTAATTACAGTTCTTATCTACACCAGGTTTACACTGCTATCTACCTGAGGCTACCACCCTGCAGCAAGTAGTTTGCTTGCCATTAGTTGAACCATAAGGTCAAAAGCCTCCTCCACAATCAGACACTTCAACGAAATTGTCCCCCAGCATTAGCTTAAAAGAGAGGAGGCAAACAATGGCTCACCATCTATTCAGTGTGAAGAGCTGGTGACTAAGAGGATCTTAATTCAAGTAACTATTTTGCTCAGCCAAATCAAGTGCTTCCAGCAGACTTACTCAGAAACAAAGAAGGGAGGATCTAAGTCTGTTTGCGCCCCTTTGGTTTCTCTTTGCATTGTCAAATTGGTGCATTTTATAAGAACAATAAAACCTGCTAATTTTGTGTCACATCTGTTCTATAAATAATCAAAACTAACCTACAAGTTAACAGACCTTTAGTGGGTATATTGACCCCCTAAGGGCTGACAGAAGTCTCTTCTGAAGAGCCTTGCTGAGTGAAATCCTGATTTCACTGAGATGAGAAGCACATGCAGCAAAATGTCCTGGGAGCAGTAGGGATGCAGGAAGGTAGCCAGAGAACATATTTGTCCTGATCAGTCTGCCCCTTTGCCACTGTGGCTGCTACTCAATAGACCCAGATTGGATACCTGAGAGACAAAGCCAACACTTGTGACACAACATTTCCATGCCAATCTCTTCTCTTCAGAGTCTCCACCTTCCTATGCTTGAAAATTTGTGCTTTCACAAAGGTACTCACAAGAACTGATTCATGGTAAAAAAATGAACGAACAAAAAAACCCACAAAAAACCCCCACACTCCCCAAAAAACCCAAACAAAACCAGTATGTGTTTCTTTTCACTTTATCCCCCCAGACATTAGGCACAAACAAGAGTTTTTCAAGTCACTGAAGTTCCAGGATCAGATACTTTCACTAGGCAGCTGCAAGTTAAAAGACAAAATTGCTTACAGGTGAGAAATATAACCTTGCCCTTAAAGCATAAATCATCAGTGCTTCTTAGTTATGCTGTTATTCCCATAGACCTAATTTTTCTTCAAAAAGCAGATTAGCACAGAGTAATGCAATGGAATTTAATGGTCTCCAATGCAACTGAACTGCAGCAGGGGTGCAAGAGAACATTTAATGGCCATCCTCTTAAATTCTAAGGTACCAGAAACTCCCAAAAATGCACTAGTTTTCACTAGTTCTAAGCTTTCTCACTGTTTTGGTTTATTTTTCAGCTGGATGTCTGCATTACTGGGACTCAATCTGTCTTTAGTGATTGGCCCATATTAGGACCTTGCTCCTCACTGCTATATCAACCACAAGTGCTGATGCTTCCTGGTAGAGATTTTTTTCCTCCCTTGTATTTAGGTAGACAGTGGTATCTCTTTGGTACAGCAAAAAAGCTGAGATCCTGGGTATGTAGACTGCTTGTGATAGGAATCTGGCCTTTTTTTGAGGTTTTCCTCTGTGAGTATGTAAAGTCTTAGATAATTATTGCCATATGAGATACTGAATGATTTTGCCTGGATTTGAAGTTGCTCTTACTTTGTACTTTATGCAGTTACCTGCAGAGGTGTATTTCTCCTGTGAATAGGTGCCAGCCATTGCCTAGTGTCAGATCTCACGTGCCAACTCTGCTCCATTTTCCTTTTTAATTTAGTTCTTTGGTGACTCGTCACAGGTCCTCTGCAAGATTAAATATCCTTTGAATAGACATGACTCAAGGCTTCTCAACATTATATATAGAATTCAAATTTGCTCTTATTGCAGGAAGGAGAGAAAATTGCTCAGGCTGTGGAAGATGTTACACTACAGATACAGGCCCTTTCCTCCAAGGGCATTGATCTAGCTNGCTGGGAGGAAGTGTCAATCAGCTGGAAGGCAGGAGGGCTCTGCAGAGGGACCTGGACAGACTGGAGAGCTGGGCTGATTCCAATGGGATGAGGTTCAACACAGCCAAGTGCCGGGTCCTGCACTTTGGCCACAACAACCCCATGGGGAGCTCCAGGCTGGGCACAGAATGGCTGGAGAGCAGCCAGATGGAGAGGGACCTGGGAATCTGGATTGACAAGAAGCTGAACATGAGCCAGCAGTGTGCCCAGGGGGCCAAGAAGGCCAATGGCATCCTGGCCTGTATCAGGAACAGCGTGGCCAGCAGGTCCAAGGAAGTGATTCTGCCCCTGTACTCAGCGCTGGTGAGGCCACACCTCGAGTACTGTGTCCAGTTCTGGGCCCCTCAGTTCAGGAAGGAGATTGAGGTCCTGGAGCAGGTCCAAAGGAGGGCAACCAGGCTGGTGAAGAGACTCAAGCACAGATCCTATGAGGAGAGGCTGAGGGAGCTGGGGCTGTTCAGCCTGGAGAAGAGGAGGCTCAGGGGAGACCTCATCACTCTCTACAACTCCCTGAAAGGAGGGTGTAGCCAGGGATTGGTCAGTCTCTTCTCCCAAGTAGCTACCAGTAAGACAAGAGGGCATGGACTTCAGCTCTGTCAGGAGAGGCTTAGGTTGGATATTAGGAAAAAATTCTTTACAGAGAGGGTGATCAGGCATTGGAACGGGCTGCCCAGGGAGGTGGTGGATTCTCCGTCCCTGGAGGTTTTTTAAGAAGAGACTGGATGTGGCACTCAGTGCCATGGTCTGGTAACCACAGTGGTCGTGGATCACTGGTTGGACTTGATGATCTCAGAGGTCCCTTCCAACCCAGATGATTCTGTGATTCTGTGAAACTGAAGACCCAGGTATGTGCAACAAAATTATGTGCATTCCTGTGGAAAAACTTTCTTCACTCTACTTTGGTCATCCTCCAATTAAACATCAAAATAATTTCATGCGATGTCTGCCTTGCATGTTTAGTTTGTCATTTGATCAGAGAAGAGCTTATCAATTAATGTGTGTTTTATCAGCCTGATCACTGCACTGCCCTGGCTCTGGTAGAAGCTTTGAGGTGCTAATGTCATGCTGCAACTGCTTTTAGCAGTCTGTGTTACAGCATCTGTAACAAAGCACCATTAAGCATGTTTCTGGGTGCCCCACATGAATCAATGAGTTGGAGCAGCTGTTCTACATCAGAAAAAGCTCTGCCTTCTTTCCTCTGGAGAGTCTCAGAAGAGAGGTAGGATTTTCAAAGTGAAACAAGACTCTAGCTTTCAGCGGAGAGCTGTGCTTGCTTGGTGACTGGGGGATACAAAGCTGATGATGTGCTTTAGGTATGGTGAGTTACTGCTAGAAATGATTGCATTACACTAGTGAAAGTTCATATTGGAGGCTTTGTGCTGTGCTTATTCGTTGAGATTAATAAATGAGCTTTTTAAGTGCTGGAGAGACCCAGCCTTTCCCCACATGGGAAGGAAGAGCAAGAGTAGATCATCTTGAGAGCACCACAGAAGTCTCAGCTGAGTGAAGCAGTCTCTCATTCTGACACTGGGTGAGATGTCAGTCTGTAGTCTTGGCTCAGGGGTCACAAGGCTGTTTTGGGGTAAGAATGTGAAGGCTTGAAGATATGGAAGATAAAACTTTATAGCTTGGATAGTTTAGATGTCAGGAGAGAAAGGGGAGCTAGGTCTTGTACCCCATCAGTCAGAGAGATTTGCTGTTGCAGGGACAGGTCTGAGGTGCCTTAAAAGCAACAGCTGACAGCTTGGTAGCTCAGCTTCACTAAGTTATCCTCTAGGACTGATGAATGGTGACATATCCTGGCTTTCCCCAGGCAGATGAATCTTTTGTTCAGCATTCAACTTAAGAAGGTTGCTGGTCCTGACAAAAATTGGTTCCCTGTGGCAAGCAGCAAGAGGAGGAGAGTGATTAGCAGCAAAAACAAAACCCCAGAAGAAACAATGTCCCAAACCAGATTTGTTCTCCACTGCCTTTTTCAAAGGAAAAGCCACTTTTCCTAAGGGAAGTCAATTTTTCATCCCCCTAAGAAGTCAATTATCCCTGCTAATCAGAGCAATGATGAAGACAAGCTCTCCCCAGACCATACCAGCCCCAGGGAGCAAGGGGGCACACTGGGGTGCAGTAGGCTGGGCCAGGGTCCATCTGTGGGGCAGGGGGAGTTCCCCCCCAGTATGGGGCCAGGCAGGGATGGTTTGTGATGGGGCTGCAAAATGGCTCCTGTCAGGCCCAGGGCAATAGGCCCAGGTAAAGAGCAACTCCCAGGGAGCCAGGGGAGATTTTTTTGTGGGGACTAAATGGTGTCTCTACACATGAGAAAAATCCCATCCCATTCCTAGATGAAGGTGGGGTTTGTGCATAGACAGAGCAGAAGGGCTCAGAGCTGGAGTTCTGTTGGGCATTGAAGGGGTGAGGTGCCTGCAGATGCTCTCAGTGCAGGAGGAGGGAAACCTGTGGAGGCCCAAAGGTGACCCTCCATGATGATGGAAGTTGTTGCCAAGGTTATGCCAATGTTTTCTTACCAGGAAACAACCTAAGCAGTAAAATACTCACGCCGTGATGCCTCAGAGAAGGTAAGAAATTAAGCTGGATTTTCAGATAAAGTCACAAGGGGTTCTCCTGTCTGAGGTGTTCCCAAAAAGTTGCTGAAGGGCAAGGCACAAAGGAGTGTGGGATGCTCAGGTCCTCTCCTGTGTGCTGGGCAACTCCCAGATTTGATAACAGCCTTGGGGCATAATAGACTGCTCACTGCCCTCAGGGCAGGAGCAGAATGTCCTGTCCCCAGCCCTGGATCCTATGCACCCCATGGCACATAGAATAATTTTTCTGCAACTAATGCTTACAGGGGGTGCTGTGTGTGTGTCAGGGGCTGACTGGAGTTCAGGCACCTGCTTGTCAGCACCAAAACAGGAGAAGAAGCACTGGCTAGCTAAGGAGGCATGTTTCTGGCTGATGATGCTGAAACAGGTTGCCCAAATGAGTAGTGGCTGCCCCGTCTCTGGGAGTGTTCAGGGTCAGGCTGGATGGGGCCTTGAGCAACCTGATCTACTGGGAGGTGTCCATGCCCATACTGGGGGATTGGCACTAGATGACCTTTAAAGTCCCTTCCAACCCAAACCAAACCATTCCATGATTCCATGGTTCTATGATTCTGCCCTTGCCCCAGACCCTGCAACAGCCATGCTGCCATGGCATCCTTTACCCTTAAAAAAATGTCTGGCTGCCAATAGAGCAACAGGAGCACCCCAGTCTGGGCCTAATGCACTCCTCACTCACCATATAGGCTCAGTCTTATTTTTGTGGCTTTGCAAACAGCACCTATGCCAGTGTGAGGGTGTTTGAGACATGTTCTCTTGTTTGGCTGCTTGGGTAGCAGTAAATTCTGCTGCACTGGGGTGGCCATGGTTTGGGAGAGGGGCTAACAAAGCCCACTGAGGGCGTCAAGACAGGGGAGCATGCACTCTCTAAAATCTGGCTTTGCTTTCCCCTTTCCCTTCTCACTTTGGGAGTGTGAGAGCATGGCTGCTTCCCCTGAAGGAGAATTCTCCCTCCTCTGACTCTTCCCAGACAGCAGTTTCAGTTGCCCCCTACACATGGAGCCCTCTTTTGCTGTGGGCAGCAGCAGGCAGCATCCTGACCTTGCAAGCAGTGAGCATCAGGACCATCCCATTGCCCCCAGTAGCCTGCTACCTCACACACAAGTCTGCTTTTCTTGGGCCTTTAAATGGAGTCAGCAGTCCCTTTGGGAGCTCAGGTTTGCATAGGTAGACAAGAGTTTGCTGAAATTCACTGCAGCTTATTCACTGAATGCATTACAAATATTTTAAAATTAAATGTAAACGCTTTTGAAATGCAAATACCATCCAGGGGGGTTCTCTCTTTTGCTTTACTTAGGCTCATAGGACAGAGGAGCTGAGTCACTGTGGGGTTCTCAGGAGACTCCAAGCTTTTAGTGTTCTGGTGTTTACTGCTCTTAACCACACTTCTCAGATTCAAATGACAAATTGGCCCTGCACCAGGGAAGCCCATGTTTATTCAGAATATCCCGGACTTGCTTATGATTGTGACAAATCCATACACAAGTCTTGCTGCCAGCTTGAAAATCTGGATCCTAATCAGCAAACTTTGATGAGAATCAACTCAATATAACTTGCTATATTAGACAAAGTGGGAATGGGTCCCAGGAAGATGAACAGCCAGCAGAGCTTCTGTTAACAGTTACACAGAACTTCTGCCTTCATGAGTGCATTTGCATGAGCAGTAGCCTTTTCATGCACTAGGCCTTCACTTTATATCCTTCTTCTGTAGAGAACATATGTCATCTAACAACTTTGACCTTTAGACTTTGCCTATTAGGAAGATGTATTACTACTCTACCTTAGGATGTGTTGGTGAAGTCCTCTTTTTCCCATATAAAATATGAGTACCTCTGTGGGCTCTAGAAACTATGATTTGTTGAACTGTTCTGTGGCTTCAAAAAGTACATGGACACCGACAAAATCATGCTAGTGTCAGCTTCATACTGCTTTAAAAAATGAAGGGGTGTCTGGGTGAATTGTTCCGAGGTCCCACGTTTTGTCTTCCTTGCTGTGCTTGTCTCTTCTCATCCCTTTTTGCTGTTTGCTCACAGTTCTTCCTGCCCAGCTGGGAGTGGTTCTCCACAGATGTTCTGTACCATGCATTGCCTCTGGTAAAGAAAAAGTTTATTGTCTTCTCCTTCCCCACTGTTGAAAGCAGGAAGTTTGGCAGATGAAATTTCCTGTCAGGAAGTCCATGCGGGGCATAGGATTCACTGCTACCTCAAAAAACTCACCAAGTAATGCAATTTAACATGAAACTTCTTTGGTGTGAGGAGAACAATTGTTATTCATAGCTTAGTCTCACATTTGCATTGTTATCTAGGAATGAAATTGTCACATCTCTGCCCCATGTAAGATTTGTGATTGCCTTGAAAGCTGGGAAGTCAATTTAGATTGAAAGCTCCAGTTAATAATGTACAAGATAATCAGTTTCACACTGTTCTCAAAGGTTTTAAGGAAAGTTTCACAGAAATACAAATTCCGTGTGGCATGATTAGAGTCATACAGGAGCATTTAGGAATCCACAAAGTGTCTTTGGTATCCACCTGTAAATTATTACTGTTTCTCTGGTTTAATTACATTTATACCTGTAAGATTACAAGACAATTATGCTTGAATTTATTACAGGAAACTGGAAATTGCATGGTTAGTTAACAACAGATAAGAGGAGTGCAATTGGCAAACTTGCCATGGTTGCTTGTGCAACATCTGAATGCAAGTATTATTACTTCAAAGATTCAAAATTGTTTTAAGAGGCAAGAGTGAAACATAGACAGTTTAGCACCCAGTAACAGGAAAGCTAAGTACTAAGGAAAATCCTGCATTGTAATGTGTATCTGACAGTTCTCCAGGGCTAGAAACAAGATCTTAAAAACTAAGTTTTAGTTTATCAATTTACTACATCCTATTCCCCCTTCTATTTCTGACTTTTTATTTATTATTGTATGGACTGTAGAACCAGCTTGACTAAAAATTATCTTCTGTGGTTTGTAGCAGACTGGACGTGGTTGACCTTAGCAGTTTCCATGTTCAACAGGGGGAGGTAAAGCTCATCACATTGGGTTTTTTTTGTTGGAGCTGGGGAAATAGAATGCATTCTGGTAGATGGAGCCCAGGGAAGAAAATGAGAGGACTTGCATCTGATTTTTCACCCTGCTCCTAGAGGTATTGCACTTTGACTCCTGCAGACAGAAGCTACCTCTTTACTGAGATTCTACCTAGCACATTGTCTCTCCTAACTCAGTTAAGCCTTATATGCACTGGCAAAATCTGTAAAGTTTAATAAAGAAACCTATGAAGATTAACAATGAAACAGTCCCCAGTCAGCAGCGGGGATGGTATTCTTAATTAATGGGTAGTAGCAATGAACTGTATACTCAGAGCTACATCCTTCAGGCATTGATCAGGCAGGTTTAGCTCTGGAGTCAAGGGGGATTTAGTCTGAGTGACACATGGAGAGTTCAGCTAAGCTCCTGTTGAGCCAAGAGCACTGGTGTAGCACAAAATGTCACTCATCTGATACTCCAGCTATCATCACCTGAGCTGGGCCAACAGTAGTCTGAACCTGGAGCTGCCTTGTAGCTATTGTGAGTTTCCAGGTAAATACAAAGTTCTCCCAGAGAGACAGACATTGGAAGAGAAGGAAAGGAGGGAGGCAAGGAGAGAAGTAGGGGAAAAGGATGAGGGAAAAAGGAAAAAAGAAAGGAAAAGGAAAAGGGGAAAGGAAAAAAGGGATGGCCTTTCTAAGTATTCTGCCTGAATATTACCAGTGAGAAACCTACTGCACAACTGTGTAACATGTCAGTCACACGATAAACAAGCAACAGAATGAAAATTCCTTGACTAAGAAAAGGGCAAAAGTGTGAGCTGAACAGCATCAGACCAAGGGGGCTGCTCCATGCAGGGAAGGCAAACAGAGAACCAAAGGTGACCCCAGAACCACATGCTCTCCATGCAACAGGCTCACAGATCCACTGAATCTCAGCTTTTTGAGCAGAGGAGGGGCAGTGGTGTCCTTTACATGGTCCAGTGAAGGACAAGGGAAAGCAAGGTCACAAGTCATGCCTGAGGCCAATCCAAACAG
The DNA here is from genome assembly GCA_038090715.1 of Florisuga fusca. Taxonomy (NCBI): domain Eukaryota; kingdom Metazoa; phylum Chordata; class Aves; order Apodiformes; family Trochilidae; genus Florisuga; species Florisuga fusca. The sequence goes on from JAAWXA010000019.1 coordinate 11,675,220, forward strand.
CAATTCAAGAACCACATTAGAAACAAGTTCTCCTACAGTGGAAGAAAAATTATTATTATGTATTATAATGCAGAGATTTTTTTCCAAATGCATTTGAAGAAACCAGATGCCTTCTGAGAAACAATGTTTCCTTATTTGAAAACAATTTTTTGCCCTTCAAAAAAAGAGGTGCAATAGGGATTTAAGCAAGCCCTACCCAGTGAATTTTATTTGCCTCTCTAGCGCCTTCAGCAACCAAACCATTCCTTTGGTTAGATGTTCCATATAGCAACTGGCTACTGTACATGACACAGTTGTCCTTTTGCAGTGACCATGGCAACCATGTCAGGGACACTGGGGAAGATCTTGGTTCAGATTCTGTGATCCTCAGGTTAATGCTTTTTGGGTTGTTTTTTTTTCAAAAGTTTCCGCTCATTAAAGTTAAAAAATAAACGAACAACACTTTTTAGTCATTTTCAGTATGACTTGTTTACACTCCAACTATCTCTCTACTACTCCCAGAAAGAAGAGCTTGAGCCTGGTAAGGGAGAACTCTCCAAGTTCTCCCTTACCTGCTGCATAAGGGTTCAACCTAATTACAGTTCTTATCTACACCAGGTTTACACTGCTATCTACCTGAGGCTACCACCCTGCAGCAAGTAGTTTGCTTGCCATTAGTTGAACCATAAGGTCAAAAGCCTCCTCCACAATCAGACACTTCAACGAAATTGTCCCCCAGCATTAGCTTAAAAGAGAGGAGGCAAACAATGGCTCACCATCTATTCAGTGTGAAGAGCTGGTGACTAAGAGGATCTTAATTCAAGTAACTATTTTGCTCAGCCAAATCGAGTGCTTCCAGCAGACTTACTCAGAAACAAAGAAGGGAGGATCTAAGTCTGTTTGCGCCCCTTTGGTTTCTCTTTGCATTGTCAAATTGGTGCATTTTATAAGAACAATAAAACCTGCTAATTTTGTGCCACATCTGTTCTATAAATAATCAAAACTAACCTACAAGTTAACAGACCTTTAGTGGGTATATTGACCCCCTAAGGGCTGACAGAGGTCTCTTCTGAAGAGCCTTGCTGAGTGAAATTCTGATTTCACTGAGATGAGAGGCACATGCAGCAAAATGTCCTGGGAGCAGTAGGGATGCAGGAAGGTAACCAGAGAACATATTTGTCCTGATCAGTCTGCCCCTTCGCCACTGTGGCTGCTACTCAACAGACCCAAATTGGATGCCTGAGAGACAAAGCCAACACTTGTGACACAACATTTCCATGCCAATCTCTTCCTTCCTATGCTTGAAAATTTGTGCTTTCACAAAGGTACTCACAAGAACTGATTCATGGTAAAAAACCAAACGAACAAAAAAACCCAAAAAACCCCCCTACACCCCCGCAAAAAACAAACAAAACCAGTATGTGTTTCTTTTCACCTTATCCCCCCAAACATTAGGCACAAATAAGAGTTTTTCCAGTGACTGAAGTTCCAGGATCACATACTTTCACTAGGCAGCTGCAAGTTAAAAGACAAAATTGCTTACAGGTGAGAAATATAACCTTGCCCTTAAAGCATAAATCATCAGTGCTTCTTAGTTATGCTGTTATTCCCATAGAGCTAATTTTTCTTCAAAAGCAGATTAGTACAGAGTAATGCAATGGAATTTAATGGTCTCCAATGCAATTGAACTGCAGCAGGGGTGCAAGAGAACATTTAATGGCCATCCTCTTAAATTCTAAGGTACCAGAAACTCCCCAAAATGCACTAGTTTTCACTAGTTCTAAGCTTTCTCACTGTTTTGGTTTATTTTTCAGCTGGATGTCTGCATTACTGGGACTCAATCTGTCTTTAGTGATTGGCCCATATTAGGACCTTGCTCCTCATTGCTATATCAACCACAAGTGCTGATGCTTCCTGGTAGAGATTTTTTTCCTCCCTTGTATTTAGGTAGACAGTGGTATCTCTTTGGTACAGCAAAAAAGCTGAGATCCTGGGTATGTAGACTGCTTGTGATAGGAATCTGGCCTTTTTTTGAGGTTTTCCTCTGTGAGTATGTAAAGTCTTAGATAATTATTGCCATATGAGATACTGAATGATTTTGCCTGGATTTGAAGTTGCTCTTACTTTGTACTTTATGCAGTTACCTGCAGAGGTGTATTTCTCCTGTGAATAGGTGCCAGCCATTGCCTAGTGTCAGATCTCACGTGCCAACTCTGCTCCATTTTCCTTTTTAATTTAGTTCTTTGGTGACTCGTCACAGGTCCTCTGCAAGATTAAATATCCTTTGAATAGACATGACTCAAGGCTTCTCAACATTATATATAGAATTCAAATTTGCTCTTATTGCAGGAAGGAGAGAAAATTGCTCAGGCTGTGGAAGATGTTACACTACAGATACAGGCCCTTTCCTCCAAGGGCATTGATCTAGATGGCTCTCTGGAGTTTTTTAAGGCCTAAGAAAGCCATGGCTCCATCAACTGCTGGCTGCCCTAGGCAACCATCTCTGCCTCGGTGTGAATTTAAACAAGCTTTTTTTTTTTTTGACTCTGCAAACTTATATGAAAGGAAAAAACTGAAACCTCTGATGTGATACTTTTGACTTCCCTACCCTGCTAAAATGTGAATTTAAAGAACCTCAGCACTTCTTCTCAGCAGTTGGTTGGTTTTTTGCTGTATATTAATAATTTGAGCTGCCCAATAGGAACTGACTTGTAGCAAAAAATAACTGATGCTTATTTGAGCTGCCCAATAGGAACTGACTTGTAGCAAAAAATAACTGATGCTTATGACCTGATATCTGCAGTAGATGCATTTTGGGCTACACTTAGCTTCATCCAGCAGGCTGAATGTCCATTAGAAAATGGAGCTGATAATTTTCTGTTTAGTTTCACTTGATGGAGTCCTCTGCATGAGGTCTTAGCCCCTCTGTGTTCTCAGCTAAAGCACAGTGAGTGGAGGCAATGGGAAGCCTGCTTTTCTGAGCATGTCTTCTGCTCAAGCAACATCTACTATAGATTGACCTCTATGGCCAGCACACAGCATTACTTTCCTGGACCCCACATGCTCACCCCATAGTGAGGAAAATCATGTTCAGCTCTACAATGACTGAACTTGTAAACGGTGAAAATCCCATTTTAACTCATTGGTTCAAAAAGTCTGCATGCTTCTGCACCTGTGGTGGGTTCAACTGCATTGTTTGCTTAAGAAAGAGGGGTTGGTGTATCTGAGGAGAATGATGAGAAAGCAAATTGTTTGAATAACTGAAAGTGCAAGCAGGAAAAGCCAATATGTTATTGGGGTGATTTCAGTAATTTAGTTTGGAAGGTGATGTGACACTTATTTCATTAATGTTTTTCTAAGTGTTTTATAAATTCCATGAGGAAGTTACTTGAGAGTTGTAGAGATTACTAATGGTCTTACGCTGTAAACTTTCAGGGTTAAATCATTATTTAATTTGCTATAAACTGAGTGCTAGAGCTGTTTCATTAAAAGGTCTGTCAGCGCTTAGGTTATTAAAATGTGTTTTAATATCAAATCTTGTTCCTGGTGAGGATCATGGGAACATTTCCACCTGGCCTCTTGGCTTCCCAACCAACCAAGACTGAGGGGTCTTTAAGCTTTTGTGAGTTCTGTGACTGCCTCTATCGGTCTTATAAACGAGCACAACTTCTTCCCTGCTGAGGTGATACTTTTTTTGTTGTGGATGGTTGACTTACTACAGCAGAGGCACAGGAGTGGGTGGCTGTAACCACGTTAGTTGTGGTCAGTATTGACTGACAGGCTCAAGGTTTTCCAGGTTTCCTTCTGAAACTTCAGGGTTAATTTTTTTCTGTTTAGTCTGCTTTTGTTTTCTGATGAAACCACTAAAATAACAACTTGGCAGCCAATCTTTCCTGTGCATGAATTTAAAAAGAACAAGCAAAGCATGAATTAGCATTTGTATTAGAGAGACACTTGAGAGAATGGCGTTCAAAGTCACAAGACAAAAAGCCTATTGTGTGTTTTGGTAGTCACCTTGCTGATCCATAATCACACTCATGACACTGACAGTGAAAGCCCAACAAAAAGTAAAAGGAGTGGTTCTATATTTAGGTTTCTGGCTTTGTACTCCAGAGACCCGAGTGAGTATTTCTCGCCATTTCTTTACCCTTAGGCAAGCAAGAACAGCTTTAGAGCACAGCTGGGTGGGGAAAAAAACAAGACTGTGAGGTCATGAGGACTCTTTAAAAGGTCACTGTTGGTGGCTTCTGCAAGAAATGAAGCTCGTGGAATACCATGAGGGCCTGAATCCTCACACGAGGCTCTCATAAGCTTTTTATTTTACCCAATGACAACTCCAGAACAACTAAAAACTATGGATCTGCTCTCCCCTTGTGCCTAGATGTTCAGCACAGACTGAATTAGGCTGTGGATAGATAGACTGTGAATTCTTGTGTTCTGTATTTAGTATATATCTGTGTTTTCTATGTAGAAGTGAGATACTCCCTGCCTTAAGTGGTTGCTGGCTAAAATGATAAGGTGCTTGAATGCTCTGATAGTGGATGTTATTTATGTTCCTTGCATCGATGAGAGGAGGCTACTGGAATTCTGCAGCTTTTTGGAAAGTGGGTAGAAAATATGGGTATTTCTTCGGATCATCTTCCCCAGGCTTTTTATTTTTAAAATAACTTCACTTGCCTTTAAAATTTACTCTGGCACAGACTACACACTGTTTTATTTATTTTAGTTTTCTACAGTCGTTCACTTTGAGAAGAGACTTTCTTTGGGAACAGTGTAAGAGTCATGCCAATAACTGCTGAAGGGGTTTGTGGGGAACCACTCTATGCTCTGGAATGCTTAAAACTGTACAAGGTGAGATGAGAGCTGAAGTTGTTGATTAGGGAACCTGTTGCTTTCTAGCAATGACCAGAAAGGAATTCCTGTTTTGTATGTGCACTGCAAAGGAGTTAATGCACACTTAGAAGTGCTTCAACCTTCCCCCAGAGGCATAGGGTATGGGCTAGTGCCAAAAGCAGGTCCATTGAATTTAAGTTAATGATCTAAATGGGAGCAGCAAAAGCAATGATTAGCATTTACTGGTTTTGATATCTTGCACAATCACCAATGATATGAAAGGTACACAGAACAAAGGAGCCAACAAAAAGCTACTGGAGTTTCCCTTCAGACAGAGGCAAGGGAAGAAGTCTCTTCTGTTCCTCAGTCTGGTCTTGTATGCAACTCTGGATAGCCCTGAATACCTTCTGGGAAATCACCACTAGTCTGAGCCCAGTATGCCTTCATTCTTCCCTTTCATATCTGTTATGGCAGAACTCAGTACTCCTCAGTAACTAATATGACTCTGGGTACATTCAGGAGTAGATACAGCAACAAGAAGGTGACTTCAGCCCGTGCTTGGTGGAAAAAGAAACACTGAAGGAAGGAGCTGACTCTTAACACTCCAGTGTTGCAAGCAGGCAGATAAAATGTAAGTGGTCTCTTGCAATGCACTGTGTATAGGGTTGTCTGTTTTCTTTGTATAGAAGCAAAGTGGGACGCAGAAAAGAGGGGGGTTTTTGTGTGCAGTGTTTTTTGTTTGTGTGTTTCCCCTCCCTACCCCACTGCCTTCTCTATGGGACATGGGTAGGACCTGGCTGTGGCACAGGTATGTGATTGCTGGTTATGGCAATGATGTAGGGCTCCTGCATCACTTGTTTAGGCCTGTTCCCATAAGGTGTTCCACCTCTCTGCATCCCTTTCACCTCCCTCTCCATTCCCATTGGATTTTCTGTAATACAATACAAACGAGAAGCAAAGTTTCATCCCTGGAGTCTTTGTGTAGCAACAGAGGTTTTAGTAGACAGTGTGCAGCATTTGACCTGTTCAGGTTTTCCAGCCTAACCCAATGGAAGTATTTAGGGCAGTGAGGCTGGGGACTGCCTGCAGGATATCTCAAAGCTTGGAGATATATATATAGATATATACATATATATACACAAGATGATTTCTGTAGTGGGGTTTAGCCCGCTGTTGGGGGCAGTTAGGGGTTTGCTTCAGCTCACCCAGAATAAGGTTCTGGGTCTATATGTAAAGTTGTCACCAGCTATGGACTACTTACTATGTGAAAACTTGTGACCACCTCTGAATGGCTGTCATCAGGGAGACACTATGCAGTTGCATTGTGACACAGCCTGGTGTGGGGTGCTCCAAATCCCAGGTGCTTACTCTGTGTAGGATATGGTAGAACCCTTAGAGTAGAAAGGAGCAATGAGAAATGCAAGGTTCTCAGAGTCAGAAACAAAAATCACTTTAGAGATCTGTATTTAGAGACAGGCTGCGACTTGGCTGTCCCTTCCATGGGGCTTAGGGCACACTCAGGTGGCATGTGTGCTCTTAGGCCCGAAGAAGGGGTGTGGAGAGCTTGCTGTCATCTCCTTCTGCATCTTGGGCAGAAGGACAGCCTGCTGGATGGCAATTGCAGCCTTTCCCACTGCTCATCCTGCCTCCTGCTCACCCCTGGTGCAGGAAGAGCAGCCTGGTGCTCCAGGATTGTCTCCTTTGTGGCAGGAGTTAGCAGAGAGCTGGGTGGACCACGAGCAAAGCAAATAGCAGGACATGGACATTTTAACCATCCATGCCATTCAGCAGCCCACAGCAATTGCCTGAGTGACTGCCAGTGGGAAGTTTTGGCACCTGCAGCAGGTTGACACAAAGTCCTGGCTGGGTTTGCAGCTGTGAGTGGGGGGTGAATGGGACAGGGTGGGATTTGCTTATTTTCTCTCTTTTCATTAGTTGGTTTTCTTGGCTGTTCCAATGCTTATGTAAACATTTCCTCCCTGTGTTCCTGTGCCTTTGTTGTTTCCCCTAGTGAGCTGATGTTGCTGCTATTGAATTATGGTGGGCTTTTTCCCTCTTCTTTTTATTTTCAAGCATGAAATGAAGTGAATTAATGTGTGTGTGGGGAAATGCCAAAGGCAAGAAGTGTTTCCCCTGGCATGAAGGGGAAGGTCTCTGCTGTCTCCCTGAAGTCCTTTACTGCTGGCTGGACCTGTTGCTCCTGTCCCTAGGACAGATGTACACAGATCAAAGAGCGTTAGTCTTGGGTACATGAGGGACATGGTCACAGCTGAAGATTGATTTTTATTGATTTCCCCTGTTAGCCCCTCATTCTGCAATGGCAGTGACTGAGGCTCTAGATCTGGATTGCTGAGAGATGGTATTCTGGATCCAAACCTCTCAGGCTTGGCTGCAGCACTAGGTGAGGTTATTCTGATGAGGAGTTTGCTCACTTTTCTGCCTCCTTTCCCCAGCAGAAGCTCTTGATGCATTAAGCAGACTGCTGGAACAAAAATGTTGCATATGATGTAACTCCCAACATGTGTTAAATTTAGAGCTCTGTGAATCTCATCAGCCAAGGGGGTTTGAGTGTGGCCTCTACTGCTGATTGCTCTTTCTCCCTTGCCCCTTCCTCACAGAAATGGGGATAACTTCTGATACTGCACACAGAGCACTGAGGCTGTCTGTCTGATCCTCTGATAGTGCTTACTATCACTCCAGCAGGATGATTCCCTCTGAAGTATAAACTATTACCTGCAATTTAGCCCCAAACAAGGCTTTGAGGCAGCTAGGAAGAGCAATGATTCACTTCACCTGGATACTCAATCTACTTCATAACGTAGGTATTTGTGTGTGATAATCATGAACAATATGGCTTTTTTCATATTATTATTTATGAATAATAGAATTTCAGCTCTTTAGCAACAATAAGTATTGCAAACAGGTTTTCAATGCAAAACAAATAGTTTGTTAGTAAAAGATAATTATTGGAGTATTAACATCTGGCATTGGTACATAAACAAAGGTGGTTTTATGTGAATTAAAGTTTATTCAAGTATTTCCCAATTTTTCTCCATTTTATTTGTTTATTTATTTAAATTCAATCCCAAATCTTTTTTTTTAGAATCACAGAATAAATTTGTTTGGAAGGGACTTCTAAAGGTCATCTAGTCCAGCCCCCCTGCAGCGAGCAGGGATGTATTCAACTAAATCAGGTTGCTCATAGCCTGGTCAAGCCTTACCCTGAATATCTCCAGGGATGAGGCCTCCACTACATCCCTGGGAAACCTGTTCTATTTTTCTACTACCCTCACAGTAAAGAACTTTTCCTAAGCACCCAATGTAATTTTCGTGGTTGCTTTTTCCTTGCATCTTATCACAATGTATTGCATAAAGGACACAGGTCTGCACTAGGGTGATGTTGTGATATGCACTTCCATTTTTTTAAAAACATCAAGTTATTAAAGCTAATGTGGCCTGATATATGTGTGGTAACAAGCAATCCCTTACTCTGAAAAGCAGAAGATATTGCACAGGAACAAGCTATCAGGAAGATGTCCATGATGATAAAAACATTTTTAAGGCATGTTTTCACTCCTTGGGGTTAAGGCCTGCCATTGATTTTTATCAGCGAATAGCTGAAAGGTAGGGTCTGAATAGCTTAGCTTTGCATTACTTTTAATGTATGTATTTAGTCCTTCAGTCCTACAGTTGTGGTTTGGTTGGTTATTTCTTTCTCCCTCCTGCTTTTTGCCCACAGTAATTTGTAACTGAGTCTAACAAGGAGAACAACTATATTACAAGTTGCTCCCTTAAATCTGGGCTTAACAGTTTGATAATTGGCTTCTTTCAGCAGATGATGACTACAGACTCGGAGTGAATTTTTTTCTTTTGGTGGTAATAAATGCTGTATGGTTATTTTTGACTGTTTTTTTACAGCCTGTCCCTTAAGACTGTCTCAATTCATCTCTCATCTCATAAAATAGTGGAGATCCCAGCAGATGAGAGTAGGATTTGTGTGGTCAGAAGCTCTTTCTCTCCACTTAAAAGGAAGCCTTCAGAAACTGAGTGATACAAACCTAGATTTAATGGCTAAAGTTCAGAAAATTTGAGACGCCAATGAAGGAGGGGTGAAATGAATTCAAAGAGCAGCCTACCATCAAAATTTCAGCCTCTAATGTATAACATGTGTTCCTGCTTTCATTTGTCTACTTTACAAGAGCTAATACACAGTATTTTCAGGGTTCACAAAGGGGCTTTTCTCCCTCTAGGCTATTAGCTATAGTAATGGCTTATTTAGAAAGTTAGACTTTCCTCCCAGCTGGAGGAAAAAGTGGCCCTAAAGGAGAGGGGGAGGAAGGGGAGAAAACCAAATGTTTTGTTCAGACAACTTAACAATACAGTGCCAGAGGAAATGAATCAGATGAGAGTGATTTCTGCAAGCATGTATGCTTTGCTTTACAAAAACAAAGAGGTTTAGATCCTGGCCTCCCAAAAGTCAACAGGCCCTGTGTTTAACTTACAATGGCAATATGGGGTCCTGGTTTGGTTGCTAAGAGCAGAGGAAGGTATTTTCAGAACATATGACAGATTTCTACCTGGTGTAACCTCCTCAGGACTACTTTGAGAATTATTCTGGGGTGTTCCCTGAAAAGTAACTTTCTTCCTTACTCCGTGCCTGAAAAAGCCACAGCTCTCTCTTTAATGTCACCTTCTACAGAAATGAGGTCATCTGCACCTGGTACAGTGTGGCATCACCTTGTTGTTGGTGTTTGGTACAACTCCCCGGTTCCTTCCTGCAGCGGGTCAGCCCGGTTCTGGAAAGTATTAACGCTGCTCTAAGCTGTGCCACACTGAAGAGCCCTAAAGGACCATCTGGCAGGCAGGCACTTTAGAAGGCTGCTGCGAATAAATCCCTACTTTTCTTGTATTAGCCCTTTGATGAGGTTTGAGGAGGGTTCCACTCCACTCCACTTCCTGCATTAGTGAGATCCTCAGTTCCTCGTTTGGCGAAGATATAATAGGAGGATATGCTCCCTACTTCACACCCAGTATGGCTTGGAACAGTCTGTTTGTGTATGTATAGTCTGTAGATTATTAATATCCATTTGTGGGCAGATTGTTCCTGTGCTTTTGTTTGTATGTATTTCCAGACCATCTTGGACCTTTATAAGGGCGGTTTCCAGGAATAAGCCCTTTGTGGGCATTGAATGTCTGATTCATGATTGCTATCCTTAGACTAAGACTACTGGGTGAGAGGGGTACTTAATTTTGGCCTTTCACAATATGACTGACAGCTGTTTCACACCTCTGGTGGCTTTTCACAGCATCTTAAGTATGTGCTGATGCTAAACTGGAAATATTGCTATTTACCCTTTCCATTAGTGCAGATGAATAATTGACTATCTTGAGATATTTTGAGACATTAGCTCCTCTTTCTGCCTCCTCCAAAAACCTTGCTGTTCTGTAATTGCTTGTATTTTCCATCTGTTTTTTTGTGTACCTTGGGCTGTCCAGTTCATTTATCTGTAAGTAGTCATAGCAGTCAGTGGGTGAAATTCTGGTTTGAACCTCTGCAGCCTGTGTCCTTCCTGCCTCTCCATGTACAGTATTTTCTGTTTCCTGACTGTAAGACTTTGAAAGCCACAATAAAATGCTTTGAAGCAAGTCTTTGACCTCTTCTCTTGTATGCTTAGAATGGGCAGTGTTTGTCATGCCACAGCACTGACAAGCTGTGGCCAGGCAGGATGGGCTGTCCATACATAGCATGCAAGTAGCTCAAGGGGAGAGATGTTTCTCTTTGGATATCCTACATGATCTTGTTATTCAGGTGGGCAGGGGGGTGTGTGTAGGGTCCCAGTAGAAGCTACCCAGGGCCATGAAGGCCACAGTTGCCCTTGGGGCTCTGAGAGCCAGAATCCTGTTAATACAGTGAAGAGTTGATGGGCTTTTTATTTTTACAGAACAAAAAGACTTGTCAACATGCTGTCAGGGAGCATAGTTTGTAGTTCCTTTTTTTCAAGAGAAAACATAATTACAACTTTCTTCCTGATAAAGAGCCTGTTGGCTGAAAAATGGTACAGAAATATGTTAGTCAAAAAACAGTGACAATAACATGCCAATGAAGTGTGTATGTGTGAGCAACAAAGCAGAAGGTTAATGTGAGCAATTGGCTGATCTTTTTATAGGGGGACCTGAAAATACATTCCTTCTGGTAAGTTTTCACAAGTGTGATGGCCCAGGGAAATGCACCAGTCCTGGTAACAGAAGTTCTGAATGGGTCTTGCTCTTCCAAGATATGCAAACTTGAGAACACCTGAGAAGGTCCAAGAAGGGTGTTAAATTATTCTGAGCCATGTGTCCATTGTCCTATTCTTGTCACGTTCTTAGAGATTTCTCTTCAGTTTCATATGCTAACAGTTGGTTAGCAAAGCATCAATTCTGCTAGCAAATAAGTAATGTCTCTGAAAGGTGAGGTGCATCTTCATTTGAAATGTTACTTCTCTTCAAAAGAATCCTAATAAGAAAACCTAAGTGAGAGTATCTGACAAACAAATTAAAATATTAAGTCTTTTGAAATGCTGCCCAAAACTATTTTTACATTCTTCTGTTTTTAGTTTAGCAAAAATATAAGGAATCAAAGTAGAGATTGCCTTTTTAAGGTGCCCTTCTCATTAGGGCTGTCTGTGTATGAAGGGGTGTGCTACTGCCTAGAGCTGGAACTAAATATAAAATCCAAGCTTACCAGACTCTCTTGGGATAGGGAAGGGGCAGTGAAGAGGTTGGAAAGATCTAAGTCCATGCTGTAACCTGTCCTACAATAGAGCACTAGAGATATCTGGTCAAGATACAGGAAATGACTTTCATTAAAAATGCATGTTAAAAAGTAAGTTTGAATCATTTTTTAAAAAATCATGCTGGATATGAATCATAGCTAAGGTTACTTTCTGCTGCCAGTTTTACTGTTTCAGTCATGATAAAAAATGCTGAAATACTATTAGAGAGGTTGCTTAGCCATATTTCTAGTCCAATCAGAGTTAGGAAGTGCTGCAAATCTCCTTGGGTTTTCCTGGAACTTCTGACCTCAAGCTGCAGATACAAGAAATCTGCATGAGATGCACCTTGTAATACATCAGTCTTGGAGGATCCATAGGCTCCTTTTCAAAAGCTATAAAAGATAATTATCAACAGGCTTAAGTGCTCTAAACAGATTTGCACTTCCACTGGAAAAAGTACAAGGATCCACAAATGCAAAAAAAGTCTTAGTTGGGTGAGTTAAATAACTCTGGGATTGTCTATAAGGAACTCATCTTATTTCTCAAGTTTATTTTCAGTCAGAACTTAAACATGGGCGACAGCAGACTGATTCTCTGGTGACTAATAATTGTAGTCTTTTCCTCAGTCAGATGTTATTTTTCCCCCTTTGAGCTTAATTTCTGCTGCTTTGTAAAACCTGTTTAAAATAAGCTACCAAGTTCAAAAACTATTGGAGGTGAAGGGGACTCTGCGTGTGCATATCTGTACCATACATGTGCATATGTTAATAAGCTGCTTAAGAAAGAAAGTTAATAACTCAAGAAAACCAGACTGAAACTGGAAGGTTTTTTTGTTCTGATTTGGTTTTGTTTGTTTGTTTTTTAACAGCTCTTGCAACAGCTATTGAATGATAATTTAATCAGCCTACAATGCCCCCACTCAGTTGCCATGTATTAGCAGCCTACATGCCACAAATGCATAATGGTAAAGACCTTTTTACAGCTTAATGAATCCTTGTGATTGGAAGGATTTTTTATTGGAGGATGGATGATGGGAAGCAAGAGATAAGAGCCATCCACTGCTAATAGCACTGAAACTGTTGTTTTCCATATCAGGTTATGATTTGTGTGCCTGCTCAAAGCTTTCATCCAGTTGTATTGTGGTTGGTGTTTAATGTGGTGGGTTTTTTTGACTATATATTATCATAACTTACATGCCTCTTTGCAATGTGTGTGCAAGACTAAAAACTACAATGACCATAGTTACCCATTCTTATTACATGCTCTGATTTTGATGTCCAAACTTAAAACTGTGGAGTAGTGTTGTTTGGAAACACTTTTTATGTGTGTTTTGCCAACAGATCCATAGAACTGGGTTAACTTCAACATTTTTTCTTTTTATGTATGAGTATGTATGTAGATGAAAACCTTATTTGACTGACATATAAAATCTGTTACACTACTTGTACTGTAATAATTATTATTTTTTTTCCAAGAGGATCATAGGTGCTTCTGTTTATAGTAGTGTGTTACTGCTGGGATGATTGCATCCGTAATGCTTTTTTCTACAGAATATGTAGATCTTTACTGCTTTTATGAAATTTTCAGTGGGAAGGTTCTTGAGTGCAGAGGATGTGCTGCAGCCTGAACTGCAAAAATCAACCCATCTGTCAATAAATGGCTATTTAACATACTCCTATGTAATAATTTCTCCGAAGCTCTTGTTTTGTTTCCAAAATGAAATCAGAATAGATACCAAAACCTCAAAAGCTCTGTCTGATAAGACTCTAATTCCCAGGCCAGCTCTACAAGCTGTGTGCATTTGAGACATGCATATGACATCTGTTAATTACTGCTTTATTACATCTGCCAGCTACTTCTAGGTGTATCTTTAGTAAAAAACATGGCCAAGTGTTTTACTTCTGGCCACTGGAACTATGTGAAATTCACAATAATGCAAATTTAGTTTGTACAGAGAAGGTCTAGTCCAGTTTCTCTTCCCACTGTAATCTGCTACTGTTTGAACAACAAATTCGAAGGTGTCGAAAGGTGAAACTAATCTAATCTGTCATCTATATTCAGGTGAGATGAACTGCATGCTACAACACTTAATTCCCTCTCTTAAGCATGAAGGGAGAGCCTGGGGTGCCAGGCTCATGGTGGCATGGGTAAAATGAATTCCACCATAGGAGGACAGTCTGCAAGGCTTATGCTCCCAGGCTGGTTAGCCTTTTCAAATAAAATCCCTTTTGCTATCTGATTCAGGGGAAGCAGGGTTGGCTCTCTTTGCAGGGGCTCTGATGTTGTGCGTCAGTGGAGAAATTTGAGGAGGTAAATGGCCACAGTTCATCAACAACTCTTCTTTTACTGATCTGCGGGTGTGCTCCTCCTGATGAGCTGCAAATGTGTACTTAATATTATATTAACTATCAACTCCCAAAGTCAACAGTCTCCCTGGTAAGATCAGAACACTTCAAACATTACTTTGCATTCTTTTAAAAAAAGAAGTATTTTTTTTCAGTGTAAAAGAACCTTATTAAAACATCTACAGATACTTTTATGATGTTATATTGTTTTCCTAAAGCACTGGGCAACTGTGATGAATAGCTCTGTATGCATGTAGTGTTGTCATTATCCCCTCCTTTAGCCCCCAGTTCTTCTTCAAAGAGGATGAACCGTTTCAACTTTTCTAATATCCAGAGTAGGCCCAGGCTTTTAACACTCTGTTTTAACCATGAACTGGAGCCCAAAGACCTAAACCAGACACTGGGGCAGTGTTGTCTCCTTGCAGCAGTGTGAAGGGTACTCTCTTCTGAGCCATTCCCCTCCTGTCTCTGGCACAGCCAGAGAGGGGACCCCTCAGTGCTTCCTGGAGCCCTCACTCTGCCCATCCACTCTGCAGGAGAAAATAAAAACCCTCTGTGAGTGTCACACTTTTCCTCAACCTCTCTTTGAGATCGTAGGAGATTTGCAAGAGCAGCTCTACCAGGGCTGTTGGCTGTTTAGTTTTGTAACATCTGAATTCCTGAAGGCCAATGGCATCCTGGCCTGTATCAGGAACAGTGTCACCAGCAGGTCCAAGGAGGTGACTCTTCCCCTGTACTCAGCGCTGGTGAGGCCACACCTCGAGTACTGTGTCCAGTTCTGGGCCCCTCAGTTCAGGAAGGAGATTGAGGTGCTGGAGCAGGTCCAAAGGAGGGCAACCAGGCTGGTGAAGGGACTCGAGCACAGATCCTATGAGGAGAGGCTGAGGGAGCTGGGGCTGTTCAGCCTGGAGAAAAGGAGGCTCAGGGGAGACCTCATCACTCTCTACAACTCCCTGAAAGGAGGTTGTAGCGAGGTGGGAGTTGGTCTCTTTTCCAAGACGACTTTCAACAAGACAAGAGGACATGGTCTTAAGTTGTGCCAGGGGAAGTTTAGGTTGGATATTAGAAAGAATTTCTTTATGGAGAGGGTGATTAGGCATTGGAATGGGCTGCCCAGGGAAGTAGTGGATTCTCTGTGCCATGGTCTGGTAACCGCAGCGGTAGTGGATCACTGGTTGGACTTGATGATCTCTGGGGTCCCTTCCAACCCAGCCAATTCTATGATTCTATGATTCTATGATTCTATGATTCTATGATTCTATGATTCTATGATTCCTGTTTCTTTGGATTTATACTTTTATGGTTATGAATTTCAGCAGGCTACATGCAGTTTTAACTGTAGAAACCTGGTTAGTGGTACTGGAGTTTCTGTAGGATTAACAAGAGCTCGCTGTGGAAGTGACAGTGCATTTCCAGTAGGGAGCAAGGGGACTGATCCAGAAGCTTTTTTGTTGGCCTCCCTGTAGGGTAAATCAGGCTGCAGGAGGGATTAGTTAGAAGCAAATGGTGTTTCAGCTCATTCCAGGCTAGCAGCAAATTTTTAGATTCTCACAGGTACAAAGAATGTGCGCTTCCTGAATAGGTGTTGTGAGCTGCTGCAGAGATGACAAGCTGTCAAATGGATGTTTGCTGCCTAAATAAGAGGAAAATGGTGAGCATAAGAAAAATGGATGTGTGTAGATGTGTCTTGGCAATGTGTAAGCATTCAGTGAGCATTCGCTGTGGTGTTTTGAGCATCCCAGAGCACTACAGTGTGCTGCTTGGCTTGATCTTAGTGTGCAGCACGAGTGGTGGGTTGTGACCCCTCACGCAGATGTTAGGAGGTCTGCCATAAACTTATCAGGACCTCAGGTGCTTCAATGATGGTGTGGAGGCAGAAAGGAGGGTGGCCTTGGGAGCACATAAACCTAAGTTAGAATACCCCAAATGGTGGGTCTCGACCTCTAGTGGGTTCTGCAATGATTCAGAGGTCCCAGGGTGTTTGAGTACAGGTATAGCACTAGCTGCACTGGGTCTGTAGTGTTATTGCAGCGTTACTGGCCCTATGTGGCATGTCACTGACCTCTTTCTATAGTGTGACAGTTCGATAATACACTGTAAAGGAGATATTTGAATAGTCTTGGGCTTCTTTTTGACCTGGGTTTTTTGTCAGTTTTGTAAGCAGTAAACAGTAAGTGTAAGGGTAAGAATCAGTAGCTGGAATGGTTCGTGTTTGTGGGGAGGGAGAAGAGGAAGAGCACAAACTCCTTCAGCCAGCTTTGTGCCACTGAATCACATGGCTGCTTTTCTAGATGTCTGCAGTAATTAATTTATTTCAGTGTAAAGTGGGTGGGAACAGGTTTTAGTTACTCTCTGCAAATGTTTAAAGGGGCCTGAGAATTGCTAAGCTCATTTAATAGATAGTAGAAACTCAGCACCCTTGGGGCTGGTAGAGGGTCAGCTTTTGCATCTGGTGTTTGCAGCAGGTTCTGCTTTCTCCCATTCCACCCAGTTCCAAGCTGCTGCCCAGGTGGGGTGTGTGAAGGCTGCTGAGCCAGAGGTGGATTGTTGTGTCTAGAAGACTGAGAAATGGTGATCAACACTATTTGTTCATTCCACATCACAAACTTGTTTTTTTTTTTTTTTAAACAGACTTGATAAGAAACTAATAGTCCATGGAAAGATCATTTATCTGGATAAAGAGGGAAATTATAAACAATATCAAGGAGCATAAAAAGATAAGAATGCTTCCCAGGACACTTATGTATTACTAAGTGAAAGAAAATCACAGAATGATTAAATCTGTCTCGAGAGAGGAAAGGGGGATATTTCTAAGAACTTGGTAATGTGATACAGTAATTACATCTGTAAAGTAGGAAAGCAATGCTTTGTGTTAAGGTCTTTAAATTAAAATATGATTAGACAATTTGGATTTTTAGAAGGATGTTAGTGATAGGCTAGTTTAACTACTGAGCCATTAAGTTTTCTAATGAATTCTTATTATTTTTCTATAAATCATTTAAGCAGTGGTTAAGACTAAGACAGATGCTAGAAAATATGCTATTTCCAAACCTAGTAATATAGATTAAAAGGAAAAATTATTCTTTTCCTGTCTGTAATTACTTTTCAAGGGAGTTACTCCTCCTCAAAACAAATAAAATTACTCTTGACTTGTTAATGTGAAAGGAGTCAGGCTGGAGATTTAGGTCTGTAGTGTCTCTGTGCATAGTAGATTTATAGTAAAGAGTGGCAAATGCTGTTTTGTAGCATGAAGGTGCTGCCCATACCCTCCCTAATGTAAGAGAAAGAGCTATCTAAGCAATAAGTGATTCTCCCCCTTTTCTGGCATGCTTAAAAGTTACAGGCTGGCAAACTGAGACTTGTCTGTGATCAAATGGTAAATACAGTGCAGCTGCTGAGTCCTGCATTGAGAACCTCTTTCCACTTAGGCATTTTAATTCACCTCTTTGAGAGTCTCCCAATATATGCCTAAATAAACAGAGGAATGGGAGATGATGAATCCAAACAAAAATGTGCTTTCACTGTTTGTGGGTGTGATGATTTCTGCAATTGAAACCGGCACCGAGGCTGCTCTTTTGTGTGACAAGAATTTTCAGATCAGTTTTCAGCCCACCCTGGGTAGTCTATGGGCTGGGGATTCCCCTAAGAGTCCTTATTCACCTTCTCATGGCATGTTGCACTAAACCAGCATATCTGTGGCTTTAGCACTGATGAAAGGTGGACTGCTGACAGCTCTGAAGCTGTGCTAAATCCAAAGCCAGGCACCGTACCAGGGGCCTCCTCTCCGCTCTGGATCAGTGCTGACCTGCAGTGCTGACCTGACTTGTGCTCATTCTTGTTTAATCCTTGGCCTTGCTGGGGCCACTAGCAAAACCACTAATGGGTACCACTTGTAAAGGCTTATTCTGATATGCACCAGCTCCTCTGTAGCAGCCCCAGTGCAGAGAACTTGCTCTTGGTAAGAACTTGCTCTTGCTACCGAGCAGAGATAAGTGTGTATATGTATGTGCTTCAGGATGGAAATCCCCCAGTGCAAATCCCCTGAGCATCCAGTATCCCCATGCAGGGGGACAGTTAGGCCACAGCAGCAGAACCAAGTATCTAAAACATAAAAGAAATAAAACACTGAATTATCTGCAGTTCTCTCAAGGGACTTGCCCAGAGAAAGAGAGAAGCTCTGCTACTGTGTATTTCCTGCTAATATAAATGTGGCAACCTTCAGGCCATCTCTTTCAAGACTCAAAAGAAAGATGCTCTGTGCTGGGGACAGCAGAACCAGAACCAGAGGGTTTGTGGGAGAGGTATATATAGGGTGTCTCAGCTGGGCGTCTGGAGTAAGGAAAGTATTGGAAGTACAAGAGGGTTAAGGGTGGGAGAGCAAGAAAATGTGAAACAAATTGAGATTGAAAAAATACGCTCTCTTAAAATTGTTTTTAACAGTTGTATTAAACAGCCTTGTGTCTCTCTGTCTTTGACTCAGAGTATGATACCCATGAGTCCAGCATCAATAATCTAGGATTTTCCCAAAGTAGCTTCTCATCTGGACTGTCTTTTTCTATTCTAGTTGTGTTCCTCGCAGCAAGAAATAATGCACAGGGCTGTTTTCATAGGTGATGCAGTTCCTGAAGCCCCTGGATTTCTGTGTCTTGTGCTAATGGCTATAAGCACGTAGCTGCTGTTTTAAAACCTTCACTGTGCTCTGGTACTGTGGGAGTAAACTAAGTTTCTTGTCGTGTGAAGGGGAAGGTATCTGGATGTCACATCTCCATGGGAGACAGGGGGAAGGCTGGAAATTTGGAATAAAAAAAAACCTAATGGGAACTTTGAATTAACTAACCTAAAGGGTACAGGGGAAGTAATTTAAACTTGCATTTGACTTGTACTTCTGTAACACTTTTTTGTGGAGGACTTAAGAGCAAGATGAAAAGGCTTTAACACTCAGGCAGTTGGCTTTTGCATAGCGGGTTTGCTCCATTCTGCAGAATTTTCTTTACATTTTTTTTTCTTTACATCCACCTCATTTAATAGGGTGCAAGCAAAGAAAGAATCGTAGACTCAGAGAATCATTAAGGCTGGAAAAGACCTCCGAGATCATCAAGTCCTACTGTCATCCTTTCACCAGCTGGGGAGACCAACCCCCACCTTGCTACAACCTCCTTTCAAATAGTTTAGCACCTGTCTCCCCTCAGCTTCCTCTTCAGATTAAACAGTTCCCTCAGCCACTCCTTGCAAGACACGTTCTCCAGACCCTTTGTCAGCTTCATTGCTCTTCTCTGGACACACTCCAGCACCTCAATGTCTTTCTTGTAGAGCGGGATCCAAAACTGAACACAGTCATGGAAGTGGGACCTCATCAGTGCTAAAAAAAGGGGGACAACCACCTCCCTAGTCCTGCTGGCCACACTATTTCTGATATAAGCCAGGATGCTGTTGGCCTTCTTGGTCACCTGGGCACACTGCTGGCTTGTATTCAGCCAGCTGTGAATCAACAACCCCTTTTCTTCTGGGCAGCTTTCCAGCAACTCTTCCCCAAGACTGTTGTGTTTCCTGGAGTTGTTGTGACCCAAGGACCTAGCACTTGGCCTTGTTGAACTGTGTTGAACTTTGGTCCATTGATCCATTAGAAATAATTGAAAAGCACTCCACTAAGGAGTAACAGGTGATTTTTTTCTTTCCCCTTGTAGCCACGACAGAGCTAAGCAATTGTTAGTGTTAGGAATCAACCTATAAACATAAAGGAGAGAAGTCACACGTTCACTTTGAGCGTCCCACCTGCTATGCTTCCACTATCTGTAGGCAATGGCAAAGAGAAGGAAAGGTAACTAAGTCATGTTCTTGTATTCCACCATCCAGACACAGGGCTGAAGGCTCAAATTTGGCAGTAGCGGACAACCTTTCCTCTTTGCTTCTACTTTGTTGCTGCTAATCACAAAATGTCTAAAAATGAGGCTATTTCTTGTCTTTAATAACTGCTGGTTACTATCAGTTTGTCTCTGCTGTATTTGTGATGAATCACCCCCCACCATCAGTTCAGGGGTGACAGAGGTAAGATGAACTGCAATTTTTTGCATTCTCTTCTAGAGCAAGTCAATACATATTCAGCAAGTCGTCTCTCTGGAAAATATTTGTTTGCTGAAACACCAATTCTTTGTGTCTAATGGTGTTTTCGTTCTGGTTTGGAGAGGTGTTGAAACACAGTGTTACTTAAAGCTGGGGGATAGTCCCAGCTGACTTTAACAAAATTATCTGCATGCTCAGTTATTTGCAAGATAATTAAATAATTTGCTGAGCTAGAAGCACTGTGTTTTCATCTGCCCTACTTGAGACAAAGGATACGTTTGTAACAACATGTTACTCCAAACACTACTACTAGAGATCTCTTTAAGAAAAGCACTTAATGCTGTGTATTTTCTTCGTCACTGTCAAATGTAGGATGAGAAGTAGTCTAGGTGAGACTCAGGTTCTTACTTGTTCTAAATACCTAAATAAAGCACCTGTATCAGTGCTTCTTAGCTCCACTATGCAGAAGACAAAGAGTGTTTCAGTGTGTTTCTTTACAAGTATTATTCAGGGGACATTATAGTCTTTATCTTCATTTTGTCCAATTATTCATTCAGTGATGATAATGTACAAGGTAAAACATGTAACTAAGTAATTTATTCCTCCCTCTCCCCAGCTATGGGAGAGCTTTTGACTTTCTGTTTGGCACTCCAGTGGGTTTGTTATTGCCATCCAGTCATTCTGCTTTTTGCCTGTTACCCTTCATAACAGCATCTCATTCCGACCCAAGTGTGAAAGGTAGAAGGACTTATTAATTATTCATTTAAAACCCCACAAACCTCTCCATTGTGTGACGCTGAACATGAGGTGCACCTGGTCTCAAGCCCTGGAGGCTGTCTTCGTTGCATGGCAAAAAATTAGGCAAATATATTCAAGACAGGGCCAAGTGACCCAGTTTGAGGTCACCAGAAGCAAGCAAGCTGTGTCACTGGATGTTCTGGCTGTGCTGACTGAACCTGCGGTGTGGTTCATCTTGCCCCTGCTATAACCCCTTCCAGGACTCAAGGGAGTTGTTCTGCTTAGTGCCACAATGGGCAGGAAGGAGAACCAGATCTTGTGGAGTGGCTCAGGGCTCTCTGCCTGATGCTGCTTTATGCAGTGTACACATGTGCGTAGGAAACCAGTTTTCATGAGGACTGTGGGGTTTTTATCTTCTATTTGCTGGCAAATGGTAAAAAGCTGCTGTGTCAGCAGAACTATACATGTGTTTGTGGACCTCACAGAGCTGGGGAAAAAAAGAGCAGTCCTTGTTGTGTGTGTATAAGACATAATGCTTTGATTTGAGAAATAGGTATTTTATTTCTTTGACTAATTCTAAGGGAAACTTGATGTATTTTTGTCCCTTCTCTCCCTGTCCTGCCATATGCCCCATATGTGATTAATTTGCTACCTTTACTGAATGTTTCCCTACTAGCCCTGGGCCTAAGAAAACCCAAATGTAGAGCTTTATGTGAAACAGATCTAATGTGATGGATATAAAGTAACTGTTAAGCAAAAAATACAGCAAATTCCTGTAGCATAACTAACACACTTACTGTCAACATGACTGATGCCAATAACATACAGCAAGAAGACAGGCAGGGAGCTGAGAGATGCTGGCTGTTAAAAGCTGTGCTCTTGATGAGGAACACATGAGTGGCACCCTGGTTAACTGCTGCTGCTCCCTCTGAAGCCCTTCTCTGTTCCTGGCCCTTCCTTCAGAACTCGTGAGTCACTTCCCCTCTTCCCTGAAGAGAAGCTCTTTTGAAAATCTCATCCCAGGGTGCCGTGTTTATTGACTTTCAGGGACTTTCAGGACAAAATTGTTTCATGTACCTGCAGAGATGTTTTTCCCTAGCTGCTGGATTCATTGATTCTCCCTGGGTGTTGAAAGTCAAACTGTTTTTTCTTCTGATTAAGGTCTTGTTGGGGATTCAAACACTCTGGCCAAATTTCACTTTTGGAGATGCTGTGAATGCCTCTAGAGCATGGCTCCCCTCTCTCCTGTGGTGCATGTGGACTGCACAGCAGTAACATCTGCCCCCAGCATACTTGCTGGCAGGGGCAAATGGACTTCAGTAGCCATCTCTTGCAACATGGTGGAGTCTGACTTGACTGCTTGCAGGAGGGGATCAGCCATGATGATGGGCAAGCAGATGGGGAGGGCAATGTCACTCCTTACCTGTTTTTTCAGGTTGCTTTGCCCATGCCCAGTAAAACAGACTTACCAGGAGGTAATTTTTGGAGCTGAAAGGCTATATGCCAAGTATTCCCCTGAGATAGAATACTCCTGACATCAGTTCAAGTCCTCTCAAAATTGTGGTAAGTTTCTTGTGGTAAAATTTGTGGCCAGAGGTGTTTGAAGTGGGTTGTTTTGTTGTCGTTGTTTGTTTGTTGTTGTTGTTGTTGGTTTTCCCCTACTTTTCTTCTCTTCAGGGGAAAAAAAAGGGCCCCAGGGCATCCTGCCTTCAGTCCATAAAGCCTTAGTAAGGATTTCTGTCAAGTGCTTGATGCTCATTGCATACCATCAGTTGTGAAGTTGCATTGTTTCCATAGCAACCATTGGTGTTATCAACACAAAACTGACTTCACTTTAGGAACATGCAGGTATAGAAATTGCTGCCTGGTCTTTTTAACTGAAGTCTGGGCCAGGAGTTCTGCCATCCCTCAACTTCTTCCCTTGCTGTAACAGGAATGGATTGAAGCATAGCGGAATGGTCTTGGCTAGCCTGTAGCTTGTCTGCAGACCTCACTGATGTATAGAATAGCATTCTGCTACTTGTCTGTGTTTTATTTCTTTTATGGAAAAATAAGCTTGTTTCAAATACTAATGATGCTCAGGAGCTGGTTGTGTAATGAGCAAAGGAGTATCTCTCTGTGTGGGGAGGCGTGAGGGGGAAATAAAGAATTTGAGAGCACGTTTCCCTTGGAAAATAGAATTTATATGTGCTTTCCAGTACTCTCTGCAGTTTAATATCTTCTCGGTCCAATTCACCAGTATATTAAAGCTGTTCTTTAGCACTCTGAGAGTACAAAATGGCTTTACAGTAGATCAAGTGATCACTGAAGAATGTCTCCTAGTGTTGGAGGCCTGGTAAGATTGCTGTGGTAGCTCCCATGCCATTCACTTTTCTAGGCTGTCAGCATCAGTACTGCACCCAGTGAAAGATCCAGCATCAGCTTAACTCCTTTCAGCACCTTCAGGGTTGTTTTAGGCTTGTTAGTTGTCCTAGGTTTTAGCAGGGACACATATAGACTATGTTCAGCTAGATGCTATAATAAAAAACCTTGCTTAAAAGACAGAAATCCAGAAAATACTAATGTTTATGTGTGGGCTTTTTATGTTGAATGATCCTCGACTGAACTGGAGAACTGGGTTAACTTTTTCAAATTAAATCTATAGGTTTCAATTTTAAATTGCAATACTTAATCATTAAATGTGAATTATCATCCCAGGTATGAAAACTGTAAGTATACTTTAACTTCTCTCTGTATGTATTTATTTTTATATATAGAAGTATTAACTTTCATAACAACTGTACCAAGTACCAAGTTCTGGTGTGGAAGATGTAATCTGGTTTGCAGGACTGAGCTCAGTCAGTACTGTATGGAAACAGAACCCCTGTGTTCCTCTTTGTTTTGCTTTGTTCTAACAACATTGCTGCTTTTAACTATAAATTTTTCAGCACATGTTCTAGTTAGTGTGAGCAACATTCCTTGTACACAATGAGCTTATATCATGCAAAGCATCTAAAAGTAACATGTAACAGGCTATGCAATGGCTGAGACCATTATAATACTAGAACTCTAAAGATTCTTAATATTAATGGCACTGTGTATCTTGCATATAGTAAAAGATCCTCACATTGTGGGGGAATTATTTTTTTTTCTTTTAAGCAACACTATAAAACAATCCTATTCCAATAACTTGGCATTTTTGCCCACAGACTACACCCCCTCCTTCCCCCTGATAAATCCTGGAGGTTATCACTTAGAGTGTTGTTTATTAGTTTCTAGAATCAGTCAGTAACAGCATTCTTCTGCTCATAAAGTTCAGTAAATGACTCCTTTTAGACAGAAAGAATCTTAAATTTTGACCAGGATGCATGACTGGAAAAGGCTTTAGTAAATTAAAATCCGTGAGAAGCAGCAATGTTTTATTTTTAATGGAGAGAAAGTTGTTCTGTAGACACTTTTCTTCATGGCTTAATTTTGAGCTTTGCAATACTTTATTGGATATGACATTGAAGAGTAATTGTAACTTTCACTTTCCCCATTTTTTTAGATCAAAGGATGAAGCTGGTGCATAAGCACTGTAGCCATTATGGCCAGCAGCTTCTCTGAGAGAGGTAAATGTGTATGGTTGAGCAAATCATGAATCCAAGGCACAGCCTATTGAATACTCTGAGATGATGATGTGGCACTGCTGGGACATGCAGCCAGGAGTGGCTTCAACTAGCAGCATCAGCAAGGGCTTTGGGATGGGCTATTCATTTGTTGCTGTAACCACCAGGCCACTTACCTTCCCTCAAACATATGTAGCATTTGATTTGAAGTCTCTCTTTTATGTCTGGTTGTTTTTCTGTGCAAGTCTCCAGAAAAAAAAAATGTTTCAATATTTTTGTTCAGTTTAATATTAGTATTTGTAGTTCCTATGTTATCTTACCTTGGTGGTAAACTAGTCCCCAGACTTATAAAACCTCCAGTGAAAGTATTTCTAAACTTTAAAAAACACATTCAAAGAATGCAGAGTCTCTTCTGTATCAAAAAGAAATAAGGTCTTCTCAAAGAGCACCTAAAGCTGTTTCTCTTCACACATCCCAAAGCAGGTCCTGAGCAAATGCTCTTCTGACTGGCTGCAAAATACCTTACTATATTTAAACTTTATTTTAAAACTACATTTATTGCTTTAATACAAGTCTAAACCTTACTACGACCAACAGTTTCCTGGCATTTGTCATTTTTCTCTGTGGTTGCTGCTCATACAAAGACTGGGGACATTTTTTGTCCTTTTGAAGGCTTCTATCTTGGCTGTTCCTCTCCCCTACATACAGTGGGAAGTGAGAGGAGGACAAAAGATGACGTTAGGTTACGTCTTGTGTCCCTTCTCTCTGGGGACAGCCAGGAGCGTTCATAGATCATAGCATATCAAAGAGCAATTTCAAAGCTGATTGCTGTTCTGCTTTCTATGTGCCTGTGGGTCTTTGGAAGCAGATAAGTCACAGCATAATGTATTCAGCCACAGTCCTCTGCTTGCCCCCTTGGCACCCTTGTTCTCCATCCAATCTTGTTTCCTCACGGGCAGAGAGGAAAAAAGTGTTGTGGTGGGACTGTGGCAGAGTCAAAAATAGGGCCCAGTGTTATGTACACCTTCAAAATTGTATCAGAGAGGAGCTGGTCATAGTTTGATCCTAGATTTTTTTCTGGAGCTGCAGGACTAGTGTTCCTCAGGCCTTTAATGTTCTGCATCTCCAGCTATGGCTCTAACTCTGTGCTAACATGTCTGGGGTTTTTTCCCTCCTGACTGGAGCAAACCTCAAGTTTTTAGAGTTACCAATGCCAGTCTCAGGTGTCTGAAACTTCAGATTTGAGCACTGTTAAATTAAACATAACTAAATTAACATGATTAAACATAACAATATGTTAATAAGAAGACAGTTTCCTTGTATACCTATGTGCAAAAAGAAAAACTAGCAGTACTGGGCTGAGCATTTTAATGCATTGAATGTTAAAGGGCTTCAATATTATGGTTTCGGTCCTATTTTTCAAGTTATCTATGTATCCCTGCATTTAAATGCCTTAAAACTAGTAACCACCAACTTAAATACAAGTAGCAGGTGAACATCCCAAACTATTCCTCCAGCAGTGCTGCTGACTTGAATTGAAAAGTGTATTCTTCTTAGGTTCCCATTTACCTCCCAAAGATTTTCTTGGGACTGTTCCATCTTCAGCTGGCAACTTGCGTTTTCAATCTGCCTCTGTATCCTTTCCCTTGATGATGTTTTAATGTACAGAACAAATCCTACAGCTGATATGAAGCACTTCTTACTTAATTGATTCTCACCTGACATCTTTGCCTTTATTTCCTTTGATGCTGTCCTTAATCTAGAATAAATCTTTGAGACTGGCAGTTTTAGTTGCTTTTCATACAGAGAGGAAAATAATGAAAATCATCACACCTGTGAATACACTGTGTGTTGCTTTACTAATAGTACAGCTTGCTAATCTGCTCAAATCTTGTGTTGATAGGAAAATACATTGGAAGAAGAGGAAGTGAAAGTTAAACAAATGTTACATGTGCATAGGTTTCATGTATTTTAAGGGAAAAGAAGTAATAATACTGGTTTTTTAGAAGCTCTATTAGGAGAATTACATTGTTGAAAGAAAGTGTTTCTGATAAAATACACTGCAGTATTAAGGGAAATCCAAACAACTGTGTGCATGTGTTACTCCTTAAATGCTTTCCAGGCTTGTTTTTAATGAGACTTCTGTCTCCCACAGTCACTGCTAATATAGAGACATTTGGAGCCACTTCTTCCCTCCCATCATGCTGTGTGTTTGAAATTTGCCAGCTGAGGTGTGGCTCATATAATCAATGCTGGCATTTGATTTCCACTCTGATAATTATACAGCTTCCTTTGTTTGACAAATCCCTCATGTATGTGTGTTTGTTTACTTCAGTGTCACAAGCTACAAATGAGATGACACGCTGACCAAGTCATGCTGGAACAAGTACAAGAGGAGAACCCGTGCTTGAATCAGCAAGTTGCCAGCCTGACAGCTGCAGTTATGGCACTGCAGAAAGTGGTGAGATCAATATAAGAATAATAGAGTCTGTTTGAATGGTTGAGCCTGAAAGCAGGTTAGATCACTGTTTGGTTTTCACACAGCTGAGGTTTTGTATGGGCATGTTTTCTTCTGCGTGCCTCAGAACATAATTCACTGTGCGAATAACATTATAATGATATTTACTTGAATATATTATGAAAAGATAACCTGGTGTTTTCAGTTGTACGTATTTTTGGAAAGCTTCCAAATGCAACATTGCCATAACTGTCTTTCAATGCTCTACCTATAATAGTCCAGAAGGGAGTTGGGAAACCACCATGGGTTTGGTTTTGTTTCTTCTAAAAACTGTTGAGGTCTGATACGGTTTCACTCTTTAAAGGGAGATTATTGAGCAGTTATTTAAAGTGGGGGACACACTTGATCTTTTTGTGGCTGGAGGAGAGGAAAGTCTATTGTTATAGCCAATAAAATATCCTCTGCACTTTATGACTTCTGTTTCAGCTAATTCTGGTAGATTTCACACAGTAGTTGTATATCACATTTGTTTGACAAAATATAAACGTATGTAATCAGTGTGGCTAAATTCTCAGTAATTATTTATGGATGCTTACAGTTTTTATACCTCTTTACATAAATGTGAGCTACAAAATATACAAAACCTGGTTGTGTTTCATTGAGTGGCAGTGCCTGTTCACCCCCTACAAAATAAGGCTGTTTCCAGTCATATTAGGTCATGGGTAAATGTTTGTTGTGTATGGATTCCTTTATCAATATAATGATCAATAAGGATGAAATCCTGTCAAGTTTGCACAATGGTTTAATTAATTAATGTTGTGTGGCCCTGTGTTTGAGGAACATCCCTAAGTGTGAGTTGAATGATGGGCCACAGCTCCAAGTGCTGGTCCTGGGGTCAGGATGCACGGTGAGAGGCTGCAGGGCAAGCAGCTCTCCCTGAGCCTTCTGTTCTCTGTGGCTATTTTGTATGTGTCCCCACCTTAGTGTCCTCCCTGCTGGCCTCTGTGCTTCTGGAGATATTTTTCTACCTTGGTACCTGATGAAAGCCACCACAGAGCTGTGTGGAGGACTGTATGGTGGGAGAATAATGCCTTTCAGTGTGACCCAAAATTGAGGAGCTCACCTCCTGTGATCAGTAATGCCATCTATCTCTACAGTGGGCTGACACTTTAAAAAATAGACCACGGGATAAAATTTGCCTCAAAATGAAGTTTGGTTGTCCTTGGTCTGTTTGCAACTTTGTTTAGTAGTGTCAGATGGAAAAAGAAATATAGCTTCAAGGCTATGCTCATGGAATGCAGAGAGGAGGAGGCAGTGCTGTTCCCTCTCTTACCTGAGAGCTCTGCAGTTGCATCATTGACCAAGTTTGAGGGTGTGTAGATGAAATTCTGTTAATCTTGGTGAGCGGGATCTGAGCTCTATACGCCACCTCTGAGGGAGTTTTCCAACTGCCAAGCTACTATTAAGCATTTTAGGATGAGATGTTCTGTGCTTTTTGCTTAAAATGTAGGTGCCCTGTTGCTGGGTGAGGATTTATAGCAAGAGGCTGTGGATTTTGTTTTTGCTAAGCTTCTGGAGAGAGTACTCTTTTGGCAGTTAGTGTTAAGTGCTTTAATATTAAGTTATCCATGTTCAGTGGAAGAGCCAAAGGCTGTTCTTCATCTGTTCACCAACCTAGGCTCTTGTTACTCCTGCAGCATGTTTAGCTTGTGTCAAACACCCATGTAAACTCCAAAACAAATGGTTGTATTTTCAATATTATTTTTATTTTATTTTGTTTTTAAAGGAGCACTTGAAGATAAAGGTGCTTGTGGGAAATCTGACAGAGTATGATGAAGGGAACTGGAGGGCTGGGTCTTGTTCCTTCTCCCATGTACACACTTTCTTATCTAAGGTATAGCTTAATGCCTAGCTTCTGAAAAGTATATAAACCAAGCAGTGGCAGCAGAAGGGGAGTCAAATTTGGTGAAATATGTAAATGCCTCTATTAAAAAGGCCAGGGATGGCTTAATCTTTCATAAATGCACTTGCCAAATAGTGAAGAACCAAGTAGTTTTTAGGTATATAGAATCATAAACTGGTTTGGGTTGGAAGGGACCTTAAAGATCATCTAGTTCCAACCCCCCCTGCATGGGCAGAGACACCTCCTGCTAGATCAGATTGCTCAAGACCCCATCCAGCCTGGCCTTGAACACTTCCAGGGAGGGGGCAGCCACAAGATCCCTGGACAGCCTGTTCCAGTGTCTCACCACCCTCACAGGAAAGAATTTTTCACTAATTTGTAACCTAAATCTGCCTTCCACAAGTTTTAAACCATTGCCTCTTGTCCTCTCTCTACACACCCTACCCCAGCATTCTTTTAGGCCACCTTCAGATATTGGAAAGCCACCATAAGGTCACCTCAGAGCCTGCTCTTCTCTAGGCTGAACAACCCCAACTTCCTCAGTCTGTCTTCATCGGGGAGGTGTTCCAATCCTCTGATCATTTCTGTCTCTCTCCTCTGGACACACTACATCCTTCTTATGTTGTAGACTCCAGAACTAAGCACAGTACTGCAGGTGAGGTCTCAAGAGCAGAGAGGAGGGGGGAGAATCACCTCCCTCAATGGGCTGTTTCTGCTTCTTTTGATGCAGCCCAGGACCCGGCTGGCCTTCTGGGCTGCAAGCACACATTGACAGTTCATGTTGAGCTTCTGGTCCACCACCACCTCGAAGTCCCTCTCCTCCTAAATCCTTTCTCCTCCCAGCCTGTATTCATGCATGGGATTGCCTTGACCCAGGTGTCGAACCTTGCATTTGGCCTTGTTGAACTTCATGCAATTGCATGAGCCCACTTCTTGAGCATGTCAAAGTCCCTTTGGATGGCATCCCTTCCCTTCAGTGTGTTGACTTCCCCACACAGTTTGGTGTCATCAGCAAATCTGCTGAGTGTGCACTCAGTTCCCATGTCCATGTCACCAACAAAGATGTTAAACAGATGTTCCTTGAGGAACACCACTCATCACATTTAGACACAGCTGTTATTCACAGCTCCTTGGGTACAACCATCCAGCCAGTTCCTTATCCAATGGGTGGTCCATCCATCAAATCCATATTGTTCCAATTCAGAGATCAGAATGTAATGTGGGACAGTGCCAAATGCTTTGCACAGGTCCAGGTAGATGAGGTCTGTTGCTCTGCCTTTGTCCACCAAGGCTGTGACCCCATCATAAAAGGCCACCAAGTTAGGCAGGCAGGACTTGCCCTTAGTTGGCTGCCACCAATCTGCCCTTTGTTATCCACATGCCTTAGCAAAGCCTTCAGCAGGATCTGCTTCATGATCTTAAAAGGCACAGAGGTGAGACTGGCCTGTAGTTCCCTGCGTCTCCTTTTTTGTTTTTTCGAAAATGGGGGTTGTGTTTCCCCCTTTCCAGCCAGCAGCAACTTCACCAGACTGCCATCACTTTTCAAATATGATGGACAGTGGCTTTGCAGCTTCATCCGCCAGTTCTTTCAGGACCCATGGGTGAATCCCATCAGGTCCCATGGACTTGTTGACCTTCAAGTTCTTTAGGTGGTCCTGAAGCTGCTCTTCATCTGCATTGGGAAAGTGTAGGGAGAACAGTATGTCTGTTTTGCCTCTGTAATCAATGCAGTAGGATTAATCTATCCTAATCTAAAATTCCTGGACCTTTTTCTGTCCTCTCATTAGTCACTGGGATGTGACTAATTGCTAGATTTGGCAAATTGTTTCACAGATGCCTGTTGTAATGCAATAGGAATCATTCTCTAGAGGGGCTTCCCTTTTGACTGTGAAGGGTGCTTAAATGACTGTAGAGTCTAAGTAAAGCAAGGAGATATTAATCTCCAGCCTACCCAGTCCAGGGAGGATAGCTTCTGCAGGAGGTAGCTAAGGATGCTGTCTTCCTAATTTAGGCATGCACCTTGAATGCTTGAAGTTAGGTCGTGCAAAAACTACCTTTTGTTTAAAAGTGGGTTAAAACACTTTAATGAGTATAATCTAAAGAATACCTTTTATCTCGGTCTGGGCAAGATCAAAGACATCCTGAAATTACTTGAGTATCTGTGAAACAATTGAAGAGCTGTTTGTCTCTTTGGAAGCAATAATACAACTGAAAATGTTTTTGAGTCTATTGGACTGAAGTTTTTTCCCTTTGTTAACAGTAAAGCAGTACTTGGGGTATTGAATCCCACATGAATATTGCTATACTGCACATACTGGATTTTTGTAGGGTAAGGTAAAAACAAAGAGGCTGATCTTTAGACATCTTTATTTTAAACAAAAAGTTTAAAATAAACCCAGAAAAATGTAACCATGTAAGTTGCAAAAGAACTTGGTACAAGTTTATTGCATCTGTATTTGTTGAATAATTAAAAATCTTCCCTCTTGAAAAGTGTCTTAAGTACTCCCAGCATCTAAAAATATTTGTTTGCATTTTTTAAAGTACATTTTCATTATAAATATGTTTGCAAAACCACAGGCTTTTGACTGTATCAGATTGCAAGCACAGTTCTACAGCAGTGTCAGCTGCTGTGTCTCCAAGTTGCATTCACAGTTCATTAGAAGCCAAACCCTGGATGCCCATCAAGTCTGATATCACTGTGTTTGTTGCATAGCTAGGAAATGAGACCTCTGATACTGTGTTTGGCTTTTTACTGATAAAATACTTAAATGTTTCAGCTCGAGTAGACCAGAGTGCAGAAGAACATTTTGAGCTCACTCTGTCCCGAGGACATTCCTGGGGGATGCACACCTGCTTCCTGAGTTTCTGCTAAGCAATTGCAAGAAATAAAAGGTGGATACCTGGGCTGCTCTGCCCCTGTGGTGTAATAACTTTAAAAAAACTTGATTTACTAGTCAAGGGCTGATGCAGAAGCCATCCAAAAACCCATCAAGGCAAAGTAGTAATCTCCACTGGTTTTCTGGCCTTCAATTAAAGGAGGGGGTTGGACTAGATGACCTTTAAGGGTCCCTTTCAGGCTAAAGCATCCTATGATTAGGAATAAATATTAAAGGAACTGTGATGCCAGTACCCTTTGCAAATGCATGTGCATGGTGTTAGCTCTGCTTTTCCTTTGCTAGAGAATCTTTTGTTTTCCTGCAGGCAGAGCAGTACTTTGTATGATCCAAGCCCAGGCTGGCCAGTGCTTGATGCTGCTGGGCAATCCTATGCTCACTGCACAGGACTTCTGCAAGCTGCTGGTCACTAGCCACTGTCATGGAACCAGGAACCACAGGAACTATGGAACCGTCTCAAACAATGCCAAACCTGTCTCTATGCTGCTCTTGAAGAAGTATGCAAACTTCCCTTCCATCTTCATGGCTACAGAACCTTTTTCCCCTTTCTTCCCAGAGCCCAGAACAGTCAGTCTGTGGTCTGCTTGCAGCTCTTCACTATGATGCTTGTAGTGCTGTGAAGTGAGTCTCTTGTGAGGTGTTGTGGTATG
Organism: Florisuga fusca; assembly: GCA_038090715.1. Classification (NCBI taxonomy): domain Eukaryota; kingdom Metazoa; phylum Chordata; class Aves; order Apodiformes; family Trochilidae; genus Florisuga; species Florisuga fusca. The sequence continues at coordinate 11,707,422 of JAAWXA010000019.1, forward strand.
CATGAGGAATAGGTGCAGAAGCAGAACAACACTGAAATCTCCCTCCCAAAGATCTCTGAACTCAGACCCTTGAAAATAATTCCCCAACAAACAGTGTTCCACTTTAGGAACCACCCATCAGAATGAGGCTTTACAGTAAGAGAATGGGATCTCTTTCATCATCTGATTTGATGAAGAGACTACAGGGAAGCTTGCCCTTGCTATGGAAGTCTGAAAATCCCTGTTCCTGGGGGGGAAGTCTGCAGCAAGGCAAAGAGATGGGTTCAGATGAGATGGGCAAAGAGATGAGTTCACCTCAGTCCTCATCCGGACTGTGGAGGTTGCTGGGCTTTGGGTTAGGATCATGAGAATCCCCTCTGTGGTATATGTTTGCTAACTCTGCAAAACATGAGTGTTGCTAAACAGCTGCAAAAACACCCATCAGTGTGCATGGAAGTGGACTTCAGGGACACTGACAAGGGTAATGGCTGTCCAAGGCAAAACAAATGAGCCTCGAAGGCAGCTTGTTGCACTGCATTGGGAAGTTTTCCAGTTTTAGCTAAACAATGTTGTGAAGTGCAAGCTCATTAAAAAAATGAAGGTGGGATTCACACAGGTACTCTCAGAAGTTAACTTTTTGTCTTCTGGATGAATCTGAATATGTGATTCAGTGAAACCATCAGCAGGTAGTTTAACTTCTTTTCTTCGAGCTCTCTGAAAATACAGATGACCAAATTATTTTAAGCTAAAATATATTTTAATGTGCTTAAATATATACAATTGAATTGGAAAAAATATCTTATGAAGTAGTATTTTGAGCAGATTTACCTGAACAATACCATAATGACTTAAAAATCAAAGGGAAGTACATTTTAAGTCAGTATATCAAAAATTAGGTTATTTTTGAGATATAATAAAAGATATTCCCTTACAGGCACAGGACTCTGCCAGGTTAGGATGTTGTACAGCTAATGGTATAAACCTGTATTAACAAAGATGTTACTGTGCTCTGACATAAATGTGATGTCACAATATGCTAGATAACAGGCCAGTTTTTTTCTTAAACACATCGTGTAGGCATCACAGAAAGCAATTTATTTCATACACCCTGATATATAGCAAGAAAACCCATCAGGATGCCAGAATTAATTTCTCCAATCCTGGAGATGGTGCCTCTGGTGAAGTTGATATGGTAAAAAAGCAATTTTCATACAATCCTGGCAAAACCCCAAGGCTTTCTAGAGCAGTATACAGTTTGTATGGGTTAATTTAAGTATTGAAATAGTAATTTGTGTGTTTGTAGCCAGGAATGATTTTTTTTAACTGGACTTTCATCTTGTCATTCAGAGAAGTAGCATGAAATCTCAGTAAAACTGCTAGGGTTTTGATTCACCAAAGTCTTTCTCAGGGTGTCCTGTTACTCTAATTGTTCAGAAAAGGATTGGCTATTTCATGAGTGATTTGAGACTTAAATCCTGGGTTGATTTTTGAGATTTATTTCTCTTGTAGCTAAGCTAGTTTGCCTTTACTAAATGCTAAGCTAATCCAGCTGCTGCTAAAATTTCTCTGGGTGTATTTGGGACAATTTAAGGTTTATTTGCACTTAAATTTGTATTTCAGACTTAGAAGTTGAGCTGTCCTTACAACTGCCATAAACTTTCTGTTAAGATACAGGCATTTGGTAGGTTTTCACTGCACTCATTTAAAGGGCTTGTTGTGTGTTTGTGAGGTGCATGCATCTCTGTATTTGCCAGCTAGGACCAAATCTGTGGTGGGGATATGTACAGGGACTAATAAATGTCTAATGCACTGACAGTTTCCTCTATGTAAGGGGCTGATGTTTGATATGAACCTTAAGTAACTCTTTTGTGAATTTTCTGTGTGTGCTTTCCTTCTGTTGCATGTATTTCTGGGTGCCTATTTCTGCATCCTCCTGTAAAGCACATTTGCTCCATGTAGCAGAGGAAAGGTGCTGGCAGCCCCTGGAGTTTCTGCAAGAGGCACCTTCAGCCCCTGAGTTTGCATTGCAGGAGAACAGACCCATCCCAGGACAGAGGTGCAGGAGCAAGGCTTGGGCCATGGCAGTGGTAGAAGGCAAAAGACACAGCATCCTTAAAGAAAGCTCCTCTTCAGGAGTCTGTACAGCTTTCCCAAGGGAAAGCCCTGAATGGCTGACCAAATCTCTTCCTGCTGGGAAGGTGGTTCTGGAGACATCAGTCAGAGAAGCTGCTCCCCTCCCAGCCAGTTAAGCCAACATGGGGTTGGTTTGGGAGCAGTGGGACTTCGTGAAATGCATAGATGAGCCAGCTGGCAAAAATGGGACCACAGTTATTACGAATGTGTTTGTGATGATAGCCTGGGTGCAATTAAGTTATTAAGAGGTGATTTGCAAAGGTTTTGTTCAGCTGAGCACACCATAGCTTAGCTGTCACCACTCTGCACTCCTTGGCTGGGTGAGGTGAGTTTCTACCCTTTTACCTGACTTGTTGTGACTGCTAAACTATATAAAAAATTAACACTACCATATGATAAGTACATTTGTTTTTTAATGATTGTTACAAAGCAAGATTTATCTGCCCAGTCAGACACACTTGCAGGAAGCTACTGCTTTCTCCTTTCCTAAGGCTGTGATATTACATATTCCTAATGACAAAGCAGAAGTGAGTCTCAGATGCAGATGCTCTCCTGTATCTTAACAGGACTGCACCCTGTTTCTGCTTCATCAAATAGAGACTGGTCATTTAAGACTGGTCTTTAAGAACTAGATACACACAGCAATAAGGAAACTTGCAACATAAACCAGTATGTAGCAGGGAGAATGAATGAAATGCAGAGTGCTATTTGCCATGTGATAACTAATACAATCAATTTTAGGGCTAAACAAGATGATGTGTCACAGAGAAATGCAGTAACTTCATTTTGGTTTGGATTTTTGCCAGCAAAACCAGGTATTAAATATATAAAAATATAATAAATATATTAAAACATTCCAGGAAGTTAGCCTGATTTCTGAGATAAGGTGCAAATATTATAACAAACACATACTGGTTACTAACACTTATTTTTAGTTGTTTTTTTCTTCTAATTTGTGGTTAGAAACTGAAGTCTTCAGCTGCAGTTCTGGTGAGTGGTAGAAACAAGACATTCCTGGTGTGAAATCCTGTAGTGTGCTAAGTGATGCAGGATAGACCTCACACTATGATTTTGATCTCAGTGAAAGGGAATGCATCGTATGTGTATGTAGAAACCCTGCTGGTGAGGAACTACATATTCTAGAGGCCTAACTTTATGCTGAGGAAATTCAACAATTCCACCTCTCTTTGTGGCTGGTGTGCCCTTCTGGCAGACACATATGCTTGGATGGAAAATAGAAGCCTCTCTGCATTAATAAAATAAAACTTTCAGGGAGAAATTAGGCTGCAGTCTCAATAATACTTTTTTTTAGGTGTAGCTTTGACTTCCTTCATTTGCTACATTGCTGAGCTGAGCTGATCTGTTTCAGGTTAAGACCAGTAAATCTCTGTTTCTCTGCTCTTCTTTATGTTGAAAGAGATGGGAGGACAGCAGCTTGCTTACATCCTGCTCCTTGATCAGGACATACAGTGAAGTTTCAGCCTTGCTGTTTGCAAAGAGAAATAACACTGTAACTCATTTGGAGATGGATGAGAAAGAGAAAAATACATCCCATTGCTACTGCTATGCCCCAAGCAAGGCAATGGGGACAAGACAGGAGTTTTTTTCATTTGTCTTTTTGACCAATTGTAGGAATAAAGCAAGAAGCCAGTAGCTTCTTCCATGATGTTCTAGCCCACCCTTTGTAGCATGGTATCACTTGCTGTTCCCATGCTGCTGCTTTGCATGGTGTCTTGATCTGCTCTGTGAGGGAGTGCTTAATTTTCACATGAAAGGCTGCTCCTTGGGTGCTCCTCTGCTTGGCTCTGCTGACAGCCAGAACATGTGACAGCTCATGTTGCAGGTGTGACTTTTTTAATAGCGGGCTGGTGTCACTGTGATTTGTACTTCTGTCTGGCTAGGGGATTTGGATTTTAAAATCATGTTATCAGAGACATCTCATTTAGCCAAATACATTTAATTAACTGTGATTATCTGAGACTAGGTATATGGTGACAGCTGTGCCATAGTAGTTGCTCAGTAACTGGAGACCACGAGTGTATGCTTCCAGTGTTTTCTGCTCATTTTGCATATTGGAAGACAAATTTTAGGAAAGGTGAAAGGAGTGATGAGAGCTGCTAGGAATTTTTTAATAAAGTGGTTTTGGCAAAACTCAGGGTTCTGTCAAGAAACATTTTTGTTCAGAGCCTGTTGTTTTGATGTTGCTGACAGCATTTCCATTTTCAGAACTGTATTACTAAAGATGGAGTGCTCAATTTACTGAAAAAAGCTTCTAATTTTCTGATGAACTGGAAGAGTTTGCATGCATGTACGTGTGCATACGTGCATTGTGCATGAGATCTGCATTTCCCAGCAAGCTGTAATGAATGCACTGCTTGTCTGCTTTGTTCTGTGGAACCCTTCTCAGTGACACTGGTACTTTCCCTCTTCTATAAAGAAATCTGTATCCCTGAGGAGGATGCATGAAGAAATACAAGCTCAAGCTTCTAGGATACTGGTCAAATGCTCCTTTTAATCAAATTTCTGACTTACATGGCAAGCTGATTCTTGCAGTCTGACATTGTGCCATCCAGTGGCATTGCTTATTGCTGAGAAAGATGACTTAAAATGAGAGGGAAGATTAACACTAGTATTTAAGGTGGTCTTGTATTTTTTTCTTAAGATTTCTGAATTCAGTGACTGTCAAATATTTTAAAGTGGTTTTCATTCATTCATAAAGAAACACCTTCCACCCTGAAGCACTGAACAAGTAGAATCTCAGGAGCTTCAAATCAGAAACTTCATTTGGAATTGAAGTATTTACCCAGAGTTGAAATCAGGGTGGCTACAGTCCCTTCTGTGGGGCTTGGTTTTGTTGGCTGTAGGGTGCTCTGGCCACTCAGGAACTTGTTGTTCTCACCTTTGTTCATGCTGAGTTAAGGTGAAAGTGTCTCACTCTGAACTAGTTTTGTTCCTGCAAGTCTTGCATGATTATTACAGAATTAAACTTTCTAGCATGCATATACTTAAAGAAGTTATTCTGTCTTTAGGGTGAATAATAGCTCACTTTAAATGCTATATATACATTTGTGTGTGTGTGTGTGTGTGTTTACATACAGGGGTGGGAAGGAAGAATGGGCAGGCAAAAGATGTAATTATTCAACAGAAGCCTTAATCTTGCATTATAAATATGGATCATGACTTAAGGAGCCTGAGGACATAATATATTATCTTCTGCTTGAATATCTACTTTTAATCTGAGACTTGCTTGAAAGTCCTTATGAAAGATGAGCACTGACATTTAAAGTACTTCTGACATATACGTTGTCTACATACAGTTGGGCTCTTGGGCAAAGAGCTCTATGGGCTCTTGCAGCAAAGGGGCTGAGGGCAGGAGGATGCTGGATTGAAACAAAGCCAGTCAATCATTTCCAAAGGGGAAAATTTACTCTCATGCATTAACAAATACCTATATGTTAGGCAAAGATATGTTTAGCATAAATGTCAAGTCAGTCAATGGAAAGGATAACATTTCCTGCAGCATCAGTGTGGGCACAAGGAGAGTGGGCTGGCAGCAGATGTGGATTGTGTTCACAGCCCTGGCACTGGCTTTGGGCAGACTGCTCAATCTCTTTCCTGCCCAGCTCCTCTTCTGGTTGTTCTCTGCTCAGCCTGCTGAACTTTCCCAAAGAGCAAATGTGCAGTTGTGTAACTGCAGAAGGCAGTCACGAGGCAGCACTGCCCAGTCTACTGCCTTTGTCTTTGCAGAAAGGCTCAGCAGCCATGCCCCCCACTGTATTCTTAGCTCTGTTTGCCATGGCAGTGAAATGTGCCTGTGAAGGACATGTAGAGAAGAGGCATTGTAATGGCATCTTGTCCCCATTCCTGGAGAGGCAGCACCACCACAACTCAACATATGATTATCCAGAGGGTACCACAATGAAGACTTGATTGTGTTAATGGCCTTCAGGTTATCCTATAATTAAAGATGGATTCTGGGTAAATTAATCAACTATTTTGTAGGCTATGCACCCTTCTTTCCACTGAATCCTTTGTGATAAGCAGCTACAGGAGTATTACTGTGTTGTTTTTTTTGTTTTTAAAAAGGTATTTTCCTCCCCTTGTAGTTTTAAATTCAAGGATGAAGAGAGGTTTCTGTAACACAGTGCCTGTGAAACACTAGATGTAACTTGCCACAATATCATACAGATATCAGGCTGCATCCTACAGACAATCAAGCAATGTCTTGTAGGTGCTTATTCACATAGCTCCCCTAAACACTTGAATCATTTTACTACGTAACCCAACTCATGGTGTTGCCTTGCAGTGGAGCACCTGAGTGAGTGCCTATTTGGGGAATCAGGCAGGTGCTTACCCCTCTTCAGTGGGAGTACAGGGCTCTTTACTGAGATAAGGCTTTGGCAGCCCACTGTCAGACACGTGCAATAACTCAAAACTCTCCTTCTCTAGAATGAAAGAGAAGATTGTGTGGGGTACACAGACTTGTGGTAGCTCAGCTCATGAGTAAAACTTCTTTTCTTTTTTGCCTTTGGCTGCAGAAAGCCCTGCAAGAGGTTTGACTCTGTAGAACAGATGAATGCAGATGATGATGTGTAAGGATCAGCTTAGGAAGCAAGAGGTCTAATAAACAACATCAACAGTTTTATAGTCAGATACTTTTCTCTGGAAGTTATGGATTTTGTTAGCTAATATATCACCTGTACCCCTCCTTGTGCTGTGAGGGATACATCACATGCTATAGTAGCACACTGTATGTACGTTGTCTTCACAGTCTGCACCTTATGCATTTGTCGTATATTTCAATGGCAAGTGATGTATGTTAACACAGTTCTCTGGTTTGGGTTATTCAGGAATTTGTTCATCCTCTTTACTGAAGAAGCTCATAAAGGTATAGCATAACTGCTCAGTAATGTTACTGAAGCAAAAGACTGAAAGTATTGAGGAATAATTAGAAATTTCCTTGAGGGAACAGGCATACTATTAAGGGATGAATTTTGATGAAACAAATGACCTTTACTTGTTCCCAAGTAAAGTCCAAGCTTCTTATTTTTTCCCCTTATGGGGTCAGAAAAGGCAACTATAAATTTGTGTGTGTGACACATTTAGTAAATGACTGTTCCAGCACTTCAATGCTAGAAGCAATAGTGTAACCCTCTGTTTGGATAGATAGACCTACACAACTGGAGTTCTGGAGGAAATGTCCTTCTGAGGTGTACTGTGCCAGGATGTCCTGTTGCTGACAAATTGTTCACAAGCCCAGAGTGATGCAATGAGCATGTTACCCATGTTCAGCATCCTGAGAAGCTGCCGGGCAGTATGGGAGTGCAATTCCAGGTCAAGCCCGCTGCCTTCTAGCAGAGCCTGTAAGTCGTTCTGCTGGCCAGCAGAAACTGGGCTACAACCAGGCCAGGGAATTTTTGGCTTTATTTCAGTATTGAAATAATTTCAGTATACCTTTTAAAGGCTGTTCTGAGTCTTGTAAGCTAGGAGAACAGGCATAGCTGCTGTGGAAACGAATGCATGCAGTTTTCCACTCCTACAAATAAGAAATTGCAGTTCTGACAGGAAGTACTTCAGAGGCTACTATTTACTTTGTGTGTTCAATTTTATTTAAAACCTCACCCTTTCTTTTTTATTCCTGGTTTAATATGTTTAAATAAAAAGTGTTAAAACAGTTGAGTTAAAAAGAAAAATGAGAGACAATGGTACAGATTTTGTCTCCTTCAGGGTTTTAGCACTAAACAAATTTATCTTCCTGCCCTGTAAAGCAGATTCTGAAGCCGTAACTAAAATTCAGACAACTTCCCCCCTACTCTGTGGACAGAACCCCATTTTCTTAGCACAGAGTTTCTTCTATAATTTGCAGGTCTTCTTGTGCCATGTGTCTTGATAGTTAAGGACTAATTTGGAGGTAGTTCCTCTGCTAGCTTGTCTTTACTGAGCATCTGTAGGTCACAGAATCATCGTGACTGGAAAAGACCTCTAAGATCACTGAGTTCAACCATCCACTCAGGGGGAAAAAAACTCCTGAAACAATAAGCCAAGCCAAACAAACCCAAAACTCGCTACCATGCCCATTAGAGCATGTCCTGAAGTGCCATGTCTACACATTTTAATACCTCTGGGGATGGTGACTCCACCATTGCCCTGGACAGCCCATTCCAGTCCCTGACTACTCTTTCAGTAAGTAAATTCTTCCTAACATCTAGTCTAAACCTCCCCTGGTATGACTTCAGGCCATTTCCTCTTGTCCTATCACCAGTTATGTGTGAGAAGAGACTGACACCCACCTCACTACAACCTCCTTTCAGGTAGTTGCAGAGAGCAATGAGATCTCTTTTCAGCCTTCTCTTCTCCAAATTAAACAATTCTAATTCCCTTAGCCTCTCCTCATGTGATTTGTTCTCTAGACTTTTCACCACCTTTGTTGCTCTTCTCAGATCAGAGGTAAGAGGAAGCCACACTTAGGCAAAATACAGATCCAATGGGAAAGTGCCACTTTTCTTTTTTTTCCTGTGGAAGAGCTTCTGTCGATACTAATAAATGTTTTTCTGAGCCTACTCTTGGTAAATGAGAGGTGAGGAGGACAATAATGACTAGTTGTTGGAGAAGTTGTGGGATATCTGAGGTAAAATCTTAATTTTTCTCCAGGCCTGCACCTTGGTAACCATATCTGGGATAGTTTATGAAATGGGAAGGAAGGGTCTCCCTTTTGTGCACTTTGAGATCTACAGATAAGGAGTGCTTCATAACAGGAAAGTGGTATTGTTAGATGTTGCTTGATGTTTGGACAAAAGCCAGCTGAACAGCTAACACAAAGATCTCTTTCTCCAGACATGTTGACAGCTGGCTGTGTGTTTGGTACTACAGGTATGCCCTTAATTGGGAGATAGGAAGCTTCTAGACAGAGCTGGTATTAACTATCAAGGTGGTGACTGACACCTTGGCTCAAAGGAAGATGAAAGATGCTGCACTGCAGAGTGCAAAAAGGGGTAATGAGAGTTTTGGATGGTCTCTCTTTGAGCCTTTAGAGCTGATTAGGATAGTCTGAAGGGAAAGTATACACTAGGACAGGTCTTAAGATGTGTTGTGTTACCAAAGCTGATTACATGTCTGATCGTGCCAGGGTTTTTCCTGTTGTGACCAGATGCTAGTCTGTGAGGAAGTAAGCCAGCATTATGCTGAAAGCTGTCATCTGCTGTTGGCTTGTGAAATTAAGAGAGTTACTCTGAGAGATGTTATCCAAAATAAAATCAGTAGTTCAATATGAAACAGAGTTTGTTTTTATGCTGTGCTATGTTGTGCTAATCCCAGTAATATTTTTTTTACACTGCTACCACCAGTACTGCTTTCTGTTAGTAACTTGTCTACTTTCTGCACAGTTGTGTGTGGTTTCTATAGCACCATGGGAATGCCTTTGATAAGGACTGATCCCAGAATTGTTCATGGGCTCTAATGTCATGGGGGGGTTTTCCATAGATCATTTTTGTGTACAACAAGCACTCCCTGTTTCTCCATCAGTGATGCAAAATCTTGCCCGGAGATTAAGAAAACAAGAAAACTGCACTTAAATGAAACTAGTAGTTTCAGTTGATCTGCAAAACCCTGATACTTTGGAGAGGTATGGAAGCAAATCCATGCTGTTGGCCTTCACCTTGTGCTACTTTACAGGTGGGTCTGTGCCCAGCACATTTGTGGAGCTGTCTCCCCTGTGTAAGCCACATCCTGTGCAGTGGCTTGAGCTTTATTCTGTCCAGCAGCATCTGGCACATTGGCTCCAGCTTAGAAGGTATCAGTGACCTGGGATCAAAGGAGCCTTGTTTTCCTTCTTTTCAGCCTAGTATTTTGACACTTTTTTGTTACCTATATGCCCGTCTTGTCACTTGGGATGCTGCATGCCAGGAGCAAAGAGGCATCATAGATCTGTTAGGTGCTAGAGGGATAATAATTTTTAATGATTTCTTAATAATAAGTCATGTTTTAATTGAAGTAACTTAAATTAATATGTTATTTCATTTTCATCTCCCTTTATCCCATATAAATCCCAACTTAAAGCTCATCAGTCAACCAGCTATCCCCTCCAACCAGAGGACAGAACAATGACCAATCAATGTATGGAGCACTGTTAAGAGGAGTTCTCCCTCTCTGCTTTCCCTGAAGTGAGAGACTCTTGATTACATCACTGTGGCTATCAGTGCAACTTTTAGCTAAGAGTGTTCTTTATTCATTAGATAAATGAGTAGAAAGTGCATGGATATATCCATCTCGATGGATACGTGCCAGCTCTTGGGCAGGTGTCTGTGGGTGGATTTATTTTTTCATTAGTTGCAGAGACAGTATAGAGGCTCAAGAAAAAGTGCCCCTTCAGCCCAGTGAGGAATATATACAGCTAAAGAGATTACAAGTGCTTTGATATAAATTGCTGAGAGATCTGCTGTCCTTTTTGTCTGCCAGTTGCTAATAAGATCCCACCAGCACATTCCAGGTTTCTGGCCTGGTCCGTAGGAGGTTCATGCTGATCCTGCATCACAGGGTTCCTATCTTTACCTCAGTCTCTCTGGGCCTCAGCATTTAGAAAATCTCCTTTATATCAAAAGCTGTTGTAGGAAGAGATACCCACAAGAGGATGTGATATGCTAGGAAAATGTGGTGATGGGCAGAGCTGTTTGCTCTAGGGCAGAGGCGTGAGGCCTCATTCCTTCCTTTGTTAAGTCTTGATCCACAAACTTTTGAAATCCTTCTAGATTTGTCTTAGTTCCACTTGGTCATAGCAGAGTGCTTAGGACCAGGGGAAAAAACAGCCTGGGGTGGGCAGGAGAGGATGATGATGAAATGTCTTGTGGCTCCCACTACCACAGTTGTCATCAGTTAAAGCCTTTGTCCCACTGCAATGAACAACTGCAGCTACAGGGTGAGGTGACCCTGCTCCCAGCTGGGCAGTATTGCCAGTGCTAGTGAAGAGCAGTCTCTGCTGTAATCCTTGCAGCTCCTCAGAAGGTTTGAGAAGCTGAATATTTTGTCAGTTCTGGGTATTTTATGTGTCATTCTTTGGCTCTGAGGGAAACTAGAAATGAAGAGAGAAGATTCCCTTTGTGTGTGTGCATGCATCACGTGTGTGTGCATTATAATACTGTGGTTTCCTTGAGACTACATGGCTTGAAAGCTGCACTGTTGATCTGTTCCCTTCCCTGGCATATGAGTCAGTTTGGGTAAAATATGAGAGAGATGGGTATCTCAAAGGTAGTTGTGTTGCTTTCCCCTTCTACTTAAATTGAAGCCTCCTTGTTCCTGTTCTTGAGTTTTATTGCCTCTACACTTAGGTTACAGATCTATCCTGGATCATATTGATGAAACTGATGTAGTAAATTGGCCAGTTAGGTGACAACTCTACCTAAATTTAGAAAATTCTTCTAATGACTCCAGTGCCCCATGGAATACCATTTTCTTTACAGCGATATATATTTAAAGAGTTGCATATTAATGAGCATCAAGAATTGACATCCAAATTGCAATTAGAATAACTGCTTAATTAAGAGGAGAATGTAATGCTTACTGACAACCTTTGTAACTATGCAATGCAAAATAAGATTTCTTTGCATCTAACTGGTACATGCCTAGACCCAAGCTCTGGATTTGAATATATGTTGAGTATCAAAATAATTTTTTCTAAGAATTATATTCAAATAAATTAAGGGTCAAAAAAAGTTTGTGAATCCTATCCCAAGTTTTAAGAATACTTTTCTTGGCCATGGTTGTGTATAGCAACCAAGCAAAATCTTTCAGCCTCTGCTACTTTCATACGCTCATTCAAAATGAAAGACACAGTAATGATGGGTGAGCTGACCAGTCGTCTTGGTTAAGCATTTGGAACTGGATCTGTTGCACATTGATCTAGAAGTGATGTATTTTTAATAAAACAGAAAAAAATAGATGCTTTGGCCATTGTGCCATGGATTTTTTCAACATGTACTATATGAGATCTTAGCTGCATAGTCTCCTTGATATAAATAAAAAGAACAGATTGGAATTGAAGTATCATATCAAAGCAGCATGTTGCTCTTCTAAACAAATCTGAATTTATTTTTATTTTTTGGCTTCTCTGTGGCGGGCTCTTTTTTCCATTTCACGATATTTTATACACTTTAGTCATATGCTGTTGCTTACTTACTTCCATGTATGTGTGAATTATTGTGGAGCAGTTGCAATATGAGAAATACATTTTTGCTACTTGCCCAAAATGTAAGAATTGACATCACTTGGGGGTTTTAGCTTGCCCGTACTGAGTAGTAAACATCCTTTCGTTTTCATTGAGGGTGTGATATTAGTCCCAAACATTATCTTGAAGGTGACTCTTCTTTTGTTGTCTGCTGTTCCTTTCTCATGATGCTTCTTTTAGCTAGATATCTTCGGGGAACTATGTAAACACTGTAGGGTTTCCTTTTCATGTAAGGTGGACATGAAGAGGAAGTGCTGTAGCTTTTTATGATAGGTAATTTTATTCTATAATCACAAGTCCTTCTCAGATGAAGGATTTCTCTGGTGATTTTTTATAACGTACTGATTCAAAAAGAGCCTGGAAAAAAAAATGAAGCTATCCTTTATTAAAAATAAGGATGCACGTTACTGTATGTAGGTTGGATATGTGGTAATCTTTGGGATTGTTTTCAGTTCTCTTCTGGGCATCTCCTGGAAGATTAGAGAGGATAGTGATTAAGAAGACATGGTGAAAATACCAGAATTGGTCATTCTGTAAATGGCAGCTTTGCCTGAAACTGGCACTGAACTAGTGTCACAACATGATGTCATATTTTGGCAAAGTCTGTCTTTTTCAAATCACCTCTGCTTCCTTGGATTAACTTTACTGGGGAATCAGAAGCGTACAGTATTCTCTTACATGGACCATTTTTACCTGACCTTCTAGGAACCCCTTTGAGTCCATCCTTATCACACACCTGATTAGCTGCATTTTACTATAAAGCTATACAAGCAAATTATCCCCTTTCAAAAATAGAAAAGGAAGGAGAGGAAGGAAAATATAAAGGGCAAGAGGAATGGCATAACCTAAAAACTACCCAAATCTAGTATTTTTTGGGCAGTGCATTTGCTTCTTGAAGGTAAAACAAGGATTCAGACCCAGGAGGGACTCAGCTTCACAGTGCCTGTAGCAGGGTAGAAGTGGGTGTGAGCATCCTTCTCAGCTAAGCACTGCAACTCAAGCAGCAGCTGGAAAGGATTGGTCTGGTTAGTGCCCAGAGAGCCCACTGGGAGGGGTGATGGGGATGGATATCTGAGGAAAGCTCCTGGGTTTCGGCTTGCCTGAGTAAGTGTTAAAATATTGGTTTATCCCTTTGCTTCTACCTTATTCCCACCATGGCTCCCATGCATCTATGCCTGTCCTTGCCTTGCCCTCTCAGTGTTTTCCTGGCATTATCTGTAATTTAAAAACCACACCTTGGATACTCTCCTGGTGCTAAAAATGCTGAGAAATGTAGGCTGTTTGGCTGTTTTGGTGTGGTACCCCCTTTCCGTTTTATAACTCCATGTCTTCCAGCTTCAAAAATAGTTTCCCATCACTAACCTGAGATAATATGATAAATGCAAGTGATTGAGTCATCTTGAAAGGGCGTTGTTAGGGTTTTTGGGGGTTCTTCTGGATGAGTCATTAATTGGCTTTGAAAACTGCAATTTTTGAGCATTAAAAATTAATGAAGAAAGAAGGGGAACACCTTTATGTGCAGTGTGCTTTCATGAGATTATCTGATATTTGAGAAGTAGAATTAAAAATCAGGTGGAGCCATGAAAAATTATGTTTTCTTCATAAATACATACCTGAGTTGATAGTTTAAAGAAAACACAGCAGAAACTTCCATAAACTAAGAACTTAAAACATGGCACAAAGCTTCTGTAAGTGCATGGCTGCCTTCTGGGCTAGAGAAATATGAGGAACCTGAATCCTGACTAACATAAATCAGCCTACATCTACGGAGGGCAAGAAGCTGTTTTCCATGGGGAGAGTTGGGGGGGGAGGGGGAGAAAGAGAAAAAAATATCTGTAATGCCTATTCTATATCCCCATGTAGTGTTTCTTAGTTTTTCCAAAGACATCACTGTAAAACACATGCAGACCAAGCAGCTCTAAAAGCTGAACCGAGTGGATGACTTCAGTCTTCAAATATCCTCAGTGTCCAGAAAATCCTCCAGCCAAAGGCTAGCTTTAAATTTCATACTTTGAGCTTACAATGTTTTCATGGCCTGCATATTTATAAGAAGTGAATTAAACTAAAACCCTTCCCAGGCTTTTGTTGTTCTTATTTGACAATCTGCTGAGTAATGCACTTTGCATGTGTTTTTACTTTGTGGGGGAGCTTAACCCCACAGATTTATATACTTTTTTCAACAGAGATATAATTGTGAGACACCTGATCTGATTAGAGATCAGTTCTTTCAGTTAATCTGAAAGAGAAGTAAACTGCACTCCCAGTTATAGAATTACATATAGCTCAGTTTTGGGGGGAGGAGGAGGGAGGCCGTGGGGCAGTAAATATGTGAAGTTTTTTATAACCCTGTCTGGCTAATATTTAACAATATTGATTATTGAGTGCCTGGAGGCATAACTATTTCTGCATTATGTGACTTCGTGTCATTGTTCCCTTTGGTGGGAAATACAAATTTTGATTCTGCAGCAATTTACCTATGAAACACAAGCAATTTGCAAGCATTGAGATTAAGACACTGACATTTGTGAGAAATTGAACCGTTTAATTTAGTTCAGATAACTAATGGAGGGTGTATTGCCTTCCCCTAAAAAAAAAAATAAAATATTTAAAGCGTTTTTAATACTTTTCTCATTAGAAGCCATCTGGACCATTCAAAAATCAAGTTTCTTCTTCCCTTCACTCTTCTAAGTTCGGTATTTTATTCTGTTTTTCTGTTCCTTTTTTTTTTTTTTTTTTTTTTTTTTTTTTTTTTTTTTTTTTTTTTGTATATAAAGAAGCTTTACATGAAATTTTGTAAAAGAAACTCTTCACACAGCCATCGGACTGGTGTTAAATATTATCTATTAATACAAATTTTTCTTTGTAGGGTTGTAACAGAAATCTTGTGGTGATTCCTGTGAAGCAGGTCTGGCAGTTCTGTGCCTCTGGGAAACTGATATGAAGTGGTGAACATCTTTGCTTAGTTTTTTGAGCTCTGCATCTTTCGCTTTTCCACCACCTATTTATCTTTCTAATTTCAGTATGTGTCAAAATGTCCCATTTGTTGCTGTCAGATGAACTTGGCATAAAAATGAGAGGAAGGGAAATGGAATGAAGTTTTAAAAGCATAATTTTATTGTCCTGGTCCTTTCTGATTGTTCAGGACTGACTCCTTGGAAACTGGAGCTATTCCTCTTAGAAGTCTCTTGATCCATGATGCACCAGAGTATCTATGCAGTTCTCTGCCCTGCAGGTGGAAAATGGGCAACCGTCCTAAGTTTTAAAATCTTCCTCTACTGAGAGTAAGGTGAGGAAGGCTCTTGTTAGCCTGAGTGAAAGACCCTGGTCCTTGGAAAGTCTCTGTTCTCACCGGCAGCTGCAAAATGCATCCTGGCCTTGGGTGCAGGGTGCTCGCTGCTCAGCAAACGCAAGGCGCTGCTGGGGAGCTCTGCAGTGTTGGCTTCTCCTCCTCTGCCTCCTAGCCAGGACTCTCTTGTTGCCATTCATGGTGGCAGAGCCACTGCTGCCAACTGGAGAGGCAGGAACCTGTTGCTCAGTGGTGAGGGTGTGCAGCTGAGCTCCACAGGGCAGCAGATTGGTCCTGCTGTCCCACTGTGGCTTCTTTAAGAGCTGCAAAAGTTCTGACCTTAGAGGATGCAGCGCAGGAAAGGAGCTCTCCAGGATGAAGATACAGTGTTAGAAGTGTCTGGGTGGAGGGGAAAAATTCTAACTCTTAAACCTTTTTTTTTTTCATTGGCATAGCAGAACAGAATCTGTTTTGTTTTTTTTTAAAAAAAGGTTATCACTTACTTAGATTGAAATTATGCATTTTTATTAAACAGTAATCAAATCATTAAAATTCAATTTAATTTAAAAATTAAATAATTTAAAGCATGCTCTTCTTAAGCTTGGTGCTTTGATAAAATGATACTTTCTCCTGCTCTTTTATCAAGAACTTTATTCACAATGTTGAATATTTTATGGTGCCACGGGCATCATATTGTATCCTTGGATATTGCCAACCTGATAAAATGAAAAAAAGTTTTTACTGTAATTTCTTCACACAGCAGTATGGGAAACTCTGGCAATTTGTTAAATAGGAGCATATTGCTTTGAAAATGCAAATTAATAAAATAATATTAGTATTAGAAAATAAAGTGACATAATTACATGGATGTTATCTGATATCCTTTGATATATTACATAGACTATTTGCATTCAATTCAATTACTTAGGAATCTTCTTTCCTTATTGGTGGATTATGATAATGGTCCCTGCTTTGGCACATGAATGGGTGCTGCCACTGGAATCCAGAGCAGCTGATATCCCCCTTATTTGCTCTGTAGCAGCAGTGGGTCTTGGTTTCGCTGCTGAACCAGTTGAGCTGTGTGTGCTGATGAGTATTGCCCTGAGCTTAAGCCTGTATTGTTCTCATGCACTGTTCAAATATATGGTATATGGAGGTCCCTGTAAGGTCTGCCCATATAGACTGTGCCATTAGTGTCCAGCTCATCAAGCTACCCAGGGGTGTCATGGTGCTGGCTGAATGTCTCTGTCTGCTGACATAAGGTATGTATTTTCTTGAATTTGGAGGATCCAGCAGAGGTAGTTTTTCCTCTGCATTCTGGGATGCTCCTGGGAAAGGTAGCCCCAAATGCCTGCTTCAGGATAAGGGACATGGGCAGGGTGACAGATTCCCATTCCATGTGTGAGCTGTTCTGGGCCAGACAGGTCCCTGCAGGCTGTGGCACACCGCTGCCAGGATGGTGCTGAGTGCCCAGGCAATGATGCTGTGTGAATCTCTTCTGTTCTCCTCTTGGTTTCTTTAATCTGCTACAGCCATGAGGAAATACAACAACACTCCCCTCATACCATATGAGCAGCTTGAATATAAAGCTATGAAGAGGGTTTAAATAGGCAGAAAATTCTGCTCAGTTTGCAGCAGAAGCTTCATTGCTGCAGCACTTCAGAGGTAGCCTTGGGGAAGGTGGGAAGATTTTTGCTTTCTGGCTTTGTTTGCCCTAGTGCTTTTCTTTCAGGGGACAAGCCTTTTGAAGAAGGCAAACAGATGGCACCTTCTGTGATCATCGAGGCTTTTTAAAAATCAAGTCTACGGTTGGCACCTTTTCTGTGGAGTTGCAATGAAAGGATTAAGTGTTTGGTATGAGCTGCTACACTGTAACTCCATAAATATTAGCACTACATCCTATTTTAAGTGTTAGGAAATAAGTCTGTTGCCTCAGATGCTGTGGCCCCCATTTGCTGATGACTGCAGTTTCCAGCCACTCATGTCTTTGTCTTGTCATCTGCTTCTGGTGCTTGGATCCTCTTCTTGTAAGATATTACAAAATTAATAACTGTTGTTGTTGCCTGTAGTGCTGAGAAATTGTTCTATAGGCTCTGCCTTAAAAATTTCAGAAAACATGAAGATCCCCATTGGTGTACTATGATGGTATCTCCTGAATCACACCAGGCAAAAAGATAGGCTGTCAATAGCCTTTTTTTTTTTTTTTTCTATCAGCTCAGAATCTCTTGTGTGACAATTATGGCTTTTGTATTTCAGACTTATCCCAGAACACTCCTCTTCTAATGTCTTTCCTTGTTAAGCAATCTACATTTTCTAATGAATCTAGACTGTGCATTTTGGAGTTGCTAAAAATATTTATTCGTCTGGTCTAGGTCAACAAGGATATTCTTTTTAGGCTGGTATGGAAAAGTTGTTTAAAAATCATAAATATTTCATTTAGAAGGACCTTTTAAAAAAGAAACATTTTTTTTTAAAAGAACATTTCTTTCTTTTAACTGGAATAGGGAAAAAATTTAGAAGAAGAAAAAAATTAAATCCAACGTTTGGTTTCAGACTGAACAAAGTGTTTCAGTTGACAACGAAGACTTCCTCTCTGCTTTTGATTCCACTATCAAGCCACTCTTTTCACTCCACCCTTTCCTTTGCATATCTCTGCTCCAAGCTGAATTTTCCTCCTCCCTCAACGCAAAGTGGCCATTAAGCTGACTTAGAGAATTTCTTGATATTCCATGTAACTCATTAATATGCTTCCATCTGTTTTACACCATTTGGACAATGTGAAACAGCAAGCGCATTGCAGTGAATCTGCTCCATGGAATTGTATTGGATAACAAGACATCAGCAGAGGAATCCATGTAGGCTGCTTGTCTTACAGCATACCATAATGGTTGCAGAAGAAGACCTCTTTCCAAGGATATAGTAGAGAGCGAGCCAAATCCTGATGGAAATGTTTCTTTTAGGAGAGAGAAGACTTCACCTTTCCACTTACCAAAAGGCAGCATTTCAGGTGATGTGGTAGATTAAGCCTTGGAGAGAAATCTTCCACTTCTACCTAACTGACATCTGCTGCCCAGGGGATAACAGAATGGAATGTGGGAACAATAGCAGGGCAAAAAGTTCTAGAGACTAGCAAAAACTTCCTTCCATGTTGGGGGGTGCTAGAAGGGGGGAATGTCCCAGCAAGCAAAAAGCAATGCAGAATAGGGGCAATGTACCCCTCCAGCTGCTGCTTTTTTGTTTTGGTTTTGTTTCCCCTGAAAAGCTCTTCTCTTTCCATTTATCTTCTCCTTTCCGTTTATCTTTCCCGATTCCTCAACATGTATGTCAGAAGCCTGGGATACCTGGGTTGGAAAATGGACTTTGTGATATGATCAAATGCTTGAATCTTTTCAGCATCATTTGTCTTTGGAGGTTACCAGTTCATCTGATTTACGGGGAAAGGGATGCTCATGAAATATGCACCGTGAGTAGTAACATCTCTGACTTGAATTCATCTCCTGACAGATCACCTTCAGCCAGTGCTTCATTTTTACTACTTCCATGTAAAAAACCCTTGTCTCTCTTATGATTATTGAGCTGACTGAAATGTTGAAGATGACAGAAAAATTATGTTTTAAAGAAAGCAATGGGAAAATACAGCTGCAAATCCCAGAGTGTGTTTGAAGAGACGAGAGCATCACTCCACTATTAGAAATGAAAGAACTGATAATAAGTGTAATAACAATTAACATGACCTTCATCAAACAAGTTATTCTGGGCTTATGTTACATCAAATGCAATTTAGTCTAAAGAAGTAGAATTATGCACTATTTTTGCTGCTTCTTTATTTAGCAGGAGGGGAACAGACAGCTTCAGATAGTTAATTTTAGGTAAGGATCGGTCACAGTTTAACATGAAATTAAGAGATCCAATAAACATGAAACCATTCCAAATCTTTCTTTGGTCTAGAAATGAGGCTGGATCAGGCATTGATAGCCTGGAATGCAGTCCTTCTCCAAAGGAGGAGAGGGCACAGAAATAGAAGCCAAACGACCTGAGGCCTGGCATGCACTCAGTAAAGCTTCTGAATGGACTTCATAATAGGTGCCGAGCCACTTGTTTTAAAGGTTATATCTTTTTAGACTAATGTGTTTCTTATTTCCCCTTCCTTCTTGGTTGGTTGTGGGTGTTGTTTTTAGAGTTTTTTTTTGTTGTTTTCTTGTTGTTTGTGTTGGGGTTTTTTTTAGAAAATTCAGAGATAAAATTGTAGAGAGAAACATTCTTACTATATGGATAACAATGTAGTGTGTATTTTGTTTCTAGAAAAGTTAGAGCAATAACAACCACGCACAATTCAGTGGTATGCCTCAGTAAGCTAATGCATAATGAAAATGTGCCTGAGTTTGATAATTTGTCCCTTTGCCTGCCTTTACCTGCCTTGGAGCTGTGCTACCTGATGGCATCTCTGCAGAGGACACCTGGGCTTGCATTCAGTGTTGCTCAGCACAGGCCTGGCCTTTGGAGTCACATAACACCACTGCTGTCTTTGTGACTAACTTCTGAAAGCTGTTGGTATATATGACGTTGTCTCCAGAGACTGCTCATTGTTCCAGGGATGATGCAGCCACCAGGAAAAGTTAGAGTTGGCTTTCAGCTTCTTGCTTTCAGGTTTTATTTAGAAGTATCCATAGAAGATGGGAGGGGGGGGTGGATTGTCACAGCTGTTGTCATATATATGTATTGAAAACTCTTCCCCATACAGTGAGCTCTCCTTTGGACTCCTACTTAGAACCTATTGGTCCAAGATGATCCAGTGCCTAAGCTGTAAAATTTGTGACACTGTGAGAGACAGGAAGGCTTCTTGCTAAAAGTTGTATATTTGGTGCAGTCTCATGGATTCCAGCAAAGGCTTTATTTCCTTAAGTAACACCTGGTTTAAATAGCTGCAAGATTTCCATTACCACTGCCGGACTGTTTTATATCTACTCTTTATGCAGTGGGTCTCTGCATCTATGAAGCAGACAGTTACCAGAGAGTGTCTGTCCTTCATAGGTAGTCCCATGGCCCCAGTTACCATATTATCTGAGCTCTGCACTGCCCTGAGCAAATACAACCACATGGTATCCCTCTAGGGTGGGAAGTACAGTTACTGCTGTTTTATAGATGAGGTTGAGAACTGGCTATGCTGCAGAAAAATGATGTGATGTGCTGTGGTGTTAATTGCACCATACTCATGAGGGTAAGAATAGCTTGTGAGGGTAAGCAGTGCACAGACCCTCTGCAGGCCCTGGGTAGAGGGTGTGTATGAAAGGCTGCACCAGCTGTGTGTGACAGGCTGCCAGCTGCCATCTCTACCACAGTTATGCAGGGGAGCTTGAGTAAGCAGGCAGTGACCTACACTGTCATTCTGCTCTCTGGGTATAGCCAAAGTGATGTGCTCAAGGTCACAAAGACAGCCAGCACTGGGGAAGTGAATTGGGTTGGGGAATTGGGAATAACGTTGTTACCTCTAGACCGTGCTCAGAAAAGCAGTGTTTCCTCTCTGATGGAAGAGTTATTAAATGTTGCACTAGCATCTGCAGCTGACTCTGTAGGAAGCCCTAGTAGCTGGGAGCAAGCTGCTGAAGCCTGATGCCACAGAGCTGCTGCAGTGTGGTTGAGTATGAATTGGTATCCAGGGTTGGATTTCCTTCTTGTGAATGCTGGGTGAAAATGGTGCTGCTTCAGCAAAATCCCACTGGTTAAATTTAGTGGAGTTTAATCCCACGTACAGTGGATCCCACGCACTGGCACAGGCTGCCCAGGGAGGTTGTGGAGTCTCCTTCCCTGGAGACATTCCAGACCCACCTGGATGCATTCCTGTGTGACCTGCTGTAGGTGACCCTGCTCTGGCAGGGGGGGTTGGATTTGATGATCTTTTGAGGTACCTTCCAACCTCTAATTTTCTATGATTCTACAGTTTGTATGTCAGGGATCACACTGCTCAGGAGCACAGTTACTGCCAGGGAAGGGCTCTTGCTTGTCTGGCTGTGATGAAAGACGTGTGGATGGCCACTGGGAGAGGTCCTCACGTACTGTATGGGTGGGAAGTGATAACTGGTGAAAAGGATGTGCAACAGTTTCCAGTACAGTGGTGAGGTAATTTGGAGTCACTGACCCCTTTAAAATTAAGCACAACAATGGAAAAGGTGCTTTAGAAAATGCTTTTCTCTTTCTGTCTAAGTGCATGGGCATTAAGCCTCCCAGGAGCAGAGATGGATTTGGCCATTGGGCTAATTTTCAAGGCCTTTGCTGCGATAGTTGGAGTAAGTGATTATCCCATCTTCTTTACGGCAAAGTGTTTTTAGCTAGAGTGCAGGACATGTGATTTTCCTGTTCACAGAGCACAAAGCAGACACCTCAGTTGGAGAAAAGTGTTTAGTCTGGGTGAGAACTCTTCTTTGTATGCATGCATGAGATTTATTTATAATAGGTAATTCCTGCTATAGTGATGATTTCTCCCGGCTTCCTTTCAGCCAGGACCAGGGCAGGCTTTGTCAGTTATGTAAGGTCTAGGAAGTGTGGCACAGAGGCAACGGCCTTTAATATTCATTCTTGTTGGAAAATGAGACAAGCTATTCCACTTACCCTATGAAATAATAGGGCTGTGCTTGGAAAGACTGCTGCCAAGCTGGGAGGACAAAGCAGTGCACACCCTGTGAAGATGGCAGCTTGAGGGAAATCACAGTGCTTGAGCAGAATAATTTACAAAAGGCACACAGGTGGGCAAGCTCCAGAAAGGAGGAAGCTGCACTTTCAAATTAGATTTTCATGTTATTCTGCCATTGTCCTCATCTTCAAAGGTAGAATGGGCAGAAGTTTCAGGAGCCTCTCCAGAAAAGGGGCAGTTCTCAGGCTACAGGAGGTGTGCAGGAGAATAGTTCTGCCTTGGTGTTTATTGTGTGGGTTTGGTTTGCAACTTATCTACTATATTTCAAACATAAGCTTAGTAAAATAATGAATTTTATAAATTGAGTAGAACCTTAAACCTGACTTCAAACGCTCTCTGAAAATTAGATT
Source organism: Florisuga fusca (assembly GCA_038090715.1). Taxonomy (NCBI): domain Eukaryota; kingdom Metazoa; phylum Chordata; class Aves; order Apodiformes; family Trochilidae; genus Florisuga; species Florisuga fusca. The sequence goes on from JAAWXA010000019.1 coordinate 11,730,074, forward strand.
TGAAACTGAGATTATGATACCACAACTGTATTCCCTCTGGGATAATATAACCACATAATATCGTGTCTTTTCCAAAAACTAAGCATGCTAAATTAATCTTTAAATTTTAGTTGAGGACTTTTTCTCTGCCATCTTATGGTCTATATAGACATTTGTACCTCTGTCAAAAGAAATAGCACTTTACTCACTCGTTTTATTCACCCTGCCCTTAGCAATACAAGTTATAGACTTGTATCACATATACATAAGTGATATAAGAGGAACAGTTTGGAGTGGGTCAAATTGGAGATGTGGAAGTTGCAGGTGGAGAACTTGCCTGGTATATTTGTCATCCCTAGTATATTTGTCACGACGGCCCTGAGGTGCTGTGCCCTTGCCTGTGTTCTCCTTCCCCTCAGGGGGGCAGCTGCAGCTGAGAGTCTGTGTAACCCTAATGCTGCTTAGTCTTTGCACAGGCATTATCATTTACATCTACATGGTTAGATCTCATTTTTTTAGTAACTAAGATATGTGCATTATACAACCTTAGATATATAAAGCTGTATTTGGGACAATAACAAGGAGGCAAGAGAGCAACAAGGATTCTTATTTTTTATTGCACTTTCTATGTATAGCTTGCAAAGGGCTGCAAAAGGAGGGCCTGTGTTATTTTATTGAGGGAAGGTCAGAGGTGAAATCAGGTCAGTGATATGGACCAAGGCTGTTAGAGGGCCCTTCAACAGGCAACTGTGAATGCCTCTTTTTGAAACAGAAGTTACCATCCTTGCCCAGAAAATGCATACAGAAAGGCACTGTACTGTAAGAAACGTGTCATTAGATTCCTCCCAAATTTCATTAGCTTATTGGTATATGTGAAGAATCACTTAGAAATAGGGTACACAGTAAAAAAAAAATTCAGTGTGAGTAGCACACCTTGTTCCTCTTTCACCTGTGCTATTGTGAAAAAGCAAAGCAAATGTTCACTAAATGGATGAACATAGCCCTGTCTCTGCTATCCTGACCAGAATCAAGATGACCAGAAAGGAGAAGAATAGGCACAGGTGTTACAAGATACACTTTAACAAGTCTGTTCCATCTTAAATTTTGAACTCCACAGTGTGGTTGCTCCAGTTGAGAGGTCTCTTCCCCACCCCCAAGTCAAAGGAGAAGGTTTTACGCAAGAAGAGGGCAGGAAGAAAAGAAGAATATTTAACTATAATCTGCCTCTGGCAAGTCATGTTTTATTTAAAATTTCAGTGCACCCAAACAGCCAATCCTACCAGGCCATGCAGTCTGAAAGCAGAACTGGTTCAGCACATGCATAAACATCCCAGACTGCTTTTTGCAGCTTCTGTAGGACTCCAGAACCCCCTGCACCTTCCTCCACCTCCCTCTCTCCCACATCAGATTCCCTGGTTTCCATCACCTCTGCAGAGGCATGCTCCCTGACATGCATATGAAGTATCTGCATTTCAGTATAATATGCTGGTGCTAGACTGGTGCTGCAGTTTAAACCTGGATTGGATGTAACTTTCTCTTGCTGTTACACTGTTTGTTTCCAGTAGCTATCTTAGCTCTTTCCCTTACAGTCCTTTCCACTTGTTTCGAGCCAAAGGTGATTGAATGTTTGTCTGCCACCTCCTAAAAAACCTTCCTAATGCTTTATATCCCAAGAAAGTAAAGAGAAAAAGGCCTTGACTGATAAGTATGTGGGCTTTGTACTTGATTTCCCCTGCCCTTGAAGGAGGAATTAGGCAAGGGATAGCAATTCATCTGTCCACTAAAGGTGATACTGAGAGTTCCTGTCCTTTTTTGGATTCCTGAAGGCAGGGTAGGAATAGTGTGAAGCAGGATCTATTCTTTGCTATTTTTCACTGCAGTAAATCTTAAGGAAGAGTTGGAAATCAGTCCAAGTTCAGTTTTCCAGCCCTGCCCTGGGATCTTCCCCAACACTGGCAGGCAGGAGTGTCCTTGCCTGACAGGTTGGTGGGTGGCAGCAGCCTCCTATGGAGTCCCACACTCTCCAGCCTGAGGAAAGTTATATTCCCTCTCCCTTCTGTCCCAAAATTGATGTTTTTCTGTGCAGATTAGAAAACCAGTGACAGTAATGGACTTTTCCCAGGGATGTTTGGTTTATTTGCAATTATAATTAGAAGCACTAATATGTTTACTCCGCCTGATAATGTATGGAAAGAACCTCTGGTTTTGTTTTTTGCTTTCTGTAAGTGTCCGCACTGTCAGAACTGTAAAACCCCGGTGCTCTGTGCTGTCTCTTGTTACACCAGCTACGCTTTAAAATGTGGCTTAATCCATTTATCTTGTCAGTGAATACCATTACCCCTTTTCCTCCAAAGTCTGTTGTCCCATTAGTCTAAGTTTTGTTTTTTTCCATTATGAAGAGAAGTTGATAGTCAGGATCTCCTTTGTAAATAAACAAGGGTGGATAAAAACACATAAGCTGCCTTTCACTGAAGCAAACAAAAGACTGTTTAGTTGCAAAGACAGACCTGTCTTTCCAAAGAAAGTGCTGGATCATGTCGGAAACTGCTGACAAGCAGTAAATCTTGGTTTGCAGTCTGTGCCAGACCCCTGCTGCCCAGCTGAGCCTTGGAGGGGAGGTGTCACCGGGCACCCTGTGCCCTGCCTTGCCCCACAGACCTGCAAGAGAAGGAACAACCTTCCAGCATGCCTGTCCCTCTTTGCAGCCAACACCAGGTTCTTGGTGTAACGTCATGCTCAGGCAGCTTTCCACCAGCCCATGCCCATGTTCAGCTACATCCATCTCTGCTTGAAGCTCAGCTGGGCTGGTGCATGTGCAAAGCCTGGGTCACCCAGCAAAGTGGTGCCCAGCCCTGGTGAGGGGTCTTGAGGCAGTGTTTGAGGAAGAGTAGCTGGCTGCCTCCTCACCTGCAGCCCGGTGGGAGTGGGTGCCCACCCTTGAGCTTGTGCTGCAGAGAGTGTAGAAGAGTGCAGCCTTTGTGCTTTAATTGAAAACTTGCTGTACACGGGTGGTGTTCTTGTGCCCTCCTACTGCTGTCTGTGTAAGTCTGCACTTTCCCAGCCCTGAGCATCACACAGCTCAGGCAGCCCCCCACTAAGAACTGACCATAATGTGTGTAAGGCATTAGGCTAAGAGCAGAATGTTTTGGTGTTGAATTCTCCCTCCGAGTCCAACCTCAGACTCTGAATGCATCACAGCACAGAGCTGCATTTCACCTGGGCTAGCACACACCAGAGCTGAATAGTTGGCAATGGTCTCTGTTATTACCTGGCTCACAGTCAGAGGCCAGAGGAACTCTCCTCCTCATGAAAATCTGGTAGGTGTCCCGCAGTTCAGAGGCATGCTGGTGGTGGTTGTTTTGGATTTGGTTTGTTTTTTTTTTTAAACAGTTATAAATCTTTGTTCCCCTAATGAGTTCATATGCTTGGAATGTGAAGTCTCCCATGGTCTAATTCTCTTTCATTCTGCATCTCATGAAAAATAAAGCTTTGTGAAATAGGTACTATGGCCTGACTTAGCATTCAGTGTTTTTCTGCAACTCATGTTTCTACTATATATGAGCCCACAGAATATCCCAATTAGTTATTGACATGTATCATCCAGGTTCCACCATTTCTTCTTTGAGAATCCTGATTTGGCAAGAATGAGAAACACCATGTGCCACAAATGTCTCCAACAGTTACATTTAACAACCTCCCTCAGCTTTTGGCACTCCTACCACATCTTGTTTGTGTCCCTAATATGTGTAGATAAATGCTCATGTACCAGAGCTATGACTTTGCATGCAAAGCATCCATTATAAGCAGTTTCTGATTTTTTGTGTCTCTGAGTGTGCCATGTGCTAGTTGAGCTACCATAGTTCCTACTGCCAGGAAACGTTTACTTTTATCCTCCTTTTATACACATCACAATTACCCACATCTTGTTGTCTATGCTTACAGTAAAATAAGGTCTCTCTTTTTTTGAGTAATATCAGTTCTGCTGGGCCTGATCCTGGGATATGTCAGAGACTCTCAAGACTTACAAGTGTTTTGCTGAAAACTGAGAGTATTTAACCCCTTGAAAAAGTTACTTAGAGTAACAGGGAGAATTTAGCTGTTGAAATAGGACTGTAGACTTTTGGGTCCTTAGCTGGATCCCTAGCTGAGCCTTGCACTAAGTGTCATGGTAGATGTATTCAGTATTGCTTCTTGACTTGGCTTTTCTAAAGAGAAGTTTCACAATTGGATGACACAGTTATTTCTTTCCCGAAATACATGCTCAAACTACAGTTTCCATTTGTTCAAGAAAGGCAGCCTTTCTGAATTTTGTGTAACCTCATCTCTATTATTTAGGAATGAAAATGCTGTAAGATGCATCTAGACTCTGCTAAAAGAACATCCAAATTAAGCATTAAAAATGTAGGAAGTGGCAGATTTATGGTTAATTCAGTCACTTGTATACCGATGTTGAGATGACCTCTCTAATCACCAGATCTCACAACGATTCTATAAAGTCTTTTCGCTATATATATAATTATTTTATGATTAGTCTCCTCTCATATGAGACTGTGCATTTACTTGCTGTGAGCTGATGCAGCAGGAAGGTGAAATGCAGGAAAAGATGTCTCTGAAGCATGATGCTTGGCTGTGTGCTGAGGCCCAGGCATTGCAGAGTGAGCTTTCTCTACCAAACCATGCCCTCCCCTCAGCATACGTTTCTTTCTCAGCACACATTTCTTTGCCTAGTTTTGGCCATCACACTATGTGGTGTGATGTAATCAGATCAGCAGTCACTAAGTGTCAATACAACTATCATTCTGTTGGAGGCTTTGAAAGCCTTTCAAGAAACATGGTCTCACTTAGCTCTGTATTTTTAATTTCTATGCTAAACGAATGTTAAAGGCTCCCACATCAAATGCTCCAAATGTAGGGAATGCTAGAAAGAGGCCTGCCTGTGCACCCTGGCCTTTCCAGGCCACACTTCTCTTTCCAGAAAGTCAGTCAAAAAGTATTCAGAGATCTGCTTGTAGCTGATAACCTGTTCCTAGAATACAGTTTGAGGACTCCTTTTCTGCCCTCTTCACCACTTGTTCATCCCCTTCCCTATAATGTAAGAAGTGACAAAAATATTTCTAAGGGCATGGAGCAATGTACAAAGTCAATCCAATAATTGTGGTAATTGATGATTGATATGAGAAGAATAAATTATTCTTTTTCAACCTTAGCTAGCTCACTGCGATCAAATATGATTGTATGTTACATTGGCTTGTTGTTAAATGAGATGTATGCTGAGTACAATGCACCAGCCTGATGGCACTCTTGTCCCCAGTGGCATTACATTAGGAATTAGATCAGTTCCTTACCTTGTTTATCAAGGGCCTGAATCCTACAAGCTCTTGTGAATATTTTAAAATTTATTGGAAGAATAAATCTATGTCTGAGGATTGAAGCAACCTGATACGAGAGGATTTCAGTAGTCTTCTGTCCCTATAGGCATCTGTCTTTGCTGGTTTCATCCTGGGTTATGTTTAGATCTGTTGTCATCTTTGTACTTCTATTTGGTTTTAGCCCAACCTTTTTCAACCTAAACTGCCTTCAGAAAAAGCCTATGAATGATTTGACCTTGACTTGTCCACAGGGGAGAGATTGTAAGTTAATTCATAGACTTATTTTTTACAGGAGGCTCTGGTGTCAGTACTTTCATAGGGCATCCTTAACATCAATAAACACCAGAGTTCAGGCTGCATGAATCCTGTAGGTACTTGCACAACCCTTGTAAGATCCAGCCTACACACCACTACTACTTACCTTCAATCACTTTCTTGACATCAGACCTACTTACTGATTTCATATACAGTGCATGTTTTTTGGTGCATATCTAGATACCTGTATGTTTTCATTTCAGATGGCTGTCCTCTTTAATCAATATTTGCTTCAAACCATCAAAACAAGCCTAGAAAATGCAGTGCTACAGGGAAATAGTTATCCAGGGAATTTCACCAGGGTTCTAGTTATCTTTTGATGTAAACACAATAAAAACCACAATAGTAGAAGAGACTCTAATGTGCTTTTGTAAGATCTGTCTTAACGCTGGTGGGAGAAAACCAAACTAAAAGCTGTCTGAGGCTTAAAAAAAACTGAAGAGCATCCCTTAGCCCCATAAAAAGTAGCAAATGCAAAAATCTGCCTGAATCCTCCTCACTGCCCTGAGAACAGGAACCACAGTACTCTAAGGCAGATTGCCAAGCAGAGGTGGTTTATTTTTTGAGGCAGAAGCAGAAGAGCAAGAAGATCGCTGTGAGGAATCCCAGCCGTGGGAGTCACCCCTATAAGGGGGCTGTGGCCCTGCTGGGAAGAGAGTTGTGTGAAATGCCTATTGATGGCCTGCACAAGTCAGACTCTTGGGAGAAGGGAAAGGGAGAGAACAATCTTGGAAGCAGGGAAAATGGAGTGGGTGGTACTTCAAAGGCAATCTGAGGACCTAGGGGAGACCAGGATAAAGGCAAGAAGATGTTCTGCTTCTCATGCCACCCTCCAGGTTGCAGTTTCTGCTCTCAACCTCAAAGCTGATGCCAGCACCCACAGACTACTGTGAAATACCTCATAATGGTGGTGTGTCCTGCACAACTCAGGAAGCTCTGATTCAGTGGCTGCCAGGAGTGCAAAACACCTCCTGGAGTGAAATAGATCAGTTCATGATGCCTCCTTTCAACTTAGACATGTTTCCTTGGGAAAAACAAGTTAGGTGCATTTTGACAACTTGCTGTGGTTAGGCTGATTTGCCTGCTTTGCCTTTGCCCCATAGAGAGGTTTCATGTGCATTTGTGTTTAAAAAAAAACACTACACATTGTTTGTTTATTGTCAACTGCAGTCCCTACTGTGCTTCTAACGTATGATTCTAGATAGTATTTTATTTGCTAATGAATAGCTTTCTTTGTGATACATGTTAATGTATAGGTCACTCAAAGAAGGAAGGTTCAAGCTGTTGTATTTGAAGACATTAACATAGTGTCAAATGTCCTCATTAGGCAAATGTAGTTTGCAAATCCCCAGGGCAGCCCAGAAATGGTGGAAGTAGGAGTCCTCTTTTTTCAGCCTTAGGTTTTTCTGCTCCCAGCCATGTTGTGGTGCGCGAGCTTCCAGGTGCTGCTAAGTCAGCAGTGACTCAACTTTGTTCCTGCCTCAAAAAGAAGTAGTAAAACCTCACACTTTTCCTTCCAGATACCACACAAAGCAAACCTCAGCACAATAACACTGACACTGTAGCTCCAGTGTCAAATGAACACATCATACATCGTGTGATCTGCTCTCCAGCCTTCTTGCTGCACATCCCACCACCACCCTGCCACATGAATAGTCTCCTACTGCCACGTGGTGCTTTTGGGCAGAGTTCAATGAGAAGGTGGAGCTACAACGATGTCCTCAGAATGTTTGGACCCAAGAGCAGGGGGGTTAACTGGGGTCTGAGGAACAAGTCTGTGAAGTCTGCGTGTGGGCTGGGCCACTACCTCTTCCTTGTAACTCTGAACCAGGGTGTTTCAGAAAATGTGTCATTCCAGCTTGAGTTTTCTAAAGGCCAGGTTACGAGTGCACAGTGAGCACTGGGAGATGATTACCCTAACCACTGTGGGAGAGAGTAAACTGCATTCCCCAGGATGACCCCAAGTATCAACACCCGTTAGTAACTGAGTACCCTAAAAAGGAAGAAAAGTCTTTTCTTGCCCAGGCACGACCATGTTGTGTGGATGCAAGAAAGATAAGCTTGCACCTTACTCTTAGGAGCCTACTTCAAAGGGTATAAATCCTTCCAGGCCAAAGTCTTGAGTGTGTAAATAGCAGCTCTAGCAATTCTCACATAGCTCTCTGCCTTTGGTCTTTCTGGAAGCTTCCTAAATGCTGTTACAACAGCAAAGAGTAAGAGATTGGAATGAGTAGTTTTGTTTTACTGTATGTCCAAATGGGTTGTGACTACAGCACTTGTGCCTCTGTGTGTATTAGGAGTGAAATACTTGGTCAGTGTGCTTCTCTAAATTCTCTGGTTTTCTTTGTCTCCTGCCCTGGGAACAGAAGATGAGTTTGGGGCTCCAGGGCTGATTTTTGCATACTTTCTAGATCTGGTGCTGTGAAACAAACTTATTCCACCCTGTGATGCAAATTGGTCTCATTTTTTGTTTGGAAATAATACTTCCTAGACTTTCTCAGTTTATGCAAATACTTTACCTTCTGTGCTGGCAGGGGGATCCAGGTTAGCTGTTTGTGGAGCTGAAGAAGCTTTTGATGTTGGCATCTGTACTATAAAAATGGGTCAAAAAAAACCCTTTTGCTGAGGCTTTTGAGCTGACTCAAGATCACTTTAACTCATGATATCTAGATAAAGAACTTGATGTCCTTTAACAATGTTGTTCCATAGAGCTTTTTCTTTTCCTATTCTTAGCATGTGATCTGTGATCAAAATTTAGAGAACCCATCTACTATATCCTTTGTGAGGCAATACAAAAAATAAAGGGGTACACATACAAGTACACAAGTACACATACAAGGGGGAAGTAAAAGGAGATCTTCATCTAAGAACTGTGCTCTACTGTCTTTTCTTTTAGGCATGCTTTTCTTTTAGTATATGCTACTGTTGCATATGAACTATCTCAAGAAGAAAAGCCATGCTGATTATATTGTCATCTATTAACACAACAGACACTTCCAAACACAACTCCTTCCAATGCAAATTGCAGCATTAGGAGCTCAGCAGGAACCTGCGGGGTAGGGCCACAGCTGAATTTCTGTAAGAAGCTGCTGTATTTTTTTTATTTTCCCCAGCACTGCTGGGGAATATCCTTTCTATTTATCATTGTTGTTAATATTATACTATTGAAATAAAATTAACTGTAGTAAGCATAACACTTGGCGTGTGTTAGTGCATTGGAGATCAAAGTGGATCGGCACAACATTTATTTAATTTATCCTATACAAAATATGGTTATTTTTAAACACCAGCTTGCTTTATTTTGCCATTCCAGCATTCCAGTTTTAACGCAGAGTTATTGGAAATGCAAATGTCACCAGAATTATTGAGTGCAAATACTGTTGTATGTGTCTGGTTTGGTTTTTGCATGAGTACAGATTACCTTTCCTATTAATTCTTTATTTTTGGGAGGTGTTTCTTCAGCTTCCACTGTCCCTATTCTAGTTGTCTTCTTAAATACATAATTGGGTTTAACAGGCTTTTATCTAACACAGACTTGCGTCAGCCACTCTTTCCATAAGGAGGAAGGGACAATCTGCTGATACAGATAAGCAAAATGAGCTCAGCCTTTACCACATTGTGTAAACAGCAGATTTGTGGAGTTGCCAGAAGGAAGATTATTTGTATTTAATTGGCTAATCTCTACTGTCTGTGTTCCAGAAAGATCTGACTTCAAACATACTGAAGTCAATGGAGGGATCTCCATTTAAAAGTCTGATCCAGACTCCAGCGATGCTGAACTGAGATTCCCAGCAGCAAACACTGCTGGCAGCTGAATGCTCTCATCCTTCTCTAACCCTTTAATATTTAATTCACTAATTGAATTCAATCAGAATGGGTGATCACATAAAGCAAACTTAAAGGTAGATTTGTGCTATTTCCACATGCTGGCAAAAATAAATTCTAAATTTGCTTATGTTTCTGACCACCACCTTTCCCACTTTCCAAATGTTTTGATGTTCAAGGAATGAAGCTCACCCAGCAACAGCTTAAGTAATCACAACACAAATGGAACCTTCCTAGTTCTGGAAATCAAACTTTCATAGCATACAGTTCACAAGTCTCCATATTCTGAGATGTGTCTGAGCTAAGAACAATTGGATAAATAAATCAAAATAGATAAATTCAAATGTCCATTTGTGATCATTAGTTGATTTAAAAAATGACATGTATTAACAAATTTGTTCTTATATTCAGGCAACATTTTACAATCTGTGTGATAATTTTCTGTTTATTTTACTGTGCTCAGAAGACAACAATACTTTGCATTCATTTGCATCTCACTTTAAAGGAACAGTGATGATTAGAAATGTGTGTGGGTGTGTACGTATATGAGGTTTTATATATATATGAGTGGGAGTATACATACACATATGTAATTCTTGGAGTTTTCCTATAAGCTTTGAGAGGAGATACTTTCCGCTGCTGTTTTCTTTTTACTCCAAAGACAATAGGACTGATATTTTCACATACTGCTCCGTATTGTACTGTCTTTCCATTTTGTGTGGACAACTTGAAGTATTAAAATCTTGAACAGATCCTGTGCATGTAGGACAAAACCAATGACAAAGCATAAGAGACTATTTAGAAAAAAATATTTTAAAAATTACTCAGCTGAAACAAATAGAGGTTAACATCTCAACATGCACTGCTGGTTGCACATAGCACTTTATCAGAGCCATCAATCAGGCCAGCTCAGTCAAGATCTTGAAAAAAATTTGTTGTTGTTGTTTTTGTTTCAACTGGATCGGCATTTTCAGTTACTATGAAAAAACCCCAAAAAACCAACAACAAACACTTTTTTAAAACCAAGCACTGAAAAAAGTGCATTATTAACAAAGAAAGATGAACATAAGTGGACTAGCATGGGCTGACAGATGCCCTAAATTAGTGGATTTAACAATTTGTTTTATTTTGTTAGACTTTATCTGTGGTATATGCTTGGTTATTTATAGTAGCACACACAGGCCTAAGACAAATAGGTTTGTGTGGACCAGTTTGTCTGATTTTGAAATCTTGGCTTCCTCATGTAAAATTCATTTTTACCTTATAGATACTTGCATCAGCAAATGTGTAAGTAAAAGGGATGTGTAGGAATACACTGATGCTTGCCAAGATATACTTTCCTAGTTTATCAGTTGTTTTCCTGTTGCGAGCGTCAGGAAAGTGGCTGAGGTATCCAGGATACAACTCTGTGTCAGCAGGAGGAAAAGGAAGGCTGTCTTTTGAAACTGGGAGCACTGCAGTGTAGCAATTTCAGCACCAAAATACAAGTTTGTCAGACTCCCAGACCAAGTGTTTGGACTTGGCTGTTAGGCTTCGATTAGTGTGGATCCATGTACAATACTTTTTAAAATCATTCATCACAGGCTGAAGGATAACACAGGCATGCTCATAAAACAGGACTCAGGTGGTAACCCTGTTACTGAACACGTGCATTGTGGTATTTAACGTGGGTTGATCAGGGGTGCCAAGATGGGTAGACCAAGGCTGACAGACCAGGTACCACAAATTGTTTCTTGTAAAAGAGTCTGATCAGGGGGACAAAGCCTGAAAAGTGGCATCAGGTTTAGCATAGCCTGTGTAGTGTCCCCTTTAACCCTTCTGTGGTTACACACATACCTCACCCTGTTAGCCCCTATTTTTTCTCTGCTGTAATCAGTTGGATAACACGTGTGAATGGCTGTTAATAATTGTTTTCTGGAAAGGCTCCTTGCCAATGTCATGCCATTTCACTGACCTGATACAAGTTGTTAGTCAGTTGTGACTCACAGTTTTCCAAGCCTGCTCATGCTGATACACTCTGAAGCACTTCAGGAAATAAGTGTGACTCATACTCAGATGAGTGGGTCCCAGGGAGGCAATGAAAGTGGGATGAATTTATCTGCAATATTTTTAAAGTGCTGTCCTTAGGCCTAAGAAAAGGCCTGTAAGCTGTAACACATCCCACATCTTCAGACTTGTTGCTCCTACAGAGGTAGGCATGTCACACCCTAAGCTCTGTGTCACTACACCATGACTTCTGCCTCATCACAGGATTTGGTGGAGGGATTTATGAAGAAATGCTGTTCTTCTGAAAGACTTTCAAATAAACTGTCAAAACAGATTTCATTGAATTAGCAATTTTATATATTGAAGGAGTTATGGTAGGAAAAAACCTCAGCATGAGCAGTGAAAAATCCCATGGTACTTGCAAGGTTTCATCCAAGGTCTACAGTGTTCAATAGAGGCTGCGTTAGTTGCAGTGTATTTTGGCTCAGCCCCATTTTTGGTACTTGGGTTAGAGTTTTGCTTCACAGTCCCATCAACGAGAGGGACAACTTTGTCACTGACTGTACAGAGAAGTCCCTGCAGGGTGCTCCTGCTTATTCAGAGGAGAAGCAAAATATCTTGTGGCAATTGTCAACTTCTGTGTTGCACCCAACAGGTGGCTGCCTTTCATCAGTAAGGTTTATTCTTGTGCACATACATGAGTCTATAAATATACAGTGTGCATTAAAAATGTCTATATATCCCTCAGGGAAAGTTTGCTTGCCTTCTCATTATTAGTGAGAACTAGCTGAGCACCAAGTCCACCATAACTAAACTTCTTGTTCTTTGGGCCACCAGTTGTTCTTCCTCCTGTATTTCTATGTACACAGCTAGTGGAAGAATGATTTTAGCAGGCTGCAAAAAAAGGGAAAAAAATGGAGAAAATAGTCTGTTTTAGTGCTTGTATTGTGAGAGCATTTTGTAGCCTGGCTCATAAACCAAGATATCAAGCTGTTCAACACTAAAATAAAGTCTGGTCTGCACCCCAGGGATCTCCTCATCTTAGCAGCAGTTCAAATAATGAATTATTAAGCATTAATATAAAAAATATGTATGATATATAATATTCAAATAATGAAGTAGGAATTGAGAAATTTAAATACAGTAAAAAAAAAAAAATTAATTTGGTGACCTGAAAGGAGAACAACACCATACAAATTCCTTCAGTTCCCTAAATTTATCTTGAATAAATCCCACATCTCTCAGAACCACTGATGCTATCTTTGAATTTAGTGCAGCTGAAATTAGCCAGCAAATAATGAGACGTGTACCTTCAGCAGACCCACTTCAGAAAAGTCTTGTGGGAGAAAAAAAGTCAAATCCAGACCCCTGTTTGCTCTTCTCTTTTGGTCAGTCTCAAACCAAACCATTCCCCCCTAGCCTGAATTTGGAAAGCAGCAGTCCCACAGCTTTCCAGGGAGCTTGGGAGAAATGAGAAGGAACAGGTGAAGGGCTAAGCACTAACACTGATAACTGCAGCTACAGCTGATTAAATAGAATTCTGGCATTTACTGTTAGCACCTGAAAGTAGCAAACCCAAGTGTGTACTGAGCAAAATGCCAAGTCCCCCTTTTGTCTGAATGTGTGAGCCACATCTTGGTTATACTGTGGGCACATCAGTCTTTGTCCCTGATTTGTGTATTAATGAGACAAAGATGTTGGAAAGCTGTAGAATAATGTGGACTGATCTCTTTGCTAGGCATAATAAAAACAATATATTTGCCAGGAGCCTTGATTGTTAGTGTATTTATTTAAGAAAAGAATACTAGGAGAAAAAAAGTTGCTTAAAATGCTTTAAAAACACAGATGTGGTTCTATTCCCACAAAGAGAATGATTTATATTATTTCTAGATAATGTATTGATTTGCTGTCAGTCAGAAAAAGTTTGTACATAAGCTACAGAGTAATACAAGAGGTTCACTCCTAAAGATGAGGAGAGTGGATGACAGTACAGATGGGGCTGCACAGGAAATCTGGTGGCACTCGAAGAGAACATGATCTTCCAGGATCTCTTTCCAAAGCCTCACCTAACCCCCTCTGTCCTGCTGCCCTAACTGCATAGAGAAAACCTTAGGTCCATTTCTGCAGTTCTACCAAGCACAATGGTTTCAGGTGTTTTGATGCACAAAAACCACCTATCTGGAAGAGTACCAACAACCGAAAAATCTGTTAGTGGAGGGTGTTTTGTAAAAGATACTAAAATCCTATTTTTTCTTTATGCTTCTCAAAGATGTATCATGGGAATAGGGTGTTATCCTTGGGCAAAAAATAATATTTTTTCCAAGAAAATTCCTCACAAATACTTCTTTTAACTTTCTCCTATCATTATAAGGTTTTAAGGAATCAAAAAGCTCCCAGTCAGGCATTCATTGCACAGATGATTCAGGTCCCCAGAGATGAGCTGGTTTCAGTTCTGTTCCTTCTGGGTGTTTGGTGGTCATAAAATAGAGAATTTTGTCTGACTTCCTAGCCCAGGCACCCCCTCAGAGGTCTGCCAGTTGTCATTTCATTCCTAACCTATCTGTAGCTATTTCAGTGTTGGACTCCCCTTGCATATAAACAATTGTTACCCAGGCAGGCACTACAGGTCCTGTCTTAAGAGAGGAGGTGACCAGAATGAACATTGTTTGGGAATCTTATAGAAATGTAAACTACAGTGACCTCAATTCACTCTGCTCCATCCCTGATTGAAGAATTGAGCTCTTGTGAAATAGCATGGAATTTATATTTGTGAAGACCAGGGCTCTAAGAAATGAAATTTTCATGTTATTTATCCAAGACCAGAGTTTAAATCTCTCAGTTATGAAATGCTCAAAATGTTGAGCACTGAGCAGTTCTTATGTGCCAAATCAGATAATGAGGTTATCCTGTAACTCATACTGAAGAGAGGGGAAGGCACAATTAAAGTATGAATGCAGCCTTCATTTTAGCACTTTTGGGTATTGCTGTGCTTAGTCATGCAGTCTGATGTTTTGAGGAAGCCTTTGTGGTTTTATTATTATTTTATAACTTCACTGTATGTACAAAGATATTATGCATACTAATCCTGTATTTAAAAAAAAAAAAAAAAGGAAACAAAAAGCTGAAAGTAATTATCAAACAACAAATGTAGAAGAATATTTTGATGTTAGCAGTCTATGGATTAGATAATTTACAAACAAAGCCCTGGGTTTGGATTTAGCTATTTTCTTTGAAGGCTAAGCTTAGTTCTGTTTACATATAATGTTTTTTATAATGAAAAATGGGTACTGAAGGGAGAAGCAAATGATTTCTTCTTTTCTTTGGCTGCACCTGGAAAGTGCTGCAGATTAATATATATGCGGCTATAAATTTCACAGATAAAGCTGTTGAAGACATCATCAGCTTAAGGTGAACTGTTTTATGAAGTGCAAGGTATGAAACTGATGCAATTTTATCCAGATAAAAGTGTAATAAAAAAGCCATTCACTTATCATTTCAAACTTTCCTTAGAAAGTAATTAATCCATATAATTATTATTTAGTTAAGCTTGTTTGTGTGTCTTAGGGTTTTTTGTTGTTTGGGTTGTTGGCGCTTTTAAATTTTTTTTTTCCTAGATAAAACCAACCAACAAACCACACCAACAAAAGCACAGTCCCCAATCCTGAGCTGCCATAGTTCCTCTCCTATACTTGGAAGACCCACATTGGGATAGTTTTAAGTGGTACCCCTTTGCTTCTTGCCTTCTCTTACATTTTGATTACTCTCAAAAGAAGAATAGCTACAAGATATGTTTTGCTTTGATATGAAGCACACAACACCTTCCTTGCATCCTGGAGGTTAGCTCGGAGGCAGGATATGAATCTGAGGGTTTCTTTTTGTGATGGTGGTAATGATCCTTACTTTCAGTTATCTTTACCATAAGCCTTAAACACTGGTAACATCCAAGTGGTTAGACAGCTTAGCCAAGACTATATTCCCTGGTGCTGTACTTGATTTTATTGTAACACCCACTTTGCCCCACTTAAATGGAGACTTGTCAGGTTATGGGGTGTTATGACCACATTCATACAATGACAGAAGTTCACTGTATTTGTGAACACTGGTATAAAACATCAGCAACAGGGAAACTGGGCCTGCCAGAGCAAGACAGACTCCAGGTTTTGTGGAGTTTTTTAGGCTTTTTTGTTTGTTTATTTGCTTTTTTGTTTGGTTTTTAAAAATTATTATTATTTTTTCTCTCTCTCTCTGCCTCCAAACTGTTAGGATTATGAGGTATTTTAAAACATTGCAAACATTTCTAGCTAATTTCAGATCCTCCTAGCTGAGCACAAAGCAGCACACATAAAGTCCAGGATTGCAGCCCCACTCAGTACTCTGGATCTTTGTGGGAGCCAAGTGAAGTCACAAGAGGCAGTACAAACCTCATCAGTTATGTAAGCAGGAAGGACTGTAGCAAAAAAAATAAAATAATTCCAGTAATTCCAGAAACACTTTTGGTTGGAAAAAAGTTACAGCTGAACTTGAAGTGTTTTGTGACATTAAGTCAGTGGTGCAGAAATTCATTCTGGAGGAAAAATTCTATACTCATCCTATACTGATGTATCCTACTGATACATTTTCAGGATGAGAAATATTCCTCTTTTTAGAAAAATACTTTCAAAAAACATCTCTCTATAATTTGCAAACTACAGCCCACAGAGTCAAGAAAGTCACTGAGAGAACCACACGTCCCCCTTTTTGTTTCCCCTTTTCAATTGAAGTGTGTTTAATATTAACACACTTATTATTATTAATTATTAATTTATATTACCACACGTCCCCCTTTTTGTTTCCCCTTTTCAATTGAAGCAGTTTCTGGTATTTAATATCTAAAAAAAAATTTTCCTGGGTGAAATTCCCAGTCTTTTCACACCTCTAATCTCAAAGCTTGAGGTCCTCACCTTGGGTGTCCGATCTCCTTGTATTACAAGACAAATACAGATGAAAGTGATGGAGTCTCATCATCCAGAACATTTGAGAAATTGCACAGGAACCAGCACTAACAAAACTTAGTTACATTTGGGCTTTTAAATTTTAGTGTGATAGAGTTTGGTACCTGAGAAGGTAAGAACCTCTGTGAACGTTCCATCTGGGTTGGTAGGTGTTGACTAATGTGTCTCACAAATGTATTCTCCAGTATACACTAAAGAGCAAGATAATGCAGCTGCATTTTTTTCATGGGTGAGTATATTAAGAAGTTCTCCATCCTTTACCCAGCCACTTATTTTTGGGAAAATTGTAGGAATTAGTTCACTTCTGAGACTAGTAATTATCTGTCAGACTGCACTGTTTCTAAGCAAAAGTATTAGAAGCTACCAGGCGAGGGATTCAAGCAGAAATGTGTGTGCAGATAGTGGGAGCAACCATACAAACCTTGTTTCTGTAGGACTTCAGGCTGAGGAGAAAACCACAGTGAGTAAAATGCAGTCATGATCTACCTGTGGCTGGGGAGACAGGTGTAGCAGCTTGTCCTTCTGTGTCCCTGGAGCAGGGCCTCTCACTGACAGCTCAGACACACATCAGCAGAAGAGAGAGAGACATTTTTTAGGCTGAGGGCAGCACTTGGATTTCTGGAGCCTCTGAGGACTAAATCCAATTCAGGCTCACGCCCTGAGAGCACTGGACTGTTCCCAGTTTAAAAGGAAGCAATCTTGGAGCCAGCCCAGGTTAGACTGTTGTCCTAGGCCAGATAAATCACATCAGTGGGGGTTATACCATGAGCAGTTTTAATTCTACCCTGGATAAAAGCCACAGCATTTTTTTTTTTGCCCATCCATTATTTAGGTTAGGGTTTCCATAAATGAATGCCATTCTGAACAGCTTTTATACCTATTTTGTGTCAAGGCTGAAGGGGTAAAATATATCTATTAAAAAAAAAAAGAAAAAAGAAAAATAAAAAATGGTATTGAATGCTTTTGTTATTAGTCTGTCTCCAGGCAACTCCTGGCTGAAGGCAAAGCTAAATTAAATTTTGTAGTAGCAGACTGATACACACACCTTAGGATCTATTTTTAACAGGTGTACATCTACCATACCCCACATCTGACATCTTTATTTGAATCCAGGCTATTCATTGGGAAAAAGCAGCTAATTAATTTATCTCATGAATATCAAATATGCAATTAGTCTCAGAGCACTCAGTATTCCAGCCATTACCCACCAATGTAGTCTCCACACTGCCAACAATTACTCTGGGAAATAAGTCCCATTCAGTACCTGGCCTCCTGTAGAAAGACATAAATGGGTTTACCATATGCTGCTTAATATTGTATTTAGAATTATTTCTTTCTCCGTGCGTGCATGTGTGTGTGTGTGTAGTTGGCTAATGGGTGCTCTTCAAACATAACAATGTGAAGGAAGGAAAGGAGTGTTTGGGAGATTAAATACTGTAGTCTCAAAGCCCCAAGATTAATGTTTCTGTCTAAAGACGATTCTAAAGAAACATGAATGCATCTATTTCCCCATGTACACTGGGGGTAAGACAAGAGGTAATAGACTAAAATTGCAGACAGGAAGATGAAAGTTAGATGCTGGATGAAAAGCTTTGAAACAGTAATGATATTTATGCACTGTTAAACAGATGGGCAAGGGGAGGGTATATAGTCACTGTCACTGATGCTTGCTAAGGGCTGACATGACCAGCACCTGGAGAAAGCTCAGGCACAGCTGATTGTGTCCTGGTGAGGAATGGTGTGGGAAGTAAGCACTTAGGCTCCTATCTAGCATCATGGTGGCATGTCTGTTTCTTCAAAAACTTCATCAAATTTGGCAGCTGTATTGTCTTTCTCTATAGCAGGCTCAAGGATCAAATAAGCTTGTAAAATGAACTATCAGATAAAGCTGAAGCACATTTATTTACTGTAAAGCAAACGTCATTACTATTGCCCTTGAGGTATTTTATGATTAAGTACAATTTCCCACGCTGGCAAACACGGTGCCATTTATAGAAATGCTAACTTCCATTATTCCACAGCTAGCTCTTCAGGTTTAACCTTGGAGAAGATTCTGGGAGTTGGACAATTCTAAAGATCAGTAAAAGTTATTGTAATGGTAGGAGGGCCTTGGGAGACTGGGATCGGCTCAGTTTGTTGTAGCACTTTGGCAGCACACACAGCACAGCAATTAGAAATTGTTTCTGTGAGAGCAGAGCATTAGGAGACATCCCACTGCTACACAGCACTGGAATATATGACCATAAATCTTGCAATTTGTGGTACAATCAAAACTAATAAAGCATCAAAAAGAAGGCAAAAACTTTCAGTACTTTCTCAAACTCTTCATCTTTGTCTGAGGATGTGGTCTTACAGGGGTGACGTGAGGTTTAATGATGAGTGAGAATCTATCAGTGCTTTTATTTTTATTAAGTTGTACTTCATTTCTTAGTGCTGTTTAACCTCTGTGTCTTTTGGTGGATATTTTTCTAAGTTGCTAAACCAATAGCTCATAAATAAAACACAGCAACCATTCTTTGACTTGCAAAATGTAGGCCATGTGTTCTGGGCATCAACCTGCTAGCTTAAATGTTAGTATGGCAATCAGTTGTTCAGATTAATCACCAAATGAAGAAGAGAATTAAATACTGGGTTTAGGTCACTGAATCAAAACCTTTGATGGGGGAAAGAGTTCATTCACATTCAACGAGAAATCCCCAAGCAATCTAGTGGTTTTAAGAATGCTGCTCTACACACAGGGACTTATTGTACTATTTTGAAACTCCACAAAACTTAATGTGCTTCAACCATACTGGTAATACTAGCCTTTTTTTTTTTTTTAATTTCCGTCATTTGGGGTAACCTTGAAAAATGCATTGTGATGCCCCTGTGCTTCCACCAGCTCTGAAGGGCAAGCATGGGACATTCTTCATCTGTGCAGGCCTCTGGTATGGATTACTGTGGGAACAAAGATTACAAAGGGCAGCTCATGCTCATGTCAAGGATCACTGTTCACTCCACAAGGACATTTCTCTGGGTTACCCTCTTCCTCCTCCAAGGCTCACATCTCTCATGGACAGCGGCACTTGTGTTTTACAGTGAAGGCTTTGCTTGTAATGGTTTTCCAGCCATCAGTAACTACCAGAATAGGCACCATGGTTCCCACTTGCTAACCTGGACAGGCAGGCTGGAACCCACACTCACACAACCCTGAAACCTCCCAGGTCTGAGCAGTGTGGGGCTGCCAAGGAGAAGGTCAGGGACTCTCTGTGAGAGTGCAGAGCAGCGTGAGCTCCAGCCTCTCCTCTGAAACCACTCTGGGACCAGCAGATTACACTGTGGTTTGCATTCATGCATTGTGAGTCTATTAGTTGGTCTCAATGTTGTCATTTAGGGAGTTTGATAGCAACTTTTTGTAGTTATAATTAACTGGTTTGACTCTAATCTCTTAAAGTGTTAAATGTAAACAACGCTACTCTGATTAACAATACTTTTCGTGTAATTTTTTTTTTCCTAAACATAAAGATTGAAGGAAATGCTCTATACAAACAATTTTCTTTAAACCTTAAGGGACACTAATTACTTTTAATTTCAGTGTGTGATGGTCCTTATCCAGGGGAAGTATGCTGCATGGGCTATAAACCATTTTTATATCATATAGCATTTAACAGAGCATGCCTGGAGTTCGTTGAGCTGCTTCCCTGGTTCTCTGATTTCTATTATCCTTCACCATGATTAAACATACAGTGTTTCTCTGCATAATCGTGAAGGGCATTCAGGAAAGTTAACTGAGCTCTTCTCTTTTACCTGCCTGAGCAGTTCAGTTTCTCTCCATGTTTGCTACGCCACTTCTGCAGCAGAGCATCACTCCATCTGGGGGAGGTCAGAGGGGAGTCATGGCTGTGCAGACACAGTTCAAGTCTTGTTGCTATTCCCACAGCAGGAAGATCAGCCCCAGTGACAGCATCATCCTCAGCAGCCAGGAGCTGTGGCTCTGGAGTTTGTTTTCCAAATAATGTATAAAGCTGATGTAAATTGCTCTCCCACCCTCAGAAGCAGCTCTTTCTAGAAGGCCAGCTCTTTTGCCATGTTTTCATGAGGTCATGTTCCTCCTCCCTTTGTGCCTGATCCTGCTGCTGCCTCATTGAAATCCTGAAGATGCATCTCTGTAAGATAATCTCTGTAGGAAATAAGCAGGTAAACATTGACAGTTAGTGGGCACCTGGGAACAGGTTTATTCAAGTTAAAAATAAAATAAATGTTATAGCTATTTTCTGTGTTGACATCAGAGCAGCCACTCACCATGTCTATATTACTAGAAAACTGCTACTGGCAGCTCTTGAACACTCAGTCATCAGCTCCTACAAACCTTCAGTGTTTGTCGCTTAGGCCACAGTCTGTTCCTCCTTTTTTGTTTGGGAATCACTTTAAATATTGTAGGTATCACGAGAAATAAATAACCACATTCTTAATCTGTTTACTACAAACCCTAGTGAGAGTTGAAGTGCATGCTCCTATAGATGTTTTCAATCTACCTATAGGAAGATCTGGAAATCAGCACAGGGCTTAGGTGTGAAACTTGGGTGTATCATGTGAAGAACCACAGCTGATGGCCTGTCATCCCTGTCCATGGAAGTAGACTGGATGTCCTCCCATTCTCAGGCATTCCTGATTTTGGTGAAGCATCTCTTTGAAGCAGCTGATTTTGTGGAAGGGATGGATCTGATGCCTGATTGAGATCAACCATTGACAAAACCAGGTGGATCATTTTAAAGCTCCTTATGCTAGTTCTGGGCCTGACCAGAAATCAGCAGAAAGAAATGTGTATCCAAATACTGAAATTTTATATAGGAAAAGGTTTTGTTGATGTCTTTTCACAGATAGATGAAGAGTGTAAAGTGCTTGTGCATTTAACCTAAATTGTCTAAGTTCTTAATATCATCAAACCATGACTCCATCCTGAAAACATAATTTCCTTTTTCTTCCAGTCTGATTTAAGTGGCTTAAATGTCTTTTACTTTCTCCTGTTACAGAACCAATTTGACATGATTACTTTCATGAAAATACATCAGCAGCACATCAGCCAAAAATTTACACAAGTCTGAGAAAGGGTGACCAGTTGTAATCATGGCTAACTATATGAATGTTTTTTGCTTCATAACATCTGTGATTAAATGATTTCTATTTAAAAACAAAGGTAGATTTATATTTCATCAGTAGGACTTCTAAAAAACCCCAACTCTACAAAATATGTAGTGAAATTGAGCCTTTGCTATTCTTAGTGAACTCTAATCTTACTTGTAATTTCAGTACAGAATATTATGTTAAAATTTGCAGAGACCCAAAATTTTTTTCTCACAGTAATATCTTCCAGTTGCTCTTCAGCCTAAGCAGGATCTGAAGCAGTGACCGAGAGATGAAAGTCCCTCTATGCCATTTTCAATCCCCTAAGCCATCTAGCCACTTTCTGCATTTATTTTCCAGAAATTGATTTTTAAAAAAAGCAATTGTTTTTACAAACAATCCTTTGAATTCCATCCCGGTGGCATTTTAGAGCATTACTGCAAATTATTCAATTTATATGCATAGTCAAGCCTACATCATTATTCCCAGATTCTTGTAAGGGGGGAAGAGGCAAAAAACTACTCAGGAAATAAGGACAAGAAAAACATAGGCAGAAACTAGACTTCTATTCTAGGAAAAATATTTTTCACCAGGCTGAAAACGTACCTAAGTCCTCTTCATCAAGGTCATCTTTTTTAGAAAGTCATTTTAAGCAAAGATTCAAACGACTGCAGTAAAACTCAAAAGAGGTACTGTATTATGAACACTAATTAATGCAAGTGTTAATGTTTTTGGCTTCAGATGAGATGATCCAGAATTCTTAAAAATTAATAAAAACAATTACAGAGACTTATGCACGTATCTGAACATGTTCCAACTTAGTAGCTCATCTTTATTCACCGATTAATTGTCTGCTCATTTACATCCTGTGAATTTCAAGGCCTTTTAACTACATACCCATTACTTTCTCATACATGTTGCTTTGTCATCCATGCTTCCGATGGGAAAGATGAAGTCAGGCAGGCATGGGCAGCCCCAGAAAAAAGTGCAAAGTATGGCACTATTCCTCCAGCATATGGCAACTGTTCAGTGGGTTCGGTGCTCTTTCCAAATTCTACACCCAATCCTCGAGAAATGTCTAAGTGCACAACTGTGACTCCCCATTCTCTAAATCTGATTTGAATGCACAGCAGACCTGGGCCCAACCAGTGGATTGTCCCACAGCTGTTGGGAATGTTGTGCTAATTCAAATCTAGAAACTTAGTGTGGAAAAAACCGAGAAAGCATGTGGTGGTAGAGCTGCGTTCCCAACCTGTAATATTTTATGACACATGCTCAAAAGCTGGGGCAGGTTTATCAGTGTCAAAAAATGTGATAGTATTAATGTCTTCTTTTTTCAAATGCAATCAGTATCAGAAATAAATGAATTTTTCTCTAGTGCTGGTCCAAATTAACGGTATGGACAAACTCTCTTGATTTTAGCTAAGAAGAAAGGAAAGTTTGATGCTTTGGGCTTGAAGAATTCGAGCTTGCTGGAACCTGTGAAGAGACACAGAATAAAACCACAACAGGAGTGTGAGGAGGAGTAAGATCTTCAGCGATTCCCACAGAGGAGGAGCTTCAGTGATGTGCTCCACGTAAGTTTTCCTTTTATCCGTGTGTTGAGAGGCACAGGTTTCTTAGTGTGAATGGAAACCCAGGAACAGTTCCATTCCTAGCAGCTGTAAAGGAAAGGCAGCAATGGTGGGCTTCTGAGGTATCTGCACTTCTGCTTGTGCTATCTTTCCTCATGGCTAGTGAATAAGGAGGGCCACATGATACACACTTTTAGAGATGGAAGACCTGCTAATCATTTGTTCTCAGAAAGGCTTGAGCCATTTCTATTTGCTCTTGAAGATTTTGTGAGTGCTCCATAGATTGTCAAAGCCTAGTGGAAGGAGGACAGCTGCCTGCATGGTGCTTACCCAGAGTCAAAGGGAGTCAGCTATAAATTGCTTTTGCTACACCACTCCCCAGCTTATAGCTTGAGAAAGCCTCTTTCCCTGAGAGGCAGTTTTGAAATACTTTTTGCTGGCTTTCTGATTTAGTTTACTTAGAGAAGCTATTAATTACGAGTTGGGAAGGTCTCAAGTGAGGTCTGGACCAGCTGCTCTGAAGACGCAGGGTGATAATGGCTCTTGGATGCTCCTGACCTGGGCTGAATTTGGGCAATTGCTTTGTTCTGTAATGAGCAATCCCACAAGCCATCCAGTCTCTAAAAACAGCCTTTTTAAAAATTAAAGTGTACTTCTAAGACTTATCTCACACTGTTTATGAAGTTGATTGCCCTTAAGTTCACCTTGGGCCTAATTGGCTTACTGGCTTAATTAACAAAGTGCTTATTAATGTCTAGTGGCAATTGATTTTTAGGGGATTATTTTCTATTAAAATAATGAGTACAGTATTAAAAGTGTGCAACTGTGATTCTGGAGAACCAACTGGTACAGAGGATGGTATTTTTTTCTTTTTATGCATAAAGCAAAATTTATTTCTTTGGTTATGTTGTGCTGATTTGCCCCGCAGTTATAATAATTACTATCTGCATAAAACCAAGAACTGCATACTGAGATTAGGGCCATTTTGGAAACAATGGCATGGTATCTTTTACTGGTCTTGCATAAATCATGACAGGCTGATGAGCAAAGAAATTGCTTTTGTCAGAGAACACAGTATCATACTAACAAAAGGTACATTTCTGAATAGTGATGAGCCTACGTTTTAGAAATTCAAGCACATTGTTTTGGTACTTGAATATTTATATGTGCATGGAAGTTGGACTATGGACATTAGAGCTTGGAACCCATCTATAATACATAAGTTCATTTCACAATGCCACAGCTCTGTGGTATTTCACTTATGTGTGTTTTAATGGAATAGTCTTATTGTCCCATGTAGATCTGGAAGGGATGGGAAAGGCCAAGGATCCCTCCAGCTCAGCATCAGTAGCAGCTGCTTAGAGAAACAATGTAAACCCAGGGTGTATGAAAACAGACTTCCCCGGACACAAATTCCTTCCTTTCAGCTATGTATGGCTTTCAGGTCTTTCTGAAGAAATGGAGCCTTTGATAACTGGTAGTCACGGACAGACTTTTCTTTTGTGAGTTTGTCTTTTTGGAACACATTTATACTTTGCTTATCTGCACATCCTGTGGTAGTGAATTCCCCAGTGTGTGCATGACCTGAAAAAAATACTGCCTTTCCTTGCTTTTAAAACATGCATTTGCTATTTCATTTTAATGCTCCCTACTTCATGTATTCTAAGAGTGACCAATCATCTCTTGCTCACCTGCATCCTGCCTGAACCTATATGGATGTCTCTGCCAGCAGCCCACAAGCCGATTTCTTTTTCTTACTTGAAGAATCCCAGTTACTTTATCCTCACACTTTTCACACTTTTCTTCATCCTTGGTGATTTCCATTTGAAAAAAAAAAAAAAAAAGTGAATATGATATATGACAAAAGTGTGTAGAACTGGTGAGGTGCAGATGCAAGCTTTGTTTTAGAGAGTCTCTAACCAGCAGATTGCCAGAATGTAAGAAGAAATATACTGGTACTTCTCTTAGCTGTTTTTTCACATCAACAGATACTGATCACTGGCAGAGGAAGGACCCTCAGCTGAATGGACATTTGCTTGTAGTATGAGTTTCACATTTTTTCTGTATTTCTTGAATTTATTACTAGTTCTATACATTGACTCCCCCATTCCTTGTTCTTAGTGTGTTTAGGAATGTTTATATCAGGTTTTATGCCTTTATTCAGCTGTTCTTTAAGATTTTCTTTCCCCTCACCTTATTATCATTGTATATGCCTTTCTTCAGTTTTCTTGTTTGTACAAGACTTCTGTGCTTTCGAGTGTAATGTTTTACTTGAGATACCTTCTTTATTCTTCAGTTTAGCGTGACAGCTTTTCTCTGGGAGAGGTGGGAGCCAGTTGCTTTGATGTTTTGTTTCATTTTAGTTAGTTTTGTTTTTCCCTCGAGTGATGTATAACTTGGAGTGCAACTCTCAGCAAAGAAGTTCTTCATCTCTGCTTTGTAAGAGTGAAAAAAACCTCAAATTTTTGTTTTCTCATTCACTGTTTGTGTGGCATTTTGTCAGCTGAGTCAGCTGCACCTGGAATTTCATCTCAAAGCTTGTGAAATCTAGGAATAGAAATAATAAGAAGAGAATTCACCCCTCCTGAGAGGCACCACCACAACTGAGTCATATAAGACCCACTCATGTTCTATAATGCTGGTGACAGGTTGACGTGCTGCTCAGGCTCTGTGTTGGCCTTCTGCCCATGGGTGAAACTCACCCCAAAATAATAACAACAATAACATCAGCAGGAATTACACACCAGTGATAAAAAGAGCCACATGAAGTGTGTTGATCAACTTTCTACAGCGGGCAAACATTCACATTTAATTTTGTTCTATAGTTTTGTAATAAAAGCTTAGTTTTATTCCTTCCCCCTATACAAAGCAGGTGCTATGAAAAAACCAAGAACAATCATCCAAGTTTGATTACAGCAGAAAGCTTCATTCAGATTTATTATGCAAACATGAAAGGGAAAGTTTAATATACAGTATATTGCAAAATAAGCCAAATATATTCAGGTAGTATGTAATTGTGCTTAAATTTTATAAACCTGGCTTGTATTTTGAGGTGCATCCTGATAGTGAGTCACTGAGTTTTACGTATTTTCCCATTGTTATTACTAACCTCTCTATAAAGTCTTACAACCCAGTTGGTCTCAGGCATTCAAAAGTTGTATTTATTTGGGACAGTTAATCTCTGTAAGGGTGAAATGCAGCAGTTGTCTCAGGATTGCAGAGGTCTGTGCACAGGCAGCTGATGCCACTGTAGCTGTCAGCCTTCCCTCCCCTGGCATGACTGGGTCTACTGGGGCAGGACCAACCCTGATGACCTACACATATGATCTTAGCCAAAAGGCTGCTGGGAACTGGTTGTCCCCCTGGGTTTGGCACTGGTGAGGCTGCACCTTGAATGCTGTGTTCAGGTTTGGGCCCCCTGCTACAAGAAGGACATGGAGGTGCTGGAGTGAGTCCAGAGAAGGGCAGCAAAGCTGATGAAGAGTCTGGAGAACAATTCTTAGGAGGAATGCCTGAGGGAACTGGGATTGTTTAGTCTGGAAAAAAGGAGGATGAGGGGGGACCTTATTGCTCTCAGTAACTACCTGAAAGGAGGCTGTAGTGAGGTGGGGGTTGGTCTCTTCTCCCTAGTAACAAGCAATAGGACAAGAGGAAATGGTCTCAAGTTGTGCCATGGGGGGTTCAGATCAGATATTAGAAGAAAATTCTTCACTGAAAGGTTTATCAGACACTGGAACAGGCTGCGCAGGGAGATGGTGGATTCATCATCCATGGAGGTGTTTGAAAGACGTGTAGATGTGGTGCTTAGGAACATGGTTTAGCACTGGACTAGTAGAGTTTAGGTTAATGGTTAGATTAGGTTAATGGAAAGATCTTAAAGATACTTTCCAACCACACTAATTTTGTGTGATTCTGTGAACCAGAGGTGAACCTTGTGCCTTGGCTCTGGTCACAGCTGCACGTCTCCCATGCAGTTCCTTCTTGTTAAGTGAAATTAGGCTTGAGGATCTATTCAGGATTTGGAGAGGGAGCATTAGTTTTTATTCTCTTCATATGGACTACAATCCAAAATTAACATGGCATGTTAATTTTATGTTAATTTGCCCTTGCTGCCTCTGTGCATAGTTGAAAACCACAGCTCCCATGAGAGTCTGTGAGAAATACATACATGCACAGGGACAATATAGAAACCTAGTGCTCCAGCAGTCCTGTGGGAAAAATGTCTTGCTGCTGGGTGAATCCTTTTAAATGGTTTGGGGTTTTTTTGTTGTTGTTGTTGTTTTTTTTTTTCTGAGCAGCAGAAACAAAAAGTGTTCCTGTAACACACTTTCATTTTAAGGCTGCATAAGCAGTGGTGCCTAGGAAATTAAACTCATGAAGTATAAGGCACTTTGGCTTCCTCTTCTGTAAGTGCTTGTATCCAGAAGTGATGGAAAAGGACAAAGACAAAATGTCATCTTTATCACTGAATTAAGCTCTCCAGGGCACAGACTGCCCCTTATTTTTACCACAACAGGAGTCAGTATGAAGAAACACTGGCTTCTGTTTCAACAGAAATAAATGAGGATAACCATATGCTGAGTGCCAGCAGCAGTGCAACAAGCACTTTGTATCTGTATGTCTGATAAGTGCTAAGGCTGGCTTTTCCTGGGCCTGCAAATAGAGCAGCACCTGTGTGCAAGTACCTAAAAGGCACAAGGAGATAGCTGCTGTTGTTGGCCATGGCTGTGTACCACGTTACAGATGAAAAAGGCTTTTGTCTGCTTGTCGTGCTGCAAAGAGAAGGTTTGGCAATGCGCTGGAGATTGCGTAGGAAGAAGCTAATTCCTGTATTTCACCCTCTTTAGCTGGGTGTTTTCCCTCTCACAGAATTGTCTTTTTCTTTGCTCAGCTCCTCTCAAGAGAGGCCGATGAGGCCAGATGCTCTGCAGGGCAGCAGTCAGAGCTGGCACACCATGGCCTTGCCAGGCAGCAAAGAGGTTAATCACCCCCTGCAGCACTCTGCTCTTCCTCTGCACAGCCACCTCCCAGACACAGACAGACACTTCCAAAGAGTGTTCCCCAAGTGTGTGAAATTGTAAAAAAACCTTCAGTTGCCTTACATGTAAATGCAGTCATGTGTCCCAGGCACCAGCGTTGTGAGGCTCTGTGAAATCCTCTGAATGTTCCTGTGTGTTTGTGTGATGTACAGCAGGGGCAAGCCAGGCTCAGGGATGCTCCCAGCTGACACCACTGTTGACTAATGTGAAGCACAGACATCTTTGTGTTTGGAGACCACGAGGTAACTTTGGTTGTCCCTTGATGGGGCTGTTCTGAAACAGAATAACCACACTCCAACTTTGTGTATTGTTGCCATAGGAGTTGGCACAAAAAAGGAGGATACCTAACACAGGGATCCTTGCCTACACTGTGCTAATTGGGTGGAAAACTGGGGCAAGAAATCAGGCAGTTTTACACAGTTCTCCAATGTGACTGTGTTTGCCAGAAGCTGCAGAAGGTGATATTGTGTAAATAGCGGTGTCCTTTGGACCAGATCCCAGCTACTAGAGAAACCAGGTGTACTTTGCAGAACAGACACAACTGTGCTCTAACCATGCCTGGAATTCATGCTATTGCCCTTGGCCTAAAAAGCAATTGTTACATGAGGCAGTACTTTCCAGAAGCAAAGCCATAGAAGATTCAGTTTTCCTTTACTTTGCAGAACAAAGTTCTGCTGAGTCAATGCCAGGGAGAACCATACTGTAACTGGTTTCCTGACCATGTCTGTTTTTTCTGCATGGAAGAGATGTCCTTAGTGCTAAACACAAAGGTGACATTTCGAGGAGGGGGGAGTATAAACTCAAGTCTGTGTTTGGTGTGCCAGGCTTTACAGACTTCATGGGATTTACAGAAATGAATTCTGGAGCTGAAACAATCTCTGGATTCAGTTCCAGTTTCCCTGTGGTGGTTATAAATGTGATTATAGGAACTTGGATGATCTTCTTGATGAAAAGCTATTTGAATGTAATCTTGGTATGGAGAATACATGAAACTGGGCTTTTTATTGTGGTTTGGCCCCTACTCTCTTTGTCTTGTCCAGTCAATATCACTAGAAGCATATATGTTTTGTTAAGTATTTTTGTACCTCTACCAGTTGCAGCCAGGGAATGCAAAGAAGCATTACATTGTGAAGAGGGTTTCTTTTTGTTCTTGTTTGTATTTTAATACAAAGATGGTTTTGAACATTTTCACAAAAATGTATCTGTTTTCCCATTTGAAATAAGTCTTTAGTTTTGTGTTCCATTCTAATTTATGTGATTGCTTCCACTTACCCTGGAGAAATATAACTACAGCAGCAGTGAGAGCCAACTATTTTGACTGGCAGAATAACATAGTACCCAAAGCAGCACTTCTGGCTGCATGAAGACTACAGAGTATTTTACAGTATCCAGGAGGGAAAGCAATTGTTCTTTACATTTTACAGAGCAGGAGCTAAAATTAATGGTTATATGGACATGTACTTTTAACCTAATCTATTTTTTATCTGAGCATCACTGAGTTTCAGCAAGTAGCTGATGCAGTGAGGGTCTTTAGACTTGACTTTTAGGTTTTAGTCTTTAATGGTGCTGAGCATGTGGTTTTAAAGTATAATAGAGCTCTAATCTTGTAGGTATATATTCTTCTGGCTTTACTTGCCCAGAGCATTACAAATATGTTCCTGAAGCTATGCAGCTGGTGAGTAGACCTCGATATGAAACCTAGATCTTTTGTCTGAACTTTTCTTTGTGCATTTCATTAATTTTGATTTAATTTTAATTAATTTTATTAAGTTTGTCCTTGCTATAATCTTGCCAGAATTGATTTAGACAAGACTTGTGCCCCTTGATCTGTTTTAGGCCAGACTGGAAAAGAGGTGTTTTTTATGAGGCTGATAGATCTTTTTGGTCTGTTACTACTGTCTTGTTTGTTTGAATGGGGCATGTCCCACCCTTCCTAAATGTTACGGGGTGAGAAATATGTGTGAGAAAATGGGAATATGCTCTGAAATATTCTCTTCTCTTCACCACCACACCCTGCCTCATCCCATTTCCTTCTTCTGGGCAAATCTACCTGGCAGGTTTTCAATTGTCATTGCCAGCTTTGTTAAAGATGCCCCAAGGTGCCAAGAATATCATTCTAAAAACATTTCTGTTGGCCAGTGTTGCCACTGCTGCCAGCAATGGGGTTTCTATCTCCTTCTGATAAGAGCTGCTGGCTTTCGAAGTGTTGACTTAGGACCTGTCACTGTATTGGCAATTTGGGCATAATGGGATGGTCTGGCTGTAGCCAACGGGATGGGAGAGGGTGGATCAGACAGTGGTTTGTACAACATGTAAAGTCAGCCCTAGGTGGTCAACAGCAATAGATTGAAAAGGAGAAATTCAAGAGTGAAGAGAGGTAGCGGTGAAATACCCTGCAGCACCCTGGATCATTTTGCATGCCTCCAGAGGATCACATGTTCTAAAACAAATAAAACTGGACATGGTGCAAACTGAGCTGCCTACATTTCCAGCATTTTAGGAAAGTGCTTCCTCAGTGTGCACTAAGGGCTGTGCTCAGACTTGCAGCATTCTATGCTCAGCCTTCAAATTCTGAATATTTTATTTGAGATTTGATTTACTTCTTGAGGAAGCAGACTAGAAAAGCTCCTGATGTGTTGCCTCTAGTTACTAATTTAAATTGAAATTAGTGTAGGAGAGAGAGTATCCAACACCATTATTTTGCCTTAAAACTTTCTGCATCTGGCAATGTCTCCTGGCTAGTGCTAGCACTTTCTTTAAATTGTGAAGAAAGCCTTAGAGACTTTCTATTTCTGGCACAGAAGCAAGCTGGCAGTCAGGTGTTCCTGCATGAACTCTAAAGTTAAAATACAGGTAACAACTCTTAGGTTATAGGAAGGCATTTGCCTTCCTCTTTTTGTTATGACATATTTTCTTGAAGACCTTCCACTCCATAGAAGTTACATATCCATGTGCACAGGAAGGGCTCTGAAGGACCCCAAGAAGCTGCATCTGTGACTGAGAGGTACATGCTGGACTAATTTCTGTTGCTCACCTCCTTGGAGCATTGTGGGACTGGCTGCATGTCCCCATCTAAATGCAGGGCACCCTAGAAAAAATTGGAAAAGAAGCAAAACAACCTTCAGAGCAATGGCAGGTTGCTGATGGTTCCATGATGATATACCCAGCATTCAGGACTCTCAAAGCTTGTCTTGTGGAAAAGGCCACCAGGAATAGAGCACGAGTGGGCCAACTAAGGGCTGTCTTTTTATGGCCCAAGGCCTATAGAATAAACTCCACATCTGTGTGTTTGAGCATGGTGTATCTCTGTGCACCAGATTCTTCAGTCAGGTCACCCTGAGAAGAAACATTTGGCTGAGTTAAAATCTGCATGGGGTAAGGCTTACAGAGAAGTGTGTAAAAACATCACACTGCAGTCTGAAAGACAAACTGCAGTGTAAGATCACTCTCCCTAATTGCATAAAGGGCTAAGTTATTATGGAATGATGCATTTTTATTAGAGAAAAAAACACTGAGCAGAGCAAGGCCATGAGGTATTGAGGCAAAACAGCTAGAAAATACTCCTTATTGCAGAATGAATCAGAAAGAAATAAGTTTATTCTTGGAAATTACAAGTTGTCACTATGCAAAAGACCAGGCTCTTTTAAAAGTTCAGAGAAAGAGCAAGAATAACTGGCCCAAAAATACAGACATCTGAGACATCTGGCACATGACTCAAAGAAAATCATCACAGCTTAGGAACCTCAGCCAAGCTGTTCTATCTAGAGGAATGTGCTGGTTCATTAACTCACAAGCCAGTCAAAGTATATTTTATGGATTTTAAGTGTTTATCAGTTAAATAAACCCCATGGGTGCACTTGTCAATAGATGAGGGATTTTAGCTTCACTATTTCTGCTTAGCTGTATAGATGACCTTGAATTTGCCTTCTGTTAAGGTTCCCTGGTCTCATATTGGCATTTGTGGCTTTCGTTGCAGTTATGAATGTCAGCTCAGGATCATTTCCAGTTTCTTCATTTATAGGATCAACGTAATTTCCTTCCCAAGAACAGATTTTTCTGCCATTTCATCCACATTCTTCATGACACAAACCCCATTTGGTAGCTGATTTTCACTCCCATTATTAGAATTCCAAAAGTCTGAAAGCTGTCCTCCATTGCACATCTGGATACTTTTCTCTGTCCTGCTCTTTTTGTCTTCCTTTGCACCTATTGAGATGTCAGGGTTTATATCCAAGAGCTTGCAGAGGATTAATATATACTGGTAAAGGCTTCTAACAATTCTTTTTTCCACTTAATTCATTTTCGCTATAGAGGGATTGGTGTCTTTTTTTTTTCCTTTATTTTAATATGCCACTGTATTTTAGTTTCACAATATCATCTTAATTTTCACAGACAGTATTGTGTATTTTCTGCTACTTTTGTATAGCAGAATTTTTCTCTGAACATTTTGATGCCAGTATATGAACTGATTTTCCCTGCTGTTTCTGTTATTCAACATATTTTTTGTTTTCCTCAGTACATCCAACAGGATTAATTTAATCTTTTCTTCTCACAGTTTAACTTAGAAGTAGCTGGTGAACGTGTGATTCTAAGTAAGTTCAGAGATAATTTAAAAATATGTTTTCAAGTTTCATGTTGTGATCTTGATGGGAAGTGAAATAGTAAAACAAAGGAACTGAACCAATATAGTTGTTCTGGAGTGGTTAGTGGGAAAATATTTTTCATGTAATCTAGACCAAATACATTTTAGCTACTAATTATCTTTTCCTTTACAATTGACAATGAGACAATTTAGTGACTGATTAATCTTAACTCTTAAAATATTTATTTTATATATATATATATGTACATACACACAGAGGGAGGGAGAGAGAAGAATTAGGATTAGGATCAGGCAACATTTTTAGTCATTGCCTCTGAAAAGAAATCCGAACATTTTCTTTTAGGACAGTGGGACAAAGGTAGGATGAATGCTATGTGCCATGACTATAACCTAGTTACATACATAATTTTTCTTCTAGATAGATGAGGTTTACTGTCAGGAGCTGGGTGTTTCCACTGGAATTCTCCTAGTGGGAGATAGATGTTTGTTCCTTAGAGCACTCAATGTCTGTCTTCATCCTTGCTTGCTTTCTCTTCAATGACAAAAAAATGGTGATACAGCTTTCCCAAAATGTATTCAACACTTTCTTTGTATCAAAATAGAGATTCCTGTTCAGCCACTGTGCCTGCCAGCGGGGGATGCTCAGTGCTCAGGGAGTTCAGGGAAAACCTCACTGCTGGCCTAAAAGCACCAAGCCTTTGTTGATGGAGTTTTTAATTCAGTCAGGACTGGGTAGTATTTTTTACAAGGTAGTAAAGGACACGTCTTGCACACTTGAACCCAGCCTCTTAAATTTCACCTTCTTACTGCAAAGCATAAAAGCACTTGAATTTTGTGGAGAACCGTTATGAGAGCTGTTTCAAAACAGACAAACAGGATATGTCTTCCTAAACCCATATTAAAAAAACTTATTGATGCTCATGCTTTCAAAAATAGTGCCCTGGAGCACTACGGTGCTTCAGCACTTCTAAGTAACTGGCAAAAGGCACTGAAACAAGGCACTGGAAACGCACAGCCATACTTTGGGACTTTTTACCAGTGCAGTCAGCGGTGAGCTCGCCTTGTCCCAAAATCCTGTGCTTCTGGCCTGGAGTGTTCGGCCTCCATTGCCTCCTGCCCTCATCAGGGGACAGATGACACCAACAACCTCTTGGGACACTGCTGGAGGTGACCTTTGGAAAGCAGTGAGCTCTTGGCCCAAAGTCCTATTGGAAGCTGGGGGCCTTGAGGGAGCAGCAGGACTTAAATCACAACTTTTACTACTTCAGAAATTATTCCTTAATGTTTGCAAAAGGGAAAAAAAAAAAAAGGCTGTTAATTAAAATGAAAGATACCAATGAACTGGCAGGAGTCTACTAGAGGGTCATAGGGATGGGTGACAGCCACACCACCTGCCCCTTACTGATGCTCCTACTCCTAGTCCCTGGTGCACCATCTTGTGGAGCGGGCGGCCATTACCCGTGGGCACAGTGGTCCCGTGGGCACAGTGGTCACGTAGGCGCTTCCCCTTCAAGCCATCCCCGGGCCCGCCTTGGGTTTGGGGGTGGCGGTGTCTGCACCGGCAGCGGCTTCCTCGGCGGTGCGCATCAGGTTTGTCTGTCTGAAACGTCAATGTGTTGCAATTATCTGTAGGGTGTCCAGGCGGAAACACAGGTTTTATGGAAACACCACCGTTGTGCCACCCTTTTTTAGCGAGAAACCCTGGAGAATCGTCCCGTCCCCCCTATAGCGTTGTGCAGCCCTCTGAGAAGAGGCTGAGGGAGCTGAGCGGGCTCAGCATGGTGAGGCAAGGCCACGGGTGAGGGGTTTGGGTCCAGGAGCTTCGTGGAAGTGTCTTTAGCAGGAGGAGCAGAGGCAGTGGTCATTATTTGGAAGAGGGTCAGTTGTGACTTGAGATAAGGAGGAAAAAAGTCATTGTGAAGACAAAAAAAAAATGGGTTTTCTGGAGACGGTGTGGTAATCTGTCTTGGAAGTTCTCCCAGATTTGACTAGAACAACTTAACACTAATTGAGTGTTGATCCTTGGGCAGGAGGCTGATCTCCTGAAGTCCAGGCCTGATTGTGTCTGTGTCTGTATGAACTAGAATTCAAGGGTGGCAAAGCTGGAGATGGGTGTCCCAAAATGTACAATAAACAAAACCTGCTGACATACCAGGTTTAGATTTTACTCCTGATTTTCTCAGCAAGTATCTGAATCTTTCACATTTTCCTCATTTTTCAGTCACAAGTCGCACTTGAGCTTTGGCCATTCTGAGGTCTAAGTGCTAGGCTGGTGGAATGCTGAGAGTGTTACCAAACACCAGTGTGCTCTACCAGAGGATGCTACACTTTATCACAGTACTGAGAGATCTTCATGACAAACATGGTTAAAAAGCCAAGTCACTCATCTCTGCTTTAAATACCACCTTTGTGGACTTCTCACTTTTCCGTTTTTTCCCCCTAAAAAACTGAGAAGCCCTAACAGACGTCTGATTTCTTAGATGCTGTAAAAAGAGATCCTTACAGTGATATAAAGCTGCACTTGAATTATATCGTAAAAATAAAAAATGACAGTCTCATCAGCTTGTTTGATGTGCCATTCAAACTGAAGCTACTGATTCCATCTCAGATGTTGATACCAGGCTGTTGGAGGGAGAGAACTTTCTGCACTAAAAGGAGAAACTAATAGGAATAACTCAGAAACTCATTGTTTCTGAGTGTTAAGAAACATTAGGAGATCTGGATGAAATCTGCCAAAAACTGTACACCATAATTTTTGAAACACTCAGCTAGTTTTTATTGGTGCACTCAGGAGATTTTTAAATGCTGACTTCATTAGAAGACAAAAATGTATAACTTGGTGGTTTCAGTGTGGTCACATTTTTAGCAGAAAGGGTTATTTTAGTTGTCATGTAATATTAATTCCCCTTTTGTGCATTTTTATATTAAAAGAGTAATGAATTTGTATGCGAAAACAGACCCTACTTCATTATGCAGGGTATATAATCATTAGGCCCCACAGGGTAGGCCATGTGACCAGCACGTTTCTTATTACCACGTGTGAAATGATAAGTAAATTAGCAATGGCTGGACAGCAAGTTTATTTTAACTTGAGGGAAAGAGTTGCTGGAATTTTTTGGTGCCTAATGTTTTTCATTAAACTTCACAGGCAAAATGACTGCAGTGAGTGTCACAGCCTCCATATCATCCCCAAACGGGGGTGCTATGATAGTACTGCTGTGCTGTCCTTCTCCACAGCTGAGGAAATGGCTTTGGAGCAGGTGTATTGTGTTAATTATGCAGTGGCTAGGAATGACCCATGAATGACCCATGGGGGCTGTGGGAGCTGCTTTTGGTCAACAGGGACTTCCCTGGAACAAATCTCCAAACATCCATATTGTTTCAAAAACACCCAAGCTTAAAATACATCAGATTTCTGGTCATCCTGCAGCAAAATGCTGGAGTTCTACAAGAACCAGAAGCTGTAGAACGATTCTCAAAACAACTGAGGCATTTTTGCAAATGAGCCATTGCAATTATTTAATCCTTCAGTAGCTGCAGAAGCACTGAAATATTTACAGAATATACATTTGAAGAACCTGTGGTTGGAGCTAAGTCAGATTTTAGATTATCCTGTGTGTTGATCAAGTTACTATTTGATGATAATGTGGCCATGCTCTTTGTATATTCTTAGTGCACTAATGTCTTCATCCCAAAACACAGCAACAAATTTGGACTTGCATGCATGCATTGGGGCTGGTGAGTGTAAGTGCTGAGTAAGTCTAAGAGAATTCCTTCTATATTCTTAAAGAAAAAAAAAAGAAAACAAAACCAACCTAAGGAAACCTCTACAAAATACAGGCTGAGGTACTTAGTAGCGACATTCCTGTTGCTACTGTGCAAAAGCAGAGGAAGTGTTTGTATCAATCAGATGAGATTCAGATTGTCTTTAAGGGGAATGCCTTACTTTATGGGTTCTTTTACATGCAGAGGAGCAAGGCTAGTTACTCAGTTTTGCAGCACTGAAATGAAAGCTTACTGATTTCCTGTCCATCATCTTAGCAGCTGTCAGTCTAGAGTGCAACGAAAGCATGTTGGGAATTTTCAGCTGGGATAGTCAGCTAAGATTATAAGAGGGTCTAGCAACCATCAGGCTGCTTTAGAACCAAACACTGTGAGTGCTGTTTTGCTTTTCTTGCAGGGTTTTGAACTCAGGGGAATATGGACATAACTGTTCTGGGACATTTATGTGTGCTGTGAGAGCGGTGTGTTCCGCTTCCCTGCCTCAGGTTGGTTAAGCTCACTTAACAAAACTGCCTTCTGGAGGAGTGTGGTTCAAAGGATGATTATGAACAAGCTTTCTTAATGCACAAACGGCAAATTGTGTATGTTTTTATTACAGATAATTTTCCAGTTATGATAAAAGGAATATTAATCACAATTATAAAGGTAATATCATATTACATCTGTGTAATTCTCCCTTTGTAATTGCAGAGAAAATATCTCTCCTACAGTTAATGTTTTCCCAGTATTTAAAGTATTTTGTATGTTCATGGTATTGCAGGTATTCTCTGATTTTAAAATTGCATAGAGACATATTAGCCTAACTGAGTATTTCTCCTAAAATACTCCATTGTTCTGCATATCTTGCACTCTTTACTGAAGAGGAGTGATTTTTCACATCACTTCTAAAGCTAGGGAATATGATAAGGAACTATTTCAACCATTTTTTCCGCCTAGTGTTATAATGTGTGTGGAAGATGTATTTTATGTTATTTCTTTTTTGTTCTCTTTTGTTCTGTATACTTACCCATTTTTTGAATACTTGTTCTTTCTGCTATAATTTATTTTGCTGGCTCTTCCTGATGAGTCGTAGCTACTTATCACTTGCAGGCTACTTAATCAGTACTGAAAAGTGCCGGCTAATGGCTGAAAGCTCAAGTCATGAATAAGATTCTTTGATCTTTCTTCTAGGCAGGTGTAAGGCATGGGCTCTTCTGTAGAGCAGGATGTGAATCTGCAGTCATAAAGGGGTTATGATAAGCTGGATGGTATCAATGGAGCAGTATCAACAGTAATGTCATTATGAGAGAGGGATGTTTATCTTTTAATGAAACCAATTATCCAGCCACCAGCTTTTTATGCATTTTTAATCATAGAATCAGAGAATATCAGGTTGGAAGGGACCTCAAGGATCATCAGATCAAACCTGTCCTGGCAAAAGAATTTTTTTCTATCTATTCTGTGTTTGGAGCTCTTTCTTCCTTCTTTGAACCTACTATATGTATATCCTTGACATGACACATCCTGCACATGACCAGGACTTGCCATTGAGATCTGTGTGTGCAGAGGGCCAGAAAGATTGCTGGAAATGCTGGTAATACCAGCATGGTGTCCTAGGAAGATCGCTTTCTCTGAGAGCCCAGTCTATTAAAATTTTAACATGGTACATATAAGTACATAAGTGTTAAGATGCAATTCTTTTTAAAGACTGACAATCTTTTTCAAATGTGCCCCAGAGGTAACAGGTCAACCTGTTATAGTTCACGTTTCACTTGTTCCAGCATGGTTCAGCAAGACTAAGGTGTTCAGGTGCTTTAGCAATCCTGAAAGGATTTAATACTCTCAGTATTTCCAGAAGACATGATTTAGTACCATACAACATGCAATAAGCTAGTGTTTCCTGAAAACTCCCTGTCAACCAGAAGTCTTTAGTTTTGATAACTCTTCAAGCTAGTTCTTTTCCTCAGGTCAAACTGTTTTTCACCTACCCATCCGAAGTAACCCTGTTCCTCAGCACAAGTGTCCCACTGCTCCATCCAGTTTACAGGTACACATTTTTCCACACGTAGAAGTTTTTGCAGTGTGTTGATTTTGTAGTCCTTGTGAAAAACTGTGCTGTGTTTTCTTATCTAAATTCAGCTACATTTTTTCTCAGTAAGTCTTTTCTGTGTTTCCAAGGATAACAGCAGGAAGTGCTGTTGATTATGTCTGCCTGTGTCATTCCTCCACCACTCAAACAGTGATTTCCACTTTTTTTGCTTTCTAGAGAGCTGTAAATTCTGGAAGAAAAAAAAAAAAAAGCAAAGAACAAAAAACCCAACAAAACTAAGTTACAAACTTAGTAGATCAGGACAGTATATTTTTAACTACTTTCCTTTGCTGTGATTGTACCTGCAATATTTTCAGGGTT
The DNA here is from genome assembly GCA_038090715.1 of Florisuga fusca. Classification (NCBI taxonomy): domain Eukaryota; kingdom Metazoa; phylum Chordata; class Aves; order Apodiformes; family Trochilidae; genus Florisuga; species Florisuga fusca. The sequence goes on from JAAWXA010000019.1 coordinate 11,769,030, forward strand.
TTGGTGGCATCCAGAAGGGCGTTCATAAGCCCTGTCTGAAGGACACTTCCTGCCCTTTTTATGGCAGCATTTATGGAGAGAAGATACAACTTTCTCTCTGAGGCATTACTGGAAATCACCCTTTTTTGGCACCAATTCCAGGCAGGCTGGAGATTAGTTCATTATGCTGGTGATTCCCATATTGACTGTTCAAACTTTACTCCTATCAATAACCCAGTGGACCACCTTAAACAGATTAGTTAAAACTGGGCAGGTGGTCCTCTACTAAAAAGTATAAACATACAGCTTCCCTATAATTCTTGTTTTGCCAGATGACCCATAAACCTACAGGTGAAAGATATTTGAAGCTGTTATAAACACTTGAATTATGTTTTTCTCTTGTCTATTTTTGAGACGTCTCAGTGAGCAAGGATTTAATCACACTGAGCTCAAATTCGGTGAAAAATTCAAGAGTACAGCTATAAGTCACAGCTTTTGCTGTCTTATCACAAGCATGCAGATGCTTCATCAAGGGTTATAATTTTACCTACAGTATTTATGAAACTGTTGCTGCACCAGAGGAGAAGGCCGGGAATGAAGGTGCAAGACCAGGCGCTCCTGTGAACATCCTCATCCTTGGGGCAGCAAATTACTTTCCTTCCTATGCTTCCATAAATCCTCAAGCCTGCTTTTCCCTTCCAGTCTATCCTTAGAATATGAGGAGAGAGTGGTGGCTCTCCTTTCATCATCTCTCTCCTGCTCTCTCTCAGTTGCTGTGTAAGATTACTGCATCAGCCCCACACACTGGTGTAGGGCAGCTGCTGAATGGATGTGGGAGAGGGACAAATCAGCCACTGTGGTGAATGGGCTCTGTGCAGAGACAGCTGGCTATCAGATCTAGAAGAAGGAAAGAAAGGTGGATTAAGGGGTCATTATGTAAAAGAAGAGTGAAAAGCATGCACTTTGTCACCTGCATAAGATTTCTGTGAGAGGGAGGCAACAGCAGTTACTATGCAAGAGGAGGAAGATAGATAGAACATTCAGAAATAATTGCAGTGTTTTAGTAACTGTTATTCAAGGCATGTTATCTTAGCCTTTGCACTCAATTATCTGATGGCTGTCAAACAATACCCAGAGAGCTAGGGAAAAAATGCAGGCCAAACTATGGGAGTAACTTAGCATCTTACATTTAATGGGAATGCTTTGTGGGCTTGTCCCTAGGAGGATTACCCCCTGCCCAGGGTCGGCAGGAGCTGCAGATGACTTGCATCTGGGCCAGACACATAGGGCTTCCTGCATCTTCAGTGCACAGACATGCTCTAGGTGTGAGCTGTGGGACTTGCAGCTTGAGAGATGCTTTGAGGTGCAGAATGGAAGGAGAAACAGTGGCAAGTCCTGATGCTCTCTCCAGACTGCTGGGGATGGAGAGATCTGCCATGGTTGAAAGGCCATCCCTGCCTCCAGCTCTTCCCTGAGTAAGCTGCCAGGGCCTGGCAGGCAGCTCTGCATGGTGGCAAGTCTCAACTTGCCATGGCTCTCCTGAAGTCACAGCTTGTGCCTAACTCCACCTCTGGCACTGCAGTAGCTGATCTGACTTTCATATGGAGCAGGAACAGAGACAACACCTGAATGTAGGTGCTGGATGTCCTATTTAGTCAGTGCTGTGAGGGATTTCTGCAAACTGAGTTACAACTCAATGCAGCATAGACCTTACCAGAGCTCTGTTGCTAGGATTTGTTTCTGTGAATGTAAATTTTCTAGACCCTTCCCAACAGAATTCTAGTTAGTGAGTTTGTCTCTCTTTCTTGCCATTGGTAGAGTTGCTTTGAGAGTGTTGTTTTGTTATTTATTGACTTGGATTGAAGGTTAATACCATGTCAAAATGTAGGAAAAAAACCCCAAGACCTTAATTAAAAAAACTTCTGTGATGACATCCTGACCCTGCTGTAAACAGAGATTGAACCATTGACTTCAAAGCAGCTGGGCTTATACCAGTTCTCCTAAACTACATCATTTCCCCTTTGCTTTTCCTTTGTGCAGAGAGCTTCAATCTAAATTCGCTTCTTAGCTGACCACACTGACTGTACTAACTTAAACTTCAACCAGCCAATTTTTCAGCATATGAACAGTTTATGGTCAAACTGTGACTCAGTCTGCATTTCCATGCAAGTGAACAAGGCTACACAAGAACGTGCCTGACTCAGTAATCTGACTTTTGGTGCTCAGTCATGTGGAAATACAGGTATTGCTTTTCCCTGCATCACTGCAGTCCCAGGAGAGGAGGAACAGGTAGAAGCAGGAGAAGCTTTCACTCCCCTGCCCCAATGGAACAGCTTGCTCCTTGCAGTGTGGGCAGTAATTTCTCAGTGGCAAAAACATAAGCTGAAACATAAAAAAACATGGCTGAAACATAAGTCCTGCTCCCAGCCCTTTGGATCTAGAGAAAATGAGGAGGCCAGAGAGACGTGGTGAGTCAGTTACTGGCTGAGTCACTGTGCTTCCCGGCCTTCTGCTACCTCAAGAGTACCCTCTGCTTAGTGTTGTGCCTTCAGGCACTTTCTAGCCTGGAGGACACACCTTGAGTTTTAATCAGTGATCTGCTTAGTTTCCCCCGTGTTTGGTGTTGTGGGTTGCTTCAAAAAATAAGATGAAAATATGCTGGGAGATTGGAATAAATTCAAAGCACAGAACAAAGGGAAGCCAAATGTAATTTAAGTACAAGAGTTATGTGTGAGAAAGTAGTGTGAAACTGAGTGATTGCTGTGCAAACAGCTTCTGTCTTTTGTTAATACACGTGAACTCTTAAACTCCTCGGTATTTTTTCCTTTTATACCTGGAGCTTTTCTTCAGTGTTTGCATTTTGTTCCTTATCTTTTAACACTTCTGTTCTGCATTTGTTTCCAGTGTTTTGATGGAAGACCACATGCTTTCCATTTGAGAATCAGACATCAGGCAAACAAAGCACCTCTCCTGTTGCAACTGCAGTGTGTCTAAGCAGCACCCCCCCTTTCAGCTGACAGCCACTACATCACTCTAGGCCCTTCTCTGGATCCACCCTAACCCAGACCTCCCCTCTTCCTCACTGAGCAGAAACCATCTGCTCCTGGTCCCAGAGAGTCTCTTCCATACAGTGCTGCTTCTCTGCCAGGCCTCCACTTCTGTGGGGAACACCACTGGATGTGCTACTCACATTTTAAATCTTTGAATGTTTTGGGCCAACGCTTCTCTGTTTAGGCTCCATCCTCTTTGCTTGTGGTCTCTTTGAAGCTGCAGACGTTTGCCTTTCCTTTTACTCCCATCCTCTCTTTTAGTGGTAGATTTCATCTTTCCTCCTACTGTTTAAATTACTCAGATCCATCCCCTTCTAGCACTTTTTCTTGATCCTCCTCTTCTTCCACGCCTCCTTTTTGGTGGGAAAAGTCTGCTTGCCTGGATTTAATCACCACATTGAAGATATATGACTCTTTAGTACACTCCTCTGCTTGCTATGTCTTTTTGATTTTTCCTGTGGTATCTCAGTCTCATGCAGCTAAAAATAAACATATTTTCCTCCTCCTCAGCCTTTTCCACTCAACCTGAACTGTGGTGAGAAGATTACAGAATAGGAAAAGTTACCTTGGTTTCTGAAAGCACTGAGTTGTATTTCAAGTAGAGAAAAGATTTTAATTTCACTAGCAGGTTTAGAGAGAATGCAGGATTCTAATGGGGCCTGGGAGCTCCAAACAATCTTTACAAAGTTATTGGAAAAAAATCTAGAGCATTCATTACAGCCCATTAAGTCCCTCTTGAGTATGGACAACTATATTTGAATGGACAGCCACAGTCATACTCAGAGAGTACAACTGTACAACTATGAGAAAAAAGCCTGTCAAAAATACACGTTCTCTCAAAACATGGCAACAAATGTCTCACATAATCTTCCCTCAGTAAGTCAAAAGCTTCCATGTTTATCAGAACAGTTGTGAGTGGATATTTATGTAGGGCATGATAATAAAGGCAAGAGAAAGGTATGAAGCAGAAATAAAAGGAGAAGGGAAAGAAGCCTGGACATGTGAGTAGTGGTTTTCAGTTGGGTCAGCTGTTTGTATCTGCAAGATCACATTGCCTCTATTTCTTAATTTAAATAGGTGTGGCACATATAACTGAAGTTATTTCCACTGTACATTTGGAAATAAAATGTATCCTGTCAGAGAGAGAAAGATAAGCTTAGTTATTTTGTGTCTTAGTTGCCTATTGGCTTTTTTGAGCTCCTGTGCCCTCTGAGGACATGGCAGGTCCTCAACTGTGGGGGCTCTCTGGCCTTGTCTACATAGACAGATATATAGATTCAAACTTTGTCACCTGCATCCTGAGTTACCAGACACTACACAATTTTTTCTGGAAACTGCTGCTGCCCTAGAGGCACTGTGCGGTAGTTAATACACAGTGTTTCCTCAGTGCCCCGCTTTTTTCTTTTCTCAGACATGTGCAACATTGAAAATATCCCGCCTGAGGTACATCGATTATTTTACACACTGGTTACAAATGTCTGCTGCAATTTGTCTTTAGATTTCCCTCTCAAGGACAGGACTGAGCACAGGGAGCTGGTGCAGTGCTTCACCACTCTGTTCTGCAAAAGGAACAAATAGAAATGTGGATGTATCAAGAGGGAACAAATAGAAATGTGGATGTATCAAGAGATCTTTTGTGATATTTGACTCTGATTCGGTTGGTAGTGGCTTGTGTTGCACTTCCTGTCTTCTAACTGCTGCTTCTGAGTTAGAAACACTTGGACTGGACCCTTCTGTCATGCATGAATGTCAGTTCCTTTTCTAGCAGGTTACCATGGCACCCTACCTCAGGTAATTTAATAAAGGGAGAAGAGGATATAAAAGGGACATGTTCTTTATCTATTAACCCCTTCAAGAGACTGATATAGAAGAGATAAGAGAACCTGTTACGGAGGATGTCACTGTGTTGGATTCTTGGTTGCTCCATTGCTGTTTCTTGATGATTGCAAATGAAGCAAGCCGTGTCCCTTCCTGGGTGCTAGTGTTTACTTACCATCACCACAGGTAAATGTTTTAGTAGCCTGGCCCTCTGGCCCTTAAAAGATGAAAAGTCAAGCGCTAAGAAGAGCTCAGGAAATGTGGGGCAATGGGCTATACATCATGCTAATGCCTACATCCTCTAGATCAGCTGGGGTAAAAAGTTCCTTCTTTGCATTATGTTGCCCAGGATGATACCCCCAGTCTTCCCAAAGAATCTGCTTTTGTCTGTGATTGCTACAGGCAGTTGCATTTCTAGAGCAGTCTAGTTCACGGGAAGTTTTAGGTTGAACTTCTTGCTGGTCTTATGTAAGGGAGGTAACAATTGAATCTTCATAGTTGGGGCTGCACTAGGAAAGTACTTAAAACAGCAGTAAAACTCTCCTGTGCACTTTAATTATTAAATTTTGTCTTGCTGCAGAACAAATTCTTTTTGGGATAATTGCGTTTTCGAAGCAATTTTTGCATTAAAGATTCACTGGCTTTGCAGAAGAAGCTAGGTGCTTCTAAATGCTCCTTATTAAAAATTTAGCCTGAGTCTTGTCTTTCCTCTTTCCTCTTTCTGCTTTTTACTTCTTCTTACCCACAAAACCGTAGCCTTCATTCAGTTCTTGCCTAATCTTGCCTCTTGTGCATATTTGCTTTGAGAGTTGTGTATTAAAGCAGAAATATAATGCATATCTGTTCTTCAGTATTTGCTTCTTGTAAATCAAGCATGGCTGAGGGGTAGCTTAGTTTGTGTGCCCTGTTGCCTCACAGCCCAAACTCCCACACTGAAAGGCTTCTTTTCCTAATCAGGTGTGCTGACCTCACTGTCATTGGATGTTTCATAGGGGAAAAAAATGTTATGGAAGGATACCAGTTACTTTTCCCAGTTTATGACTGAAAATGCAGCAGTGTCTCAGGATCTTCTGAATCTAGCAAGATGGACATGCTGTTTCTTGATGTGAGTCCATGCTCTGTCTTATCCACTGCTCATCATATTACTGCTGATCTCACCAATGAATTTTTGCACGTCCCAAAGGAAGGTGAAGTTATGTGAAATAAGCTACAAAGATCACTACCACATTGGAAACAAAGCTGCCCTCCGTATTCAGTGAGGAACCTCTTCCAAATAATCTTGGTGATTCCAGTGGGAGGAAGGTGGTACTTGCTAAGCAAGAGGTTTCTGATTGCTGGTGTCCTCGCAAGCCATTGCAGTGGGCAAATTTCCTTACTGAAAGCATTTTAGACAATCTGCTAAAAGAGATCAGAATCAGTATTTCAGTGTGCCTCACTAATGCCCCATTAGGACAGTTCAAGGTTTCTTCCTATCCTTATATCTAAGTAATTCAGAAATTAATGGAATTATAATAGCCAGAATTTGTCTTAAAAGAAAGAGTAAAGATGACATTGCATTAAGGGCAATTGAATTTAACTTTCACCTGGCGACTCTTTTTTTCTGCTTGTCCTGATGCTATGGTGTTACTCCAGATTTTTAACAGTATAAACAAGATCATAATCAACTCATTGACAAACCTCAAAGGATTAGAGTTGTTTTCCCAATTTCCCTGCCAGCCCCTGCAGCTACGTGGATAGCTGTAGCCTTCAGAAAAACCCAAGGCTTTCAAGGGTAGCATCTTGGACAGGGAGTTTAGACTGCAACATAATATTAAAAATTCAGCTGCAATGTGCAGCAAGAATTAAGATATGGATTCTGTTTTGATATTGCTGAACCTTCATGTATTTATATTCATGACATCAGCTAAAAATGAAAAAAAATACTGAGGCAAACTGATCTTGTGACATTTTACCTGCCATTTGCACGGTGAAATAAGATTGAAAACAATTAGTCTCCATCTAACTGAACCTAATCTGGAATCAAAGTGCAGAGCTGGGTTTTCACTGGAGATCTCTCACCCTAAGAACTGAAGCAAGAAGAAAATAGGGTCTTTGGAGCTCTCATTCAGGCCTGTCTCTCCCTGCAGCAGGCTGCATCATGTGTGCTGTACAGTCTGTCTTGCCTGGAACAGCTGTGGCTGTCATCCACTAGTGTAGTGTTAAAATTAAGACTGATTGTGGAGTTAGCTACTGTCAGTCTCAAATGTGGCAAGCAATTGGTGCAGAGTTTGGCCTGGAATTGGCTGGTTTAACCTTGAATAAAGTGAGTAAATATATAGAACAGTAACTGGAGTTTGGTAGCAACCACATAACACTGTCTGCAAAACTCATTTGCTGTTTGCAGCTGGCACCTCTCGAGGGGCAGCAGCACACTTGAGATTGACAGTAAGTTGATTTCATGGGCAATCCAACTACCTGCACAGTGTGTGAGTTATGACTGTTGCCTTTCTCAGTAGCAAAGTACTTTCTCTTTTCATGCTTAGCTCTGGTTCATGTCATCTTTTGAGCTAATTACAGCCTTTTGTAGTCACAACACGTGCTCTATCAACAAGGCCTTGGGTTGCTCTGACATCTCCTTGTTTGTGTCTTGATGGGTTTTGCCCCAAATGATCAGCTTTCCACTGTGTTTTGTTTGCAACTTATGGGAAAAGAACAGGAAGATCATAGAATCACAGGATGGCTTGGGCTGGAAGAGACCTTAAGGGTCATCTAGTTCCAACCCCCCTTCAAGGGCAGGGGCACCTCCCACTAGATCAGATGCAGAATGAAGTTGTTATGACAATGGATAGATACAGGACCAAGCAAACACTAGGTTCAGGTGCTCTCAGGAAACAGATGGCTTTCACCTTTTGACTTTCAGCTCTGTGGTTTGTGATCACCTCTGCAAACAGCTTAGAGTTAGAAAACTTGGTTTTTAGTTCTTCTCCATGATGAAAGTTGCAGGCCTGTTTTCAACAGAGGGCATTTCTTCCCCTTGGAATAAGAAAGGGAATGTTTTTGGAAGCATATGTTTGTGTTTGTCATTTTTTGTCCTGCTCCTGTCTCAGAGCAATTTTGTGAGCTGTCACAGTTTTGTGTGCATGCTGTCACTGTGTGAGCCCTGAGACTGTGCTGGTCTCCAGAAGGTCCATTGTCACCAGCACAACTGAGGCCATTGAAGCAATAGGATGATCTGAGAAACTGCCTGAGGCAGGATGTGGGAATGCAAGAGGAACTGAAGGTTTTCCAGTGCCTGTCCAGAGTTATCATTTAACAAAAAAGGCAACAGACTGAGTCCATGAAGCAGATCTTGGCCAACTGGGAAAAAAAATGTGGCCTTTGGTATCGTCATCTCTTAATTATTTGTGTCTCCTTGCCACCAGGAGGCCCTGCCCTCCTCTGGGAAAGTCCATAACTGGCAGTATGCACTCTGTCACTTTCAGTGAACACCTTGAGGTGACAAGGATCCAACTGCACTTTCAGAACTGTTGCTGCTTCTTGCTGCCAGCACACACTGTACCCCTGCAAGTGATTTCTTTGATGAAGGGTGTGTAGGCAGATTTAATTGCTGGTGGAGCAGATCTGATAACACAGTGTACATAGCTGTGTTTGTTGGCCTGTTCTTAAGACTTGGACAAAAGGAGCTAGAAGAAAAGTGAAAATAGACTCTCTTTTCTTAAGAGGTTTCATGATCTAATGCCTCTAGACAGTATAAGTGATAGTCTCTGGAGTAAAGATTCATCCATCTTTGTTATTTTATAATACTCTTCTTGATATTTTTAGTAGCTCTTACTCTTTTGTTCCTGTCACCACTACATGTGGTTGGACTTATGCAGTAGTTTGCTGTGCTTCTTTACTGTCCTGCATTTTAGTTAATTTGCATTCTGAAGATTTTGAAGTACTTGAAAAGCAGTCATTAAATATATCTTGGTAGTCTTAGAAAAGTATTATTAATTGTATGCTTCAGATTTTAAATGTCCCCATGAAATATCTTTACCACACAGTGCTAGGGATGTTTCCTTTCCTTTTCCTTCCTTTTCTTTTCCTCTTCAGATACACAGACCCAGACTCCTGAAGCCTATTCTGTTATAAGCCTAAACAGTTCTCTTTATCCTTAGGATGTTTTAAAGAGGTTGAAGGGTTATTTATAAGTTAAAATTTAGGTCTGGCTTTTGAAAGAGTTATTAAACACATCAAGCAGAGTATTATTATGCTGTAGGACCACTAAAAGAGGCCTTTTTATTGCCAGAATGAGTAAGCCCTTTCTGGTCTCTGTACAGTGAGATCAGAGGCAGTAAAAATAATAAACAGCTGTCACTGATAAAAATAAAGGTACCATTTTGTTGGTAAACCAGGACTTACTGAGTGAATGACTGTTTTGAACTGCTGAGAAATCTGTATACAGCAATTTAATGTTTGAGGTAGGAAGTCAAGAATGAAAATTAGTACATTAGTATCTTTTTTCAAGGTAATGTGAAATAAAATAAGCAAAATAGAGGAGGAAAAATTAAATTGAATTAACAAAAGTTACATTATAATGAGCCAAGGAAGCAACTGCATAATGAAGGAAATATATTCTAGCTATGTGGTAATATTTGTTTACTTTGTATTTATTTCACAACTTTATATTGATGAAACAAAAATGAAATTTTCTTCAAATTATTCATATGTGTTTGAGCAAAAGACAGAAATTGGCTGAAATCAGCTACTGACTCAGAGACATGGACACAGTGGTTCATCTTAGATGGTAAGGAAAAATGTCAATATTTATGCCTATTTGGCTTTGTAGCAGCTCAGAGATGCTGAGGTGCACTGAGCCTAAATAAAAAGCTACAGATGGGAAGCTTATAGCTTACCTAAGGACCAAAGGGGAGCAACCTACTGTTCTTGTGAAGGGGGCCGAGTTGAAGGACATTTCTTCCATTTATTTTCCCCCAGCTAGTACTCCATTTCCTGTTAGTTCTGCGCCAGAGACCTCATTTAGCTGACTTCAGCAAGATGGTCAAGATTCAGATTTCCAGTTTCCAAGTGCAGCCTGATTTGCAGGAAAATGCAGACAGAATACATCATTAGTCCTGAGATTCAGCCGGCCTGAATAGCCCCATATACATGTGCTCTGGGACAGCTGAATATTACTTTCCAACCCTGGGGGAGCTTCCTAGTCTGTCCTTCAAATAAATATTTCAATTTATGCTAGAAGAACAGGGTGTGAACTAGTTGGCAAGCTCCCATGCCACCTCCTGCACAGGTTTTGGTTCATGAGCCATATACCAGGATTCAGTAAAATCTGGTCAGGATTCAGCTTGTAAACAGTGCAGGGAAGGGGAACAGGGATGGTCCTTATTTCTCCAGCTTAACTTGTGGCACATCTCTCAAGAGAGTAGGGTTTTCTAGCTGCAGTAAGAGGAAGGAATACACTTTCTTCTTTATGCACAGATCTTGGTGACAAGCAAGGCTTAGGATGTGCAGTATGGCCTTTTCTGCTACAACTTAGTATTTCCTTATTACTTTTCAAGGCTGCAGCCCCTGATCCTCATGCTGGGTTCTGTTCTCTAGGATACAAGGTGATGGAGCAGGCTCTCTCTGATCTCAGCTCTTCTGAGGTCAGACCCAGTTGCATTTTGTGTCTAACTCATGCACGCTTTCAGTGTTTAAAAAAGCAAACTAAATGGATGTATGTGGGAATTCAGGAGCTGTGCTGTGTATTTAACACCCTGCTCTTGTACCTTTCATAGGGGACAAGAATCCATCCCCCAGAGTGGTCCCACTGTCACTGCAGTCAGCAAGCCTGCTCCATGATTCACGGGAAAGCTTCTCTAAAGTTTCCTGTGAGGAAGTGAGTTTGGCTCTAAAAAGAAGTTCGTATGTGTTGGGTGGTCACAGGGTAAAACTCACTTTAAGGCTGCCCCTATACTGGGACAGCTTCATCTCTGTAGGTGAGGAATACTGGCAGAATTTGCCATTTAGCCAGGGAGCATTTTGATAGGCAAAGGTTTTCACAAGGATGCTCGAATGTTCTTTGCTTTCTGCCACGCTGGTGTTAATAGCATTACTTTGGTCTTTACAGTGGAACTGGTATCAGATGAAAGTCTGCTGTCTTTCGTTTATCTTTAGATCATATATTTTTCCCCCAGCCCAGGGAGCTGTGAATACATTATGTGAGATAATAATGATGTAATTATACTTAAGAACAATGTAATTGCTTTTGTTTCAGTGCAAAGCTTTTTTTTTTTCTTTTTCTTTTTTTTTTTCCTTTGGAGTTTTTCTAAAGAAGTTTTAAGTGTTTTAAATTTTAAATATTATATTATAAAAATTCTTCAATAATGAAAAAGTCCTGCCTGAGGCAAATTTACTTCTGCCTGGCATTCAGCAGAACTGCAGTCAGTGGAGCTTTGCCACTGAGGTCACCACAGACGTGACATTTGAAAAAGTAATCATATGTTTCTGTAAAGTGTCTTTAGAGTTGGGGAGCAATAGTTTTCCTATCACCTTATAATTGATTTAGTCTCACACATAAACACTGCAATTAGTTTCTCTGAATTAAAAATCTGTTTTTGTTTAATTTGCCAAAATATTTTCTTTCATCATATTGTCATTCATCAAAATAGGCATTTAGCCTATTATGGCTGAGGACAGTGCTGTGGTTTTGGGGAGGATATCACAACCAGCAAGTGAAGCAGAGAAGGGGTGAATACTAATTCCCTGGGTACGTCCTCCTGCAGTCAGCTGTCAGCCTGTGCTGGATTTGACACTATTTCATCCTGGTGTCAGTTCCCCAGGTCGCTGCTTTTGTTTCAGAGCAATGCCTGGGAAGGAGGCATGTGTCCTGTGATCCATCTGCAGCACCCAGGCACTTTTGGCAGCCCTCTGCCTCCCTGCTGTAGTGCAGGCTGGAGCTGCACATGAGGAAGGACTTTTTCTTACTATGCAAGAACCTTGGGAGTGACCGAATTTTTCCTAATTCTTTGCCATAGCTCCGCATCTTCCAGTGTGCAAGGTACAGATATTTGTCCCGTCTCAGTCCCACAGAGATACCCTAAAACTGTGGCAGGTGGCTCATGTCATCAGGGAAAAGAAATTAACACCTTGCTTCAGGTGTCCAGAGAAGAATGTAAAGAATTACCAGCTACCCAGAGGCTACTAATCCCTCTGGTGTGCTGGGAGGAGGGTACTGCTGAGCCAGTGGCCCCCAGATGCTGGGTGCTAGCACCAAAAGAAAGAGACCAAGCTCACTGTATTTCTGTTTTTATTTCTGCTGTACCTGTTAGAATGTGCTACTCTGCAGACAGGGGCAAGTTTAGTCAAATATGTCAGATAAAACGTTTGCTTAAAAGCCTCTTTTGCAGAAACCATAGACTGTTTCATCCCTCACTTTCAGGGAACTACTTAAATTACTGTTTTTCCCAAGCCATCCCCATTCAGTTTGTTATCATTTTCATTATTAAACATTTATATAACCACTGTAACATTTTATAGTGTTTGACAGAGATTTCCAAGTCTACCTAATTAGCACAGTCCCTGCCACATCGAATAGACTTTTGTTATTACCCATTCATGGCCTTGTTATTCAGAAGAGGTTCTCTTGTGAATGGAAACGTGCATTACTGTGCTTCAGGTTAATAAGTGTGACATAAAATATGCCACACAAAATTAACTACTGCACTACAGGATCCAGCGATTGGGGGTGATGTGCATATGGTCACACTGAGACTCTGTTCATTTGCATCATTGCTTTTCTGCCTTACTGCCTGATTAAAAATCTGAGAGAGGAAAATATTGAGGGAAGGAGAGGGAGAAGAAATGAACAAATCTATCTTGGCATAAATAGGTTCGGCTCAACAATACAACAGTTGTCAGCAGTCTTTTCCACAAGCCTGTTCCCTCAATGAGGAGAGCACAAAACAAGTGATTAGAAAGTCAGTTCATGTCCTTACAGCATTCTTGGAAAGAATCGGGGGGGAGAGGGGAAAGCTGTTATATTTGTAAAATGAAATGTGCTTTATGCTTCTATGTGTCCAGTGCCAAAGCAGAGCTGGCTAATCAGAGGTGCACTCCTGTGTTCACCTTCATTGTCGGGTCCAAAGATTAGACAAAACAAAAAAGTGACCCCTTTTCTTTTTTCCATTCCCCCTGCCCATTCCCTCTCTGATTTGTTTTTCTGAAATCATACCTAACACAAAACTATTAAGAGCACCGTCAACTTTTGGTACTCCCAAAGAATAAATTATGAAGAAGAACCATAAAACAAGTTGCTACTTGTCTATTAAATATGCATGCACAAATCTCTCCAGCTGTCTGCTCTGTCTGTTTATCTGTGTTGACTTAGAAGTAGGCTGGGACACCTGGTGTTCCTCAGCTCTGCATCCTGGGGAGATCAGAAGGAGGCTGTAGCAGGGGTCCCGGTCTCCTGCCTTGCTGTGCAGTGTGGAGCAGGTCTTCCCAGCTCCAGGCTCATCTCCAGGCTTTTGGCATCTCTGCCTCAGATGTGCAAAAGAACAGGGAAGGCAGCAAAGCAATGTCTTTCCCTAGCAGCACAAATGGCCTTCCTCTTTGATGAGCCAAATACAGACTGGAAAACGTTTGACTGACAAATATTGACAAATATTGAGTGTGAGTGAGACAGAGTTGGGGTAAGGATGAAGGGGTAAGAGGAGGATTTCTTAGGCTGAGTGGAGAAACTGAGGTAGGTGGTGGCTGTTTTTTGACACAGCTGGAAGGCTGTGCATACATAATATGCAGCAGTTATTTGACTTGTCCACATTTAAGATTACAGTATAGTAGTTAAGAAATAAGAACACTGAATATTCTGGATTTCCTTTCTTTGCTTCACCTTACAAACAGTGGTGCTTTCTCTGGCTTGCCCAGTCTGCAGTTCCTGTGCTGAACCTGGTCTTTATCCAAATTGCTTTCTCTCCCACTACACATACTGTGGATATGTACCTGTTCTTTAAAAAGAGGCCCAAGACTTAAAATTCCAACTTAGGACCCAAAATGCCTGGACTTTCTAGTAGTGTGGAAAAATTGTTGCTGTTCCTGAGTTGCAGGCACGCATGTAAAACCATCATCTAAAAATAAAGGAGCACCTGGCTGTGGACTGGAGGTGCTCAGCTTCAGCTACTGCCTTTGGACCCATTTCTCTGATGCCTCATGTCTGAGGTGACCAAAGGATGAAGAAGGGTTACACCATACTCCTGCAGTCCTCAGGCTGGGTAGGAGGTCAGTATTAATGGAAAAATCCTGAGTTTCTTGGCTGCTAGTGGAGCCTGACCTGTGCAGCGTGCATCAGAGTGGAGATGTGGGCTCTCATGGGACACATGAACCTGGACCCCTAAACCAGGAGGCTGATCTGGAGTCTGGTTGTTGTGTGCTGCCAGCTGTTACACTTAGTGATATAACTCAGTCCTGTAATTCTGTGCTTAATAACATGCTGTGGCTTTGGAAAAGGAGAAGGAGAAAATCTTGTGCTTCAGTGCATGTATTGATTCGCATCCCAGAAGGCTGTTTCCTAGTGAAACTTTTTCACTGGTTCTTGTGATAGGAAACAAAGTGTCATTCCCGAGACAGAGGAGCTGGCTTTGGCTGAAGCTGAGCACTGCCAAGGCTGGACCCTGATGCTTGCTAGTGCTAAGGTAGCTGGGATGGCTGCTACAGGCTTTGACAGTGATTTGTGAGGATACTGAGCATTTGCTTTGGAAACATATGGCCTGTAGTGTGCAGGGTGCAGTGCTCTGCTGAAATGAAGAAATTCCGTGCTTGCCTTCACACATGGAAGGTATTATCTGTGCTGTTGCATCTTTTCTAATAAAAGAAGGAGGAGGTTGAAGCAAAACTTCTTTTTCAAAACATCCCAAACCAAAATATCTGACGAGAGGATACATGGAAAGCTCTCAGAAAAAAAAACAACTTGAAAATTATGTAGGTTGGTCATTGCTGGATTCAAATGTCCTCACTTATAGTCAGTTCCATTTGTTATAGAAACTGATGGGTTGCTGGGGAAATACATGATTTTTTGAGCCAAGTTAATTGAGTCCATGCACATGCATATATTAGGCATAATGTGGTTGTGGTGTCTGATGTATAGATGGCACCATACATATACATGACTTTAGATGATTTATTTATCATGATTGTTTGGGAGGTTTTTTTGTGAGCACAAATGGCAGAAAAAAGTACCTTGACAAGGAAATAACCTTGCTAATTTAAGTGCATCAGCTAGGGTATGGGTCAGCCTTTCCCTCCTGGGGTGATGGCTTTGTGTTGTTAGTGAACATGCATTCCTCAGCAGCCAGAGGGACATGGCTCATTTTTTGTTCATGTCTTCCACATGTGCTTGAAGGATATTTAATGACATCTGAACATTCCTGATACTGCTTAAAATGAACCACAATTACTGCAATTTCCCGGGCTTTAAGGAAGGAGTTAGTTGTGAGGAAGATGTAGAGAGGCATGAGCAGAGTCAGAACCGTTGCTTGGGACAGAACAGTGTAGCTCTGTAAAATATTTCAATTATATTGTTTAAGCAGAAATAAATAAAACAACTCCACTCACCAGGGTGCCTCTTGCAGATACATAATCAGTGACCAAGATCTTAAACAAGACCTCATGGTCTGTCTATCAGCAGTGGCAGCCACCCAAGGCCAACAGGGGCCTAGTTTTGAAAAGGACAGATTATGTCACAAAATGGGTTTGATCTGACAGAGTTGACATCCAGCAAGGATCCCCTTTGTGCTCCCAGCCTGGGCCCAAAAGAGCTACCAAGCAGCTCGTTCCAGTCAGTGCCAGTCACTGCAGAGGAGCTACTTCAACCAGCTGGGTTTCAGTGTTGTGATTGATAGAGGCCACTCCTCCTATATAGGCCTATAGGTAGCAATCACTGCCAGCACCCAGAGGCTGGATTTGCATGCACAGGATCAGACCATGTCACACAAAGTGTGCAAGGACCAAAGCCACTGGTAGGTGAGCTGGATCTGCTCCACCAGCTCTGTGATGAGATCAGCATGGATCCAACTTGGGCAAGTTGAGGTTGCTGGAGAAGACCTCCAGTTCCCAGAGACCAGCTCACAGCAGTAGAGCAGGGAGGCTGCTGGCTGCTGCCATCCCTCCCTTGAAACTCCAGAGGCCCTAACAGAGCCAGTTAGAAGAATTTGGCAGTTTCTGTACTTGGAAAATAAATATTGCCACCTGGCTGTCGAAGTGGCTTCCCCAAGCTGCCAAATTGTGCACGTGGGTTTCTCCAGGAGAACCATGCTCAGCCACTCTTCTGCCTTGGAATAACACTCAGTCCATCCCCAGGATGTACAGGAGGTGTTGCAGATGAAGGAACTTTGTTTGAGATTTGTCTTGCCTGGACCCTCTGCTAGGGAGAAGACTCCAGCCTCTGAAAGCTTCAGACTGGTTCAGTGCACGAAATGTTCCAACACCGAGGTATCTGAATATGACTGGAAATCCACAACCAGTCTTACAAGACCTTGGTTGTGGCCCAGACTATTGAGGATTCTTAGTGTCTGCTGTTACTCAGAAGGACCATGGAAATCACAGTCTGAGGAATAGATTTTTTACTTGGAGAGAGAGCTTTCCTGGTCTCATGTCTCAGGAAACAAAGTTGCTAGTGCAAAGTTGTTAGTGCTGGGGTCTCCCTGCCTTTGATAAAAACTCAGGCCATTTCTCACAGCTGGAGACAGGCTATGTCTGTAGGATAACATCACAGTGTAACTTTTAGATTTTATTTACAGGCACAGTCAGATACAGTACTTGTACTACAACTCAGAGGTTTCAGAGGTTTCTACACTTGCAGTTACGACAGAGTAACTGATTATTTTAGCAATAATCCATTTCAGTGAGGACAAAAAAGAATTTGCCTTCAGCATTACGATTACCACCTTCCCAGACATCCATGAGGACACTGCAAACCAGCTGAGTGGGGTGTACTTGAAATGGTTTCTGTTGTGATAATTCTAGAGAAAGAAAAAGAGATTCCTGATGGGTGAAGGGAAAAGGTTAATCAGAACAGCTGAAAGCTGGCAAAGGGAGTTGCCTGGCTGGCCAAGTCTTTCTCTTTTGTTTCTCTACTTCTTTATGCCTTGCAAAGTGTTCCTGTGGAGAAGAATTAGGAAAATAACAACCCTAAACTTCCTGAGAAACCATCAGTGAAATTCATTCCTACATTTAAGTAACATTTTACTTGTGTGTAACTTCACAACAGCTTGTGTGTTTGCAGAGGGCAACAGAAAAGAGAAATTTGTGTGTGTGGGTGTGTATATGTGCATATGTATGTGTGTGTGTGAAATACATGTGTCAATGGCTATGGGAAATGCTTAAAAGCAGTTGATGCTTTTTGCTATTACTGTGTGGTCGGTAATTTAATAAAATATTATTTACTTTGGGTTTATTCTGATAAAGACTCAAAGTGAGCATCCAATGAACATGGGTGTGTTTGTGGTTTGGGATATGTAGTTTGAAAAACCTGAAAAGCTTCATTAGATGTTCTTATTTTAAAAGTGAGGGCAGGATTGCTTCCATTTAAATGTGGCATCCCGTAGTTTTTCAGGGTCTCCCACACCAGTGTGGCTAGCCACAAGCCTGCCCTAGGCCATGAAACCATTGAGAGTCATTAAATATAGTGCTGGACTCCAGTGCTCTCCTGAGAGAAGTAAGCCAATCTACAACCCAATTATTTTCCTGTGAAAAATAGTCCATAGTTGCAGAGAACCTCCTGTCAATAAGCTCCCCCGAATGCTAATTAATGTTGCAAGTCTGCATGATGGTTGCTGAACCCCAGTTTTGAACTCCATCTTGGGAGACCGCTCCAGCACAACAACTTCTAGAAAGGCACCATGTGCCACATGGTGCTATTTTATTTCTGACTCAATGGCCTGCTACATAAGCACTAGTGGAAAATGTACCATGTCCCCAGGCCACATCCAGCTGCTGCTGAGTTCCCCAGTCTCTGGCTTTGGGACCTCATCACCAGCAGGCAGTGTAGCTCTTCATCTTCACTTCTGAGGTGATGAGGCAGAGTGTGCTCTCGGGGTGGGAAAGGGGTTGCAAATGCCAAGCAGGTATTTGCACTCTGTTGGAGCCCCACTGATGCTGCTCCAGCAGCTCCATGCAGGGAGGACCTGGAGGGTACAGGTGCCTGAAGGAGTAGCAGATGGGATGGACTCCTCTTTGTTTCTGCTGCACGTGTGACGATATTTTCCCTGCTGCACTGCAGTAGCAGGGAACTGGCAGTAGCTGCTGCAGTTTGCTCAGGACTTGGTTTGCAGAGCCTGTGTTGAAACTGTGCTCTGCAGCATGTTCTCAGGAGCTGCTTTTTAAAGCAAATACAGTGAGAAATATTGGACAAAAATGTGTGTCCATCACTTTTTAGAAACACTTTCAGTAATAATTTTCCCTTATTATATGTTGGGTGTTTCCAAATGTCTGAGGGCAATCTCTGTTCCCAAATCTATGAGTTCAGGACATGAAAGCAGAGTGAAGTTTGGGAGCTGCAATAGTGTTTCCAGAATGTCAATTCAAGATCACATCATGCACAAGATTTTAAGCATACAAACACACGATCTTTGTCGTGTTTGTTGTTAACAGGAAGAGGATAAGAAAGAAAGAATGCCCTAAATGAAGTTGAGAAATGAGAAAATAAATTATACTTTCTGTTCCTGAAAATATTCAAGTTCATCTATTTTTTTTTTCACACCAATCAGGTACTGCTGGTAAATTAGTCTCTCTGCTCCAGGACGAATCTGTGATACAGAAAATCCAGATCTGCAGAGCAGCAACGCCAGTCCTAAAATGAAGGCTTAAAATAGGTTGAGTGAGTTTTGTATAGCAAAATTTAGAAACCTTTTTTTGGAAAAGCTCAGTTAGTTTTCAGCTCACACAGATACTTGTCTGAGCATATCTGCTTACTGAAAAATAAAATCTAAGGAGACATAAGAAAGGATGCCTATATAGTTTGGAAAAAGGAAGGAGACATTTTGGAGCATTCAGTGCTTTGCACATCATAAGCATATTTTTATATACCAGGTTGTAGAGATGAAGTAAAATAAAACATCTGCATGTAATAAGGATTTGAGTCTGTTTTGGATCTTTGGCAACTATATACTGACTATAGCTCCCAGGTATTCCCACTCTTTTTCCAATAATATCTCCTTGAAATAAGTTTCCTACTTTAAGAATTTTATTTTATTAAGTCCTATGAAAGCAGAGTCCTGACTCTCTGAGGGTATTGATATAAAACCTGATTATGGAAGGCCATAGCCAGCAGCAACTCTGCAGATGGTATTAGAGGGCCAGTTTCAGTTTGCTCCTTTTTCATATGCTCCTGATGGTAGAGGGGTAACAGGACATTTCTTTCTGCTGTAGAAACAACATTTATGGAAAGCTTCTGAGTCTGATTCCATTTGTCATAGGGTCAGTTCCGTTCTCTCTATATTTGCATCAGGTACCTTATAGCTGCTTGCAGAAGCAGTCTCCAGGGCAGCTGTAGACCTGGCAGGGCCCCTGTCCCACCCACCTTCTGCCAGTGGCTCTCGGAGTACCTGTGGGAGCATTCCTAGTGGCATGCTTATCCCTCAGGCATCTGGGGTGATGCTGCAGTTAGAGCTGCACAGTCTGGGAGATGAGTGAGTGAGGTGTCTAGGAGAGCTGCTCCCTTGTCCTTCCTACATTGCACAAGCATCACAGCCTGCAATCTGTGTCTGTCCTCCACCAGGGTAAGCCCACGTAACATTGTTCTTTGTTAGGTCCTGGTCACACCATCTAGCTTTTATGCCCATCTGTCCAGGTGGAGGGGTAGGTAATCCATCAGCCCAGCAAGCAGGTGACTTGAGCTGTTCATCACAATCTTGAACCAGATCCATAGCAGCATAAATGTGGCCTTAAGGTCTGTCCTGATGCTGCTGTCAGTGAGGTGGCTATAATGTTTTATATGTAGCTGTATAGAACCAAAGGTGTATTTTATAGAGAAGAAGCTGAAGTAGCTGTTATTGAAACAGAGCCGAGAAGCAACAAGCACACTTTGGATCACTGGAATATATAGGGGAGAAGACTAAAGCCAGCTGAGATTATCACAATGTCTGCTACTGTTCAGGAAGGGAAAGGCCCATGAACAGACCACCAGTGTGTGCTTCCATGCTGGAAGGGATTGTTGGTGGACTGGGGATCAGCTAAAGAAGATTTGATGAAACAAGGTCAGAATCCTTGTAATACTTGAAAAATAAGATCCCATCACTGGTCATGCACAAAAAAACAGGCTAGGGATTCTGGAAGTCATGAAAACTGTCACTGTGTTTTATATGGGAGGTGTATGAGAGATGAGTTGAATTGACACGATTGCTGTGAGCCAAATTAGAAAGCCAGGGGGTAAAAGCAGCCAGTTTGGGAAAGACATGGGGTTCAGGCTGAAAACAGTGTTCTACCTGATTCTTTTCCAGAAATTAAAACAGAAACTAAAACTCTGAGTTGTTTCTTGATGACTGGCATATATGTGCTTGTCCATTTGCAGTTTTTACCAGAGTGGGCAGTAAAAACATGTATTACTATGTTATATGGGTAGGTGACACTCTTGTTCACATTGCAAACTAAATTGTTGTTAGAGCAGGTACGTCCAATGATAAGTAGAATGTGTTTGGTTTGAGCTGTGAGAAGGATTCTCTGCAGGTTTGTTCTATATAATCAATTGAAATTATTGAATATGAGCTACACAGCTAGGACATTTTCCATTGTTTGGGGTTTTTTTTTTGCATCACTTATTTGAGGTATGTACAAAATTCAGAGATGCTGAGCTACTGTGAGAAGGCCTCTTTTTAAAGTGGCTATGCAGATTTTAAGAGCAGAAGAAGAGAGTGGTTTATGATTACAGTTCTGAGCCCTGTAACTTCCCCTGATCTGGCATGATTGTAGTCTGAATTTTGATCTTTTCTCGTTCCTCATGCCAGACCCTCATTCATGTCTGAGTGCTCAGAACCTTGCTTAGAACAGACCAAATTTTTGCCCCGGTAACAAACCGAGGATTATGCAAGTCTGCCTCAGACCTGTAATTTCCAGCTCTTACACTGTAAATTTAATCTCCCCCCGGAAAATCCATTGAGCTATAAAAGCAATTATGATGATGTTACCTTAAATTATATATATTAGCAAGGAAATAACAGGAAGTGGAGGCAAGGTTTATGATTTTGGCACAGCAGCATTGAAGAAGTAGGCAATTCTGTGGCAGAATAGCACCCACAAAGGTGGGATATGCTATTTGTGCCTGGTAAAATTGCTGGGTAAGAGGTTCTTTTGGAAAATTTTTAGGTTTCTGGAAAGCTTAAGGCAGCCAGTGAATGTCTTGTAGCTCAGCACTGAAATACTGCTGTGGACTCCCAAATGTAGTCCTTAACTTGCCAGTACGAATCTCCATATATGTCACTGGTACAGTATTCATAAAGTTAAAAAATGATGCCTCTGTTAGTAGAATTGAATCTTAAATCTAACTAACTATTTAGGAACAAGAAATGGCCTCTGGAAAGTTTTCAAAGACCTTTGAAAATATCCTTAGAAATGAAATGAAGTATGCAGAGTGAATGTGTGCTGAAACCCTGCAACACCAAGAATCATGGGAGCAAGCAAAAGACCTTTTATTAGATAGACTCCTTTTGTTTTGCTGTGAAGCATATCTGTGCTTCCTATTTACTAGTATGCCTCAGGCAGGGCTAAACATTTCATGCAACACGATGACCTTGGAAAACATGTTACAATTTGGGGTTCATTCCTGGGGAGGAATCTGCGAGCATCTTTTACAAGTTAATGAACCAGTCCTCTAAGCCACAAAATGCTGCACTGCTCCGTATTACTGCAAGGACCACTCAGTGCAAAGGCTGTTTTGCTCCAGCTTAATAAATAGGACCTCTGTTATTCGGTAGTTATAGGAAGGCAGAAGAAACCATGATAAGAGAGGAACTGCCTTTCTTGTTTTGCTGGTTTTGCAGGGTTTTTTTGCTGGTTCTGTGCTGCCCTCTATTAACCTTCTGTTACTGTGAGTCGGAGGCTGTTGCAGGTCACCTCCCTCCCTTGCCTCTCTGAACAAGAGGGGTATTATAGTCCTCTGTAACAGTGCCCCAGCAGCTCAGGGCATCTTACTGCAGTGAAAAAGACGTGTTTGGAGTTATTGTTTCTTACAATGTCGTGCTTTTGAATGAAGGGAGTTTAGCTGCAACTCTGAAGGAGATGAACAACTGGAAAAACTGAAGGATGGAGAAAGAGAGGTTTCTAACCTCTGTGGAAAAGGGGAGATGGCAGACACTCTGTCATTGTTATTTTTCCTTAAAATTGTTATTTTATACATTTTGTCATTTTTATTTTTCCCCTTTTTAATGTTTTCATTGCAGATCAAAGTTTCATTTAGCAAAGGTGTTTTTCAGGCAAAGTGAATTATTCTCATTCAAGTGTTTCCAGATGCTTATAACTTTGGTCTGGGTGTGAAATACCAGATAATTTCCTTAGGAGGTGACAAGGAAAATCTGGCTAAGATCAAGCACCAAAATGAGGTTCTTAGTGGGAAAACACAGATCAAGGTAACCTCACGTGGAAATTGTATATGAACCTTTTTAAGACATACACAGGCTGACATCTTAGAGTATGTTGGCATTATTTGGCAACTAAGTCATGAATGCAGTATCTTTTGTGTCTTGCTGCACTGAGGAGGTATCACACAGCTGCTGAGACTACAACAGTTGTTTCAGTGATGCATCTAGTCCCCCTGCTAGCTTGTGCTGCTCATTTAAAAGCAAAATCACCACTTTCGCATAGAGTCTAAATAGTTTTCTAAAATGTCTTTATTCCAGTTAGTTCCTCTGGCTAGATTTTACTCTTAATCAGATTTTAGTATTTTTTTTTTTCATAGCAAAAGCATTCTGCATGTACTTAAACTGAGTACTAGATGCAGTGGTGCTGTGTTAGGTCAGAGCAATCTGATTGAAATATCACTGTAGAGCTCTGTGATGCATGTCAGAGGGTAATGTCTGATTCCCATAGGCTCTGCTTGCCTGAAGTTCTTCTTTTGTCTCATAACAGAGCTGTATTCTGATTCCAGAATGTCAGTTATCCATACCTCCTGATTTCCCATGCTCTGTATGTGTTAGCCCACCTAGAAACTTTATATTAATTTTTACAAATTGCCATTGGGTTAATTTTGTTACTTTGCAACCATTAGTCTACTTCCCATTTTTTAGTTATTCTGTCTGTGGATCATCATTTGAGTAATTCTTAGCTAACTATACTTATATTTACATATACATATATATATACAACTTGTATATATATATTTAGCTATAAATACCATTTAAAAAGTGATTACGTTGTCTATGTTCTCATTTTTGCATGATCAGTAAGAAAAGGGGGTTTTATTATGATGTATTTTAGAGTCTTTGGTTAATTGGTGGATGGAAATGGTAGGAAAGTAATGGATTAGTCCAGTAATTACAGTATCAAGGAATTCAAGGTTATTTTAACCTGCAGAACATAGGGAGTCAGTTCAGGTTTCTGCTTCTGCATTTGGCTGAAGAAAGCCATGGGGACAAAGGGGTAGCTGAGGTGTGTGATCTTACCAAGTTTGTTAGGCCTTGAGGGACCAGAAATCATTTTAACCCTGCCACTGTGCCTGTTAGGACAGTAACATGATTACTCTTACAGATGCTGGGCCTGGGCCTTGCCATTATGATCCTACTTTGTGCATTCAGAAATGCAAGTAATAGTGAATTTTTTTGCCAAAAGAATAATTCTGATTTTGGCTAAACCTACAAGTTTTCTTTTTAAATAATTTAGCAGAGAAAAAACTAGGCCTCAGCTTTCTGTGTTGGTTCAGGTTCAGCAAGGACGTTGAAGGGTTGGGTGCATAGAGCCATTTTCAACCAGATACTCGCCCCTCTCTAAGGCCACATTCCATCACCCACTGAAGTCACTGGACACCCTCTAGCTGCAGTGGATGGGCTTTTTAACAGATCTTTGCACCAATGCATGGGTGCAGCCAGCTCGTGAAGTTTTGGTGAATTTGTGGTAAATGATAGCCATGCAAGCTGCCTTTATCCTAGGTTGCTTGGATGGCTGTTGAATAGGCAGTGGGGTGTGCAAGACTGCCAGTGTCTCCTAAGCTTTCACAGTTGGTGCAGTTTCCCCTTCCTTGTCCTCACATGTGATGGAGGGAAGAGGATGGCATAGAGGTCGATCACCTACTACTAGGTTTAGTTTTGGGCAGAGGGCAGTACCCTCTAGCTGGCATCTCAGCCTTCTTCTCTGGGTGCAGTCTGGACATGGTGAGCTCAGCATCCAGGGCATGAATAGAACACAGTTAAGGAGAACAACCTGTTCTTGCTAATCATTCATATCCAAACTTCTTCACGTGTTAAAGTGAAACCTGTATGAGAAGTTGATCTACAAGAGATGCCTGAACCTCACTGGCTCTTTTCTCCCAGTCCAACTGTTCAAGGTTTATACAGTGGCCACCTCTGTAACAGCCTGTCGTTTAAAAGGAGCTTGGGAGAAAATACAAGCGTACTGTTAGAAAGGTTATGATGGAAGAGGGGAAGCATGATCAATTTTGTGGAAAAAAATTAAAGCTACGGAGAGTTCTAGGGCTGCACAGTGAGACAGAGAAGCTCCTCCAGCTTTGCCCAGTAACATGAGATTAGGCTGAGCTCACTTTTGCAAGGGCAGGGCTTGCTCGCAGTCAGAGGATTGATATTAATGGGTATGAAGCCCAGACTTAAAGCTGTGACTTTCTTCCTAGCTGTGCCTGGGACTGGAAAGATCTAGGCTACTGATTCAGATAGATTTTTAGGTTTGTAGTCACTAGAGACAGATTTTGGAGGAGCAGTTAAGGTCTCAGTCATGGTGTGGTGCGATTCCCAGAAATAGTTGCCCTGACTGTGGCGTGAGAAGACAAAGTTTGGACACTGGGCATAGAAAGTGATGGGCTCATCTTCAGACTTGGTGAGAGCCTCTGAAGAGCTGGCCTGAAGCTATCTTTGGTACTTCAGAAAAGACCACTCCAAAATAAGTGAGAGGCATAAAGATGCTTCAGTGCTAACTTCAGGCAGGGTGGAAGTCTGTCTATCACCCTGATCTTTTTTGTGCCAACCTTGGTTCTGGTGAGTACAAACATCCACAGAAAGACTCATCTGTGCCTGTGAGACTAACACAACAGGCTGCCTCTGGGCTTAGTTTTTTCTCTGCTAAATTATTTAAAAAGAAAACTTGTAGGTTTAGCCAAAACTAGAATTATTGTTTTGGCAAGCAGTAAAACTGCAGGGCTGCAAAACCATCTAAATAATCCTCCAGCTGGCCAAGGGAAGATCATAACCACAAACAAAATCAGCTCTCAAGTTAGAGTAACCCTACATGCTTACTGCTGTTCCAGAATAGTTGCTAACCCCAGATGTGTGCTAGCCATCTCTGAAAAATACACCAGAAAGCAGCAGATTACAAAGTTGCAGTAGTGTGGATGTAATTTTATTTACACTCTCCCTGTGTTGGGTGCTGAGTGGCTCATTCTCCTCTATTAAATTTAACAGGATGATATTGCACCCTGGCAAAAAGAGCCAGTTAAACATTGACTGGGATGAGATGCATAACCCTGCTGAGCTGAACACCACCCAGACTGAATTTGGGAAGGTCCCTTAACCTTTGCCCTCGAGGTCATTGTGCTGCCAGTGTTTAAACCCTTTTACCTAAACAATGCTGGTAGGTTGTGGCACATACCATTACGCTTGGTTACCTCCAAGCTCTGGGAGGGCCCCTTCCTTCAAGTGCTTCTCTCTGCACTGTCTCCTGTTAAACGGAGTGGTACAGGTCAGTCCAGCATGCAAACAATGATGTCACTATTGTAAAAGAAATGAAAAGCTCTGTGGGAATCCAGGAGACAGACCCCCAAATTAAAGGTCTTTTGGCTAAATATAAGTGTTAAGAGAGACTTAAAAAGATCAAATTACTGTTGCGTGCCAATGTGGTATTTGATATCAAAGATAAAAGGGGAATTTATTTCAGAAGCAAGATCATTTTAGCAAGAGAAAGAAATCTCAGTATCTGTGTTGGATTGCATAAAAACACGTTTCCGGTACTGTTTGCTCATATGCAAAATGAACAGGACATCTGGTTGTGTTTTTAAAAACTAAGTGACTCTAAATCAGTGCTTTACAAAGCAAAAGTTAGTAAACCAAGAACATCTAATAAGGTAACAATGAAATATTTGGCAGGACTTCAGAGTATTAGAAGCTCACACAAGCAAAAGGAGCTGAAATACCTTATTGTGATATATAGGAGGCCTCAACTTCTCATTTATCTGTGCTGTTTCTTACTACACTTCACAGTAATACATTGTGTTCCCATTGGGATAGATTTCTATATGTTAGAGCCAGAACTCCAGATGTTTTCTAGGTGCATCCCTGGAGATTATTTTATTGTGTTTCATTTCTCATTATTTACAATTCACTCATCTTAAACTCCAGCCGCTAGTAATAAAAATCCATGGAGTGTGCAGCTGAGCCAAGTGGACACTATTGTCCTGCTTTTTCAAGTTAGGGATGGGTTGATTCAAACCTTGAACAGCATCCAAACCACTGGGGTTTTAAAAAGTTCATATATTTCCTTTTTATTTTTTTAACCCCTCATGCACAGGGAAATAGAAGCAGTTGCTTTGTCTTTCCTTTTTTTTTTCCCCTACTCTCTCATAAAAGGTTCAACAGCTCTTTATTATTGCAGCATTTCCACTACAGCTGCCCACAAGATTGTCCTTTAACCAAGCCCTTCTGGAAAGACTGGCTCCTGCCCATGTCTTTCCCCTCTGTTCCCATTCAGTCGTTTCACCAATCACATTGGAAGCGATTCACTCATTATACAAAAGAGCAACATTCAGGCAATAATTTTTTTTTTTTTTTTTTTTTTTTTTCCTGACACTGCTGTAATGCTGGTCAGAGAGATGGCTGCCCCAGCCCTGGTATGCCCCGAGGTGTTGGGCCTCTCCATCCTGCTGCAAGGCTGCCCTCACTGCTGCTCTGCCACCTCTGGGCTTTCCTCTCTGGTGAAAGTAAAAGCAATGCAGAGGCATGCTCTTGCCTCATCCCTGAGCCACTTTGTACTCCTTAACCTATTTAGAATGCCTCCTTTTTGCCTTGCAGGTTTTGCATAGTGTTCCAGCTGCCCACTTACAAACCCAAGCTCCATTTCCCCTTCCAGGGAGTTGTTCAAGGCCTTTATTAATGAATTAAAATATAATAAAGCCTTATGTCTCCTCCCCTTCTTGGTTTGCTGTCTATTGAGATGGTGAACACCTCCAGGTTCTCTGGTACATGAGAGAAACACTGTTGCCTGACTTGCACTGAAACCAGTCTGTGGTTACTGGGGAATTTGGGTCTCTACACGCTGACAAAACTTGTACTTAATGCTGTAGAAATAGTTAACCAGCCACTTTGCTGCAGTGGGACTTGAGTTAATTTTAAAGAGCTGAAAGAGTTACCATTTCAGAGTTGCTGCAATCAGTGTTACATTTTATACTCCATCATGGGCACGTTTGATTAATGGACATCAAACACATTTTTATGTGAATTCACCCACCCATTGTATGTGTATAAACATAAATCACTCTACAGCATAATCTGATCATGTTTCGTTAGTGGTTCTGGGCTTGACAGAGCCTGCAGGGGAAAGCAGTGTGGTTCGAAGAACACCAAACAGCAGGTAAGAGCTGCTCAGATCCTTGTCAGCAGTGCTCTGTTATCTTTTCACTTCACTTAGAATGGTGAATGAAAGGAAGTTGTAGCTCAAAAAAGGTGTTTTTTTCCTCTCTGCACGCCCAGGTAAAGTTAACTGGCTCTGAGTCCAGTCTCTCCCTGTGTCCCCTGTGCTGGCACTCAGGGACTGTGCAGTGCTTGAGAACTAGAGCTGCAATGCAGCTAACTGGTAAGTCCAGCTCTCTGCAAGACTTTAGGGAATTCTTTATTGCTCTAATAAGCAGCTAGAGTGGTAAGTGCCAGCCTAATACATTTTTTAACAATTATTTTTATTTTATTCCTTGTTGCTTTAGCAGCTGAAATATACATAAGCCAAGCAGATAACATCCTTTTTGCTTTGTATTATTGCTTGTAAATTACTTACTTATTTGTAAAGTGATACAAGTTATCAATATAGTGTGAAGTTTGTAATTACTGCTTTATGTGTCAGTACATCTGATAGCATGGGTTGGCATCATGGTTATGAGAAGAGCTGAATATTTACTACGAGTAAATTTCAAAACAAAACAAATTAAAATGGACCAACCCAAAATGCCAGACAGGAGAACTCTCACAATGGAAATAAGAGCAACATCTAACAATTTCCAGGTTCCAAACTCAAGTTATACAAATTGCATTACAAAATGAAGGCACCATTATCATTAGTTTTAGTTTCAAACAGAGAAACAGAGGTTCAGAAAGATAAAATTATTTTCTTAAAGCACTGCAGTTCAATGGCAGTTGATCTTCAGTCCTGTATCTTGTCTAGTGACATTAAAACCTTGGATATGATGTCTCCAAAACTTCAGAGAAAACCACCTCCAAATGTCATGTTTCAAGCTCATCTCTAGAAATATTTAGTGGTCAAAATTTTATTTCAAGTTTCATTAACATAATTTAAAAAGAGAGCATCAAAGCGATCTTTCCAAGTTAGCAGAATTATACAAAACCAAATCTTCAGAGAATCAGAGGAAGTATTATGCTGATCAACAATTTTTGGTGGAGGGAAATTAATACAAGGTCGGTATTAAGAACCAGGAATGATGGCTGCTATTTAGTTTTGTTTTCTTCACATTTGGAAACAAGTGCCTTGTCTGTAGCCTATAGCTTTATTTGCTAACAGGCTTCAGCCAGGACTGTAGCCACATGGGTCACACATTCCTCATCTGAAATCCTGTGGATCTTCTGTCATGGTGTCCTTTGGGTGCATTACATAAAGGTCACTGTTCTGGGTACTTTCTCCCTCAATCTTTCAACTACTTGTTCACTGCTAGGTACTGACTAAAGAAAGAAAAACAATTTTATTTTTTCAGTGTGAAGATGTACACGTATGATGCTCAACATTTATATAGTATCTGTCCTTAAAATGGCAGTGTTCAGCAATTCCATGTATTGGCATCTCTGATGACATAGACTTCTGAAGTCAACTGAAAGACTCAAAGGCTTTCAGTGATTTCAGCATATTTCTGATTGTGCCATTATTTACCTGAAGTGAGAAAGGAAAAAAAAAACCCCAACCTGTGGTATCTATAATGCTGTGTGTATCTTTTTGCAAATGCAGTAATCTCACAGAAGACTGTTTCTTCCAATGTGTTGCTGTCTCAGCCAATCTTTTGCATCAGAGAAGAAAATCTGTGATACACTTCCAAATTCCAATAGTCAATTTCCATCTCCCTCTTCCCTCCCTGCTGTCTGCCCCTGAAAAATGCAAAGTGTGAAAAGGTGTTTTTTAAACATGCCTTAAAATAGAAAGAACGACTGTCTGAGGGAACAGAAAAAAATCAAAATATTTCAGTCATCATAATTCTCCACAGTAATTGAATTTTTTCTATGAAATACTTGTAATGAATTGTATAAGATCAGTCTTGTGAAGTAATAACCTTTCAAGAGAGGAAAAGATTTTAAGTCATTTCAGAGACAGATTTGAAGATCCTTGCCTGGACACGAAAAAAGGATAACTCTTGAGAAGTCATTACATAAAAAGGGAAAGAGGCTAAATTCATTGAGTAAGTTATTAGTGGTAAATTATTAACTCAGTTCTGTGTCAACTTTGAACTGCTTGTTAGCAAATAATTGATACAGATACTTTATGAAATGTACAGCTCATTTTAATAAATACTTCTGAGCACTTTTTTAACTGGATGCAAAATTATGGTCATGTGGAAATGGATGCTCAGATAAATGTCTTTATCTGCATTATTGTAATATACTAGTTAGTCAGATTACCAGTGCTCTTTAGAGAAGGGAGACAGGCACTGGTATGCTTGTAGGGAACAGAGCTTGAGAGGCACTTCCTGTGCTGGTTACCAGAGAGGACTATTAACAGCCTCCTCCAGTACACCAGAAGTTGTGTCTTTTTGTGTGGTTTTGATTGCAACCATTTACCAAAGAAATTCCCAGTCTAAGAGTTCTGGCTGGAAGTGTCTGGGGTCCATATTATGAATACAGCAGACAAAGATTGCTGTAAATATTAAACAGAGAGAGATTTGTACAACAGGAGGAGTAATTTTTTCCATGCAGTATGGAGAGAAACAGAACCTGACAAAGCAGAGGAGGACGCCAGCTCTCTACATCGTGCCTATCCCATAGTTTCAGGCTCCAAAAAGCAGGGAGGACCCATGGAGCAGGTGCAAGGAGACACTTCCATGAACGGTATCTTGGAGCAATGAGCTTTTGCAGCCTGATTTCTAGGCTGATAATCTTCTGCACTGACCCTTGTGTCCTTCATGGAAGCTACTTCTCGGCACAAGAGCCTCTTGTGGGGTTTTCTGGTGTTCTGCACGGGACCCCAGCTGGTCTTGCTCAGGTCAGTGCTCAATGGAAGAGGTATTGGAAGAGGTGTGTCTTCTGGAAACCCCATTCTTCCTGTAAGATGTATTTAAGCTTGTTCCCAGTCCAGGAGAGCAGGAACTTTTGTTATTATTTTTGGAGGCTTTTTGGAGCCTCATTGAAGATAAAGAATATGTTTATCTTTTCCACAAGCTCCTTTGATTTTATCGCCTACGTTGAAGTCTGATTAATCTTTGAGGAAAAATATTTTCCTGTTCTGTCAACTTCTTTATCTAACCTATCTTTCCACTCAGCTAAGCACTTTCTACAAGGTTAATAATAATACACACGCACCAAACCAATTCACATCCTTAAGCCAAATAAAAATACCTTGGAAATGACATTTTTTACTGTTTGGTAAGAGGCCATTTAAAATTATATTTTACAACCCATAAAAATGCACCAAGAAGGTTGATGTAACATGCATGCCCTTGTGCACATGCACACTCACTGGATAGAGATATAGAAGCATCAGTTTGAAACTGTGTTTGATTTTCTGCATTGAGCTTGAATTTAAATAATACAAATACATTATAAACTGTAAATTGTTAGATGCTTTACAGCAACTTGCAAACACATCACTGTTGTTTTAGAGATGAGGATACCTGGACTCAGGGACATGAGAGTTTCTCAGGAACTGATATTCCTGTGAATCAGGAGCCTATATCCCATTGACCTCTAGTGGAGTTTAGCTTCCTGTGAACCTAAAATACTCCCGAAATTGGATTCTCACATCTCAATTGGATATTACATGTTAATATTATCAAAGTGGCTTCATTCACATTGTTATCAAGTCTCTTGGTGGGAATGGGAACATCAAAAATTTTCACACCTCATTTTGGAATTTCCTAAGAACTTGATTTGCACCAGGAAAGAGGAGTGAACCAGGTGGCACTGAAACACACAAGAGTTTTCCTCATGCAGATTAATTTCATGTACACTATTTATCTTCATCTTCTCTCTGATAACTGAACTGAAGCCTCTTGGAAAATTTTTGCAACCTGTGATGACTGAATAAGCTTGATGTTGCAGTGTTACAGACCTGTATCCTGCATGCTATTTGATTTAATCTGAAAAGGCTGATAAATATTTTCTTGGTAAAAGTTATCAAAAGTAATTCAAGATACATAGCAGAAGCAGAGATGATTCCCAGTTTAGTGAATGAGGGCTGTACCTGGGCCAGGACATGTCTTTGTTCCTGTAGGTATCACCCATGGGGAAGCAACGTGAGTTTCTGTGCCCGCGTTGCCTCTCAGCCTTTGTTTGCCTTGTGTGCTAGGATTGGAAAAATGTCTGTCACTGGTTTCATATTGTGGATTTCAAAACTGCCTGGTACAATCTCAGTAGGGCTTCTAGGAATAAAGGTAACACAAATAACAATAATGGTTATCTTCAGAGCAATATTGCACTAAATCTCTCTCATCTTTTAAAAACTGCAGTGTAACTGAACACAGAACAGAGACAGTGACACTGTAATAGCTTTCTTTGACACTGCAGCATGACTTGCTATTACATCAGAATTAAAAGATCAACAGCAGCATCAGATTGAAAACTATATTTTAGGAGAGGGCAGTTCATTTAAATGATTACACATACAAGGAAAGTGTTGTGGGAAATCAGGGAAGAATGGGAGGTAAGGGTGGACTTCTATAATGTCAGGCATCTTGTTCTATTCTGAAAAGTATTTTTGTTGTCATGTGTTTATATCTACAGGAGACTGGAGAAGTTCCCACTGATACTGGGAGAAAGTTTTCTTTGTGAATGTTTGTGAATGCTAGTTTGGGAATTCCAGTTAATTCCTTTGGTCAGAGTAATTTTTTTTTCACTTTGTTGTTTTCAAAGAAAAAAAAACTTCTCGGCACTTTAGCAATATCTTGACTGGCTTGAGTAACTGCAATACAGAATCATGGCACAATCTATAGCTTTCCCACTTCTTCATTTCTGTGTATCTGTATTTCAATGAGTGCTTTATATAATGTCTATATCTGCATATCACCTTTAAAAAATAATTTTTAAAAAATTGGCTTTTGTTCTGAAAAACAACTTTTCTGTCCTTTCTGACATGTGAGCTTAACTGTAAGGCAATCTGTGTTGATGTTGCAACAGGAAACTCGAACCCTATCAGTTGTCATGTTTTCAGTCCTGGCTCTTAGTCCACCTGCAAGCCACCGGGCTCATTTTTGCCTCTTCAAAGCCATAATACACTCAAAACTACAGAGGAGCATGGAGTTCTGCCCCTGTGACAAAATGGTACATAAAAGATGGTTTGAATCACAAAGCAAGCATCACTCAGGATACTCAGCCACTTGTTACTCCTTCCTGGTGAGCGTTAGTGCTGAAGTGAGGAAGTCTGCTTGAGGGAGACAGAAATGGTCCACAGAAGAGGTTTGAAATTTTGGACTTAAATAGCACATTTTGCTGTTATGATGTAAAGCCCCTTTTTGCCCTCTGAGTTTAAAGTACTATCTTCATGCTTTGGAATACTTCAAAACAGAAAAGAAAAATATCCTGGACTCACGCTTCTACGCAGATATGTGTGTGTGACCACACTTGTCCTGCCAATGTGAGTGCTGAAAATCATGTTTTCACAACCTGAATACAGTGACTGACAGTCTGACTCTAGTCTTTATATGTCTCAGATCTAAAGTTATTGGTTTAATTTTTCAGTGCCTGTTGATAGCTAAAAACAAAACAGATCAGGTAGGGCACGGTGGCAGTAAACCAACTCAAAACTAAAGAAGTTTAAAAAAGTGTGTGCTAGTAGAAAATGCACATGAAAGCATGCGTGCATCTGAGCAGCACTGTTAATGATGCTCCTGGTACATTATTATTGTCTGCCCCAGCATGGTGTGCTACATTCAGTGCTGCAGCTGGCTTTGTACTGCCTGAAATTGAACTGGAAGAAAAGTGAACCAAATCTTGAAGCTTTTTTTTTTTTTTTCTCCCAAGAGGTGCTTATAGGACTGCAAGTCTCAGATCATAACCTTCCCAGAGAGCATTTACAATCACCATTTAATCATGACTCAGGATGGGTCTGTCTTGCATTAACTGCACTGACTGTGGTGCACATAATCATCTCTTGGGCTGTATTTTTGCATACAGCAGGCTCAGGTAGTGCTACAGGAGTAGCCATAGCAACATGGTGCTCAGCAGGACCTGCACATCCACCCAGAGAGATGGATAAATATGGAGATGGTGTAATAA
The DNA here is from genome assembly GCA_038090715.1 of Florisuga fusca. Taxonomy (NCBI): domain Eukaryota; kingdom Metazoa; phylum Chordata; class Aves; order Apodiformes; family Trochilidae; genus Florisuga; species Florisuga fusca. Next base: position 11,802,667 of record JAAWXA010000019.1, read on the forward strand.
ATGTGCTTTTGAAGCCACCACTATTTCCACTTGTACACTGTATCCTGAAGATACTCCTATAGCACTTTCTTGATGAGAAAATCCATTAGAATTAGAGAGAGAAGGAGAGGAGAGGAGAGGAGAGGAGAGGAGANTGTATAAGAGACAGGCTGGTTACCAGAGAGGACTATTAACAGCCTCCTCCAGTACACCAGAAGTTGTGTCTTTTTGTGTGGTTTTGATTGCAACCATTTACCAAAGAAATTCCCTGTCTAAGAGTTCTGGCTGGAAGTGTCTGGGGTCCATATTATGAATACAGCAGACAAAGATTGCTATAAATATTAAACAGAGAGAGATTTGTACAACAGGAGGAGTAATTTTTTCCATGCAGTATGGAGAGAAACAGAACCTGACAAAGCAGAGGAGGACGCCAGCTCTCTACATCGTGCCTATCCCATCCTTTCTGGCTCCAAAAAGCAGGGAGGACCCATGGAGCTGGTGCAAGGAGACACTTCCATGAACGGTATCTTGGAGCAGTTTTTGCAGTGAGTTTTTGCAGCCTGATTTCTAGGCTGATAATCTTCTGCACTGACCCTTGTGTCCTTCATGGAAGCTGCTTCTCGGAACAAGAGCCTCTTGTGGGGTTTTCTGGTGTTCTGCACAGGACCCCAGCTGGTCTTGCTCAGGTCAGTGCTCAATGGAAGAGGTATTGGAAGAGGTGTGTCTTCTGGAAACCCCATTCTTCCTGTAAGATGTATTTAAGCTTGTTCCCAGTCCAGGAGAGAAGGAACTTTTGTTACTATTTTTGGAGGCTTTTTGGAGCCTCATTGAAGATAAAGAATATGTTTATCTTTTCCACGAGCTCCTTTGATTTTATCACCTAAGTTGAAGTCTGATTAATCTTTGAGGAAAAATATTTTCCTGTTCTGTCAACTTCTTTATCTAACCTGTACAAGGCTAGTAGTAATACACACGCACCAAGCCAATTCACATCCTTAAGCCAAACAAAAATACTTTGGAAATGACATTTTTTACTGTTTGGTAAGAGGCCATTTAAAATTATATTTTACAGCCCATAAAAATGCACCAAGAAGGTTGCTGTAACATGCATGCCCTTGTGCACATGCACACTCACTGGATAGAGATATAGAAGCATCAGTTTGAAACTGTGTTTGATTTTCTGCATTGAGCATGCATTTAAATAATACAAACACATTATAAACTGTAAATTGTTAGGTGCTTTACATAAATGTGCAAAGACATCACTGTTGTTTTAGAGATGAGGATACCTGGACTCAGGGACATGAGAGTTTCTCAGGAACTGATATTCCTGTGAATCAGAAGCCTATATCCCATTGACCTCTAGTGGAGTTTAGCTTCCTGTGAACCTAAAATACTCCCGAAATTGGATTCTCACATCTCAATTGGATATTACATGTTAATATTATCAAAGTGGCTTCATTCACATTGTTATCAAGTCTCTTGGTGGGCATGGGAACATGAAAAATTTTCACACCTCATTTTGGAATTTTCCTAAGAACTTGATTTGCACCTGGAAAGAGGAGTGAACCAGGTGGCACTGAAACACACAAGGGTTTTCCTCATGCAGATTCATTTCATGTACACTATTTATCTTCATCTTCTCTCTCATAACTGAACTGAAGCCTCTTGGAAAATGTTTGCAACCTGTGATGACTGAATAAGCTTGATGTTGCAGTGTTACAGACCTGTATCCTGCATGCTATTTGATTTAATCTGAAAAGGCTGATAAATATTTTCTTGGTAAAAGTTATCAAAAGTAGTTCAAGATACATAGCAGAAGCAGAGATGATTCCCAGTTTAGTGAATGAGGGCTGTACCTGGGCCAGGACATGTCTTTGTTCCTGTAGGTATCACCCATGGGGAAGCAACGTGAGTTTCTGTGCCCGCGTTGCCTCTCAGCCTTTGTTTGCCTTGTGTGCTAGGACTGGAAAAATCTCTGTCACCAGTCTCATATTGTGGATTTCAAAACTGCCTGGTACAATCTCAGTAGGGCTTCTAGGAATAAAGGTAACACAAATAACAATAATGGTTATCTTCAGAGCAATATTGCACTAAATCTCTCTCATCTTTTAAAAACTGCAGTGTAACTGAACACAGAACAGAGACAGTGACACTGTAACAGCTTTCTTTGACACTGCAGCANAGGGGGAAAGGGGGAAAGGGGGAAAGGGGGAAAGGGGGAAAGAGGGAAAGAGAAAGGAAAAAAGGGAAAGGGAAAAAAGAAGTGGAGTTATTTCAGTCCCAGAGCCTGTCTGGTCCCTTTCCCTTGTGCTAAGTCCTTAGTAAAGCATCTGAGACTAAAACATTTCACAGGTTTAAATGGTGGCAGAGTGGAAATGGGACAAGGAATGCCTGCAATACTGGGCTGCTATAGCATTCCTCTGAATACACCTCTGGCAAGTTTTAAACCTATGTTTCTTGACCCAAATTCTGCTCCAGGAGTTTAAGGCTTCATCAGTCATAAATGCAGCTGATTATCAGTGGCTGTTGGTGTTCTTACCCATTTCCTTCAGCTGAGTCCCCTGCATCCTGGGCTCAGGTCCCTGCCTGAGCACGGGACCTTCTGTTACCTGAAATGAGGTGTCACTGAGGGTTGTGAGATGGGTTTTAAATTGTCTCATAATAATTAATTCTAAGTAATATATTGCTTTTGATCATCTGCTGATGCATGTTTTTATAAAGCTGGTTTATCTGTTCAGTTTCTAATAGCAACTTTAAAGCCAGCCCCACCATTGTTACCAAGTTGTAATTAGGCAGACAAGAATTGCAATTTTCTCCCAATGCTTAATATCACGCAGGAAGATGACAAAGTTTATACTTCTGAAAACTTGCACTATGAAATAGGTATTTCTTGGTAGTAAGACCACATATGCCCTCTGCTGTCCCTTCAAATTGTGTGAAGACATTATCAGAATATTATTGTTATTTTTATTATTAATATTAATGTAACAATTATATGAAAATGAAGAAAAGAAGAATTATTCTGAACTAAAAAATTATTCTTTTTTAGAAATCAGTCTGAACCAAATGTTAGTTTTATATCTGAACCTTGACTTCTGGATATTAGGGAACATTACTGAAAGCTTGTTGCTGTAAAGTTTAACAGCTGAATCAGAATGAAGGTATCAGATGTGTTTTTTCCTTCCAAATGTTTCCCAAGAGGCCATACAGAGGATGATATACGCTTGTCTGGTATTGCTGTCGCATCTCCCTTCAGACTGGCAGCCCCACCAGTCTCTTCCTCTGCCCTAATAAAAGCATCAACAAAAGCATAATTTTAAAAATCTAAGTCAAGCCCCTGTAGAATTATCATTGCGTTTCATGAAAGAGATGTACAAATAAAGAGTCCTTGCTGAGGATTTGAAGTGACATTTATCAGGGAGTACAGAGCCCTGTTTCCAGTTGATGAATCACAGACTCATAGAATTTTCAGGGTTGGAAGGGACCTTTAAGATCATCCAGTTCCAACCCCCCTGCCATGGACAGGGACACCTCCCACTGGATAAAGTTGTTCAGAGCCCCGTCCAGCCTGGCCTTAAAAACTTCCAGGGATGGGGCTTTGACCACCTCCCTGGGCAACCTGTGCCAGTGTCTCACCACCCTCATAGTGAAGAACTTCTTCCTAACTTCCAATCCAAATCTACCCTCCTCTAATTTGAATCTTTTTCCCCTGGTCCTATCACTACCTGGCATCCTAAGAAGTCCATCACCTCCTTTCTTGTAGGCCCCCTTCAGATCAAGGCATCCTGCAGACAATTTCTTATCAATCAAATTTATATCAATCTTATCTAGCAAAGCCAAGGGCCCACATTTTTGCATTTGCAGAAATACACACCACACAGATCCTTTTCAACCCACTGTTGTGTTTCCCTGAATTTGCAGAGAGGTGTTGGCTCTTCTTGTTCAGGGCTGGTTGCATGGCTGCCCGGCCCAGGGGATGCACTGTGTAGCGGGGAGGGAGCCAGTTGTCTTTATCTTTGAGTATGCTCATGGAGTCTCTGGGTTAAACTGTGTGCAGGCTGGTACAAGGCAAACTCTTGGGAAAGCTCTGCAGAAACGATGTTTTTTAGATCTCAAGTTTTCATGCTTCCTAAGCATAGAGTCTTATGTTATTCATAATTCTGGAGAGTTATCTGGAATAAGATCATCTGTGCAAAACTGTATGCCTTAAAAAAATCTATAAGGAAACCTAGGTAAATGTCTAAATATAGAGAGTAATAACATTTTTTTCAGTAAGCAAACTGCTTGCTGTTTTTATGTTCCAAATTTCCTTGATTTTTCAGAGATGGCTAGTCTTGAGAAACTAATTTATTGGTAGTAAACAATCCTCCAACAATCTCAGGTAAACTTTATATGGAGCTTAATTTGCTCTTAGCAGCACATAATGGAAGGAAAGTGTTGACTGGAGTGCACTTTTCCAAATTAATTCCTGTCTTCTGACAGCACAGGCTTTTCTTGACAAAGAGAAGTTTCCAAGCGCTATTCAAATTGCTTCCTGCTGTTTGTGCAAATTGTACACACGATATTATCTTAATATTTAATGACAGCTGAGTGACTACTTGACACTCTGCTGTTAAATTATAGCTTAATCCAGATCTCACTGGCTCCTAATAATTCTCCTTGTGGATGGGACTTCTGAAGAGCATGCATCCCTGTGTGAATGTCAGGCAGCAGTGTTCAGCTGTAGTGTTGGAGTGATCTTCTCTCCACTAGTTCTGAGAAACATGATGGAGTTCTTCGAGGAGAACTTAATTTTGGTAACTGGGAGAGCTGACTCAAGAGGTCCACATTTTTCCATGGATGCATGCTAGTATGGCACAAGGGAAGCACAGAACTAAGTTGGTAAGAAACTATTTGAGCTACTGTGATTACTTTTATGGATTGAATTCCACTCTCTGCCCAGACTCTTGGAAAGATCCATTAGTTAATTGCTGTGCCTGTCTAGCTATCTAGTGTGTGATTGTGTGACCACATGCAGTGCCTTTATACAGATTATTTCCACTAATTCTCCAATTAAAATGCCTCCTAAAACCCTGTTCTCAGTGCCTATATTGGAAATGAGTACTGAATGCTCAGCTGAAATAATCTGTTAGGGTGCAATTAGCTGTGAGCAGAGCACTGAAACCTGGAACAGTTTTGCCTAAGAGGTCAATTAATGTGATTGGGAGGCAAAGGAAGCAGCCAGCCATAGGGTAGTCAGAGGGTGCAATCAAGTGAATTGAAAAGTCAGCTGATTAGGAAACAACTAGTGGAAACAAGATGGATTTTCACCCTGGAAGTGATGAATGTAGAATTGTCTGGAGTGTTCAGCCAAACTGAACACTTAATCAGCATTCGATTAACCTGAGTTGCTCCCTAGGTGAAGGCATATACATAGGATTTAAATATACATGATAGTCTCATCATGTAGGATGCTCCCAAGAGCTGTCCTCTATGTAGTAAAGTATTACCAAAATTTGCAAGTAATAACTCAAAACTACTAAGGAAGAGTGAGAGAACTGTGTATTCAAGCAAAATATTTTTGTATCAAATAGATGATTTCTTTACCTTGAAGCTCATCTGTCCATGTTTCAAATACAAATATAAGAAACTTTTCTATTCTCTAGTAATAAGTCTCGAAGTAAAATGAGACTAGGCCCTGAGGTTAATTAATATTCACTAGAAATGAACTTTTGACTATCAAATTTGTGCCTTTGTAATTAACATTTAGATGCCAGGTTAATTATTATTGTCCCCTTCGTTAATTTGCAATGTGGAATGAATAAATCAAAATCTTTGAGTTTGATTTCGAGGGCATCTTTTATTAACAGGGAAAGTATCCTGACCCATTAATATTGCTGTGGAGTCCCTAGTCCAGCTCTGGAGAAGGAAGGGAAAGATAGGTCAGCATAAGAATCTCATCACTCCCCAACCCTACTGCAGGTGACACACCTGCCCTGCAGCCCAGGGATGGTCCTTGCAGGGTGGTGGCACTGGGATGATGCAGCAACCAAAGGTCATTTTCCCCTCTGTGTAGAAGTGGTTGTTTTGGTGTCACGTGTAAGTGGAATGGCTCAGCGGAGCTGCAGCTTTGCCCACCCTTCAGTCAAGCTGGGGTGGACTGGAAAGTCACTGAGTTGCATCAGTCTGGTGTCATCTCTCTGTTCTGGTATTCAGCTGCAGCCAGGTGACAGGGACAGCAGTTTTCCTGGAACTGTGTTTCTTCCAGTCACTCAGTGCTTGGTGGCAGGAGCTGGTGGGCACCCGTGTTCCCACAAAATGATCAGCAGCCACACGGATGGAGCAGGGCATCCTCTTCTAAACAAATTCCTTCACTTTCTCTGTACAGCACTTTAAAACCCAAACGGAAATGTTTCTTGCTGGTCAAGTCAATGAGTAAGCATGTGCAGAGAGAAGTCTGGAAGGCTGTGGAGCAAGCAGGCTGGAAACTCCTCCAGGTCCCTGCAGCAGAGAAGGCTTTCAACAGAGCTCACTTGTCTGAACGTGAGCACTGAGCCAGCTCTGGCCCTGAACCACTCCTCCTGCAGGGAGAGGAGGTTGGCCCGGCAGCAGCAGCATTTCAGCCAGGCCTTTGCAGACATGTTGTCATTAGTTTGCAGAAGGAACATCAGGAGAACCTCTGGGGAAGGAAAAGCTAGAGACGTGCTCTGATTTGGCTCTTCTAGAGGCTACCCCAGTTAACTTTGTTCATTTTGTCTCTGTGACTCAGAAATGTGAACAATAGTCTGGGGTTTTTAAAATTTTTTTTAAAAATGAGGTAATAAATGGCATTGTGCCAATTAGAGCAAAGGCAATGCTTTCTTTACATTAGCTAGCTAGATCATCTTTCCTCAAAGTGGAAATCGTGACTCCCTACATTTATTTCTTGTCACTGTTTATATGGGAAAAAGCATTTGTTTAGCATTTGGGATATGCCTTTTAAACCAGACTACTTCTGTTTAGAAGTTCATTGTGGCACTATTGGATTTTGTGTTGTAAAATTCCCTTTACTAGTTCCTCAACACTGACCAAAGTTTTATTGTTTTAGCATTGAAATAGTTGTTCTTTTCTCAAAATATTTATATTGCAAAGCTCATACTCCTAAACCTACTGTATTGGAGCAGTCACAAGCTCATTTCTTGCATGTACTGAGTTAGCAGTGGTCAAACCACACAGATATCAGTAAACCTACTCATTTATTTTGGAGAAAGACAGGATCACCAGAGTCTATTAAAAAAAGTCTTATTTAAGATTTGTTTTCTAGAAAGGCTTCAACCACCATGCACTATGTGAACATAATTACTATCAAACCTCTTTATCTTTGAAACCATGTTTTATGATTGCTCAAATCATCTGGGGTGCCACTGATAAAATTCTGGAAGGTCTTCTCATGGTAAAAGAAAAATGATGACCCTGGAAGCCTAATGTTCAGTAATGGGGCACTGTCATGTCTTGCTCCAGGTAAGAAATAACACAGTCCTCTTGCAGGTTAGAAGAATATTGCCATCTGTACAGAGACTAAAGAAGGCCAAAACACTTGGTGAGAAAATTATTCTTGCATGTCAAGTGGTACTCTGGGGTAACAGTTGTTGTGGCTTCCCAGGCCCTAGCAGTAGCAAAGCTCTGTGGTATATTTTTGGATTGACATCCATTGCCCACTGTTCCAGTTTACCCTGAGGCTTATTGTCCCCACCTGAGGAGAGGCAGATGGCTTCCTGACTTGCAGGGTGTCAGAAAGGTTGTGTGCTTGTGGTTGGACTTGATGACTCTTAAGAGTCTTCCCAACCTAAAGGATTCTGTGGTCCTATGAGACTGCCTCGTGCTGCTCTCCCTGCTCAGTAACATAAAGCAGTAGTTTCTGAGGAGCCCAAGAAACTTCTTTTCCAGATACAATTACACATGCATGGATTTACTTTGTTTTCCACTTAATGCAGCAGAGTATTAACCTTCTTCAGAAGTGGTCAGTGCATAACTTCTTGAGAGGTGTCTATACATTTTGAGAGCACATCCCAATTGTTCAGTGTGACACTCAATGGATGTTTGGGCAAGCATCTGAGATGCTGTACCTGACTTACACGGTCCTGTGGGGAGCATCTTCTGGCAGAGTGATGCAACTTGTGTATGTGTGATGTCAGCTCCTCCAGCTTTTTCCTGGCTGAGAACTGAGAGATGAGTTTGTGTTGGTAGGATTTGGGGTTGCTGTTGTTCTCTTTTGTCTTCAAAATATAACTATATGGTTATTTTAGGAACTTCTTTTCTGTGTGTATGTGCGTATGAGAGAACTTCCACCTTGGTAAAAACAAGTTAAATCCAAAACATTAACTTGATTTATCTTCTTTGAACTGTGTTTAATTGCAATGACTATTGGCTATAAATTATCATGCCATTGCTTAAATGACAAATCCAGGAACACACCTGCCTGGCAAAGTAATGGTAAATGGATGGATTTTAGAAATTAATAAATGTAGGACCACCTTTGAAATATTACAGTTCACAGTGACACCATCCTGTTTGGCTCAAAATAATCATGTTATAGGTAACCGAATTTAAAATACATTTGAAGTTCTTCTGGCACAATGATCAAAATATGAATGAAGTTTCTGGCTTTTCATTTTTTTTTTCCTCAGATCTGAAGTCCATGTTAGACTTGCTGGTGTGACAATCATAAGCTTCAAAACCGTATTTCCTCTGATCTTATGTGATTGTTTTCTTAGGAGGCACAAGATCTTGCTAAGAAGGAAACACTGAAAAAAGTTCAGGAGGGCTATGTCTTCCTGGAAAATGAAATCAAGCCACCCAAAGATGTGCCTGGAGGAGGAAACAGGTGGGAGAGTTAGCTGGAAAAAATCAGTCACTGTTTGCTTTATTTCCTATTTTACTGTACATCTCCTTTAAAACTATATTCAAGTAGTCATATTTCAGACTTTTTGAATTTATAGTAAACAAAGAAAGGTCTGTGCTACAACCCCTCACAACTAATTACACCTTTATCTGAGGAAAAAGAATATGAGGGGCATCACAGAGAGTATGACATAGCATTCCATTGTTGTGTTGTTGTCATGTCATGACGCAGCTTTGCCTCCCTACCAGTTCTTCCTTTCTGGAGAGCCCAGTTATTACCATGTCTAACTTCTCAGAGCAGAGCATGGGGCTCACATGCTGTTGGCTCTTTTGTCCGTGTTCGTGTCAGATGTACCCCTGAGCCTATGTGGTAGAGCTTTCATCAGATTCCCAGTTTTCTCAGACTCACAACTTCCCTGAGTCCAGCAATTTTAATTCCAGTACTGTGTGTACTGTCACACCCTTTGCCATCCTCTGTGTATCTTCCATGCTCAGCTAAATGGTCTCCTCTTTCTGAGCCCTTCAGTAACATCTGTTCCTTTTGGGGAAGGTAATTTTGTGAAGACCACAGAAGCCCCAGAAAGCAATCTTTCCTTCACCCTTGTATTCTTCCAAGCCAGCTTTCTGTTCACATGCATGCTGAATTGCCAGAAATCTTTTTTTTTGGAAGAGTACCTTTTGGGTACTTGGATACACTCCTTTTGGGTGAACATTCAAGGCAAAGCAGCCTAGGTAGACCTTACCAACCCAACATTGCCCCAGCTGTCTCTGAGCAACTTCTCCTGACTGTTGCTCAGTCAAGGAACACTTTACCTCTCCAAGTAGACTCTGAGAGTGAGAACTACCCCCTGGCACTGCTGGAGCTCATACCCAGCCTCCTAACCCAGTTCCATATCACCTTATTTTGTTCCCTGCACATATCAGGTTAAAAATGACTGCTTCCCTCACTAAGGCATGAGTTTCACAGAATTAAAGGTCCTATTTGAAGGAATGGATAACTGGGAGTAAAATGTAAGGTCTGCATGTACATCAGTGAACACAGGCCCATCTGATCCTTTTTGATTCCTTGTCTAAAGGAAATTAATAAGGAAAATAAAGACCAAATTCTCAACTAAAAACCTGCTCTGCTGATCTGATCTCCTTGTCTCAAATGGTGTGTTATAAACTAACATAACTTCTTGATTTAATGCAGGACTGCATGGCCTACTGAGTTTTGCTGACCATTCACATATTCACAGACAAATATCTATATAGGTATCTATATGTGTACACACAGAAAATCATAAAATAAAATAGTTAATATAATGTAATGTGGCATAAGGTAATTAACATAACATTATAAATATAATTTATGTACTATATAAAGCAAGCCATATAGCTTACACTTTTCTGTCTGGTGGAGCCATTTATTAGTTGATTAATTAAACGGCTCCCCAGCCATTTTAGTCAACACAAGCTCATAGTTTGCTTTTTTGACTGGAAACTGCAGAGATTTATGTGGAAAAGATATCTGAGTGGTTTTGGTTGTGCTGCATCATCTTCAGTACAACTGCTGTCATTAGCTGCCTCCTCTAATGTAGGGAGATTTTTGTCTACTCCTCTATTTAACCACAAGATGTAGCGTGCCACGCACTGAGCTTTGTTCTTTAAGCAGTGCCAGGGCAGGGTAAACATTTAACATCCTCCTTTTCTATACTAAATTTATTAATATTTTAAATCTTGTACTGTATTTTAACGCACAGTGCTTGTGGGGGACATTTATTGTACAAGCAGGTTTTTTGTTAAGTGCTAGAATGAGCTTTGCAGTCTCTGTGGATGTTTTCTATGAGCGAGTGCTTAGAAGAGCCTTGCTCTGGGCTCAGCTGTGCTCTCACTGACACCTGCATAAACTCACAAGTGATTTCCCTGAAGTTTTTGAAATTGCTCTGGAACTGTACCACCATAGCTGGAAGCAGGAGGAAATTAAATTTTCAAATTCTTCAGCACAGAGCACTCACTCAAGCTCTACCTGCCCACACAAGCAGAGAGACATTGGGTTCATACATGTAGTTGGAGTTCATAAAATAAACGGCCTGACCAAGTGTATCCACCCAGATGAAAGCCAGATGCTTGGGAAGGAAACTTTTCCTGCCAATGTGGTCTGAAAGCAACCAGCTTGTATATGGTCAACCTCAGCTGTGTTGCCATGACCAAAAATAGTGTTCTTGGGAATATTTACAAGGATGAATACACATACACTTCCACTTCCTTTGAGGTTTTCAACAGATGCTGCTAAGCTTTAAATTTTCTAATTTAAAAAAGCCATACATGTTAATGTTTGATGAACTGTGGCATTTTCTCTGCTGCCCTGTTTCACAGTGTAGATCCAGCAAAGTCCTGAGAGTATCAGTTGCTCTGTGTGTGTAAGGTTGCCTCTGTATTTACAGACACAGCATCTTTATTCCCATACATTCCTTAAGGACATGTGTAAGTTGACTCACTTGTGTCAACAGTTAAATACCATCATGTTTGAATGGCCACATGGGGCTCATGGAGCTGTGATGGCACAGCCCATCAGAGAGGCCATGCAAAGGACTGGTGCCTTGAGTGGAGCAGAGAAATTATGCTTCAGAGAGCAATAACAGTTTTTTGGGCAGCATACTGTCCTCACAAGACATGCAGTTCACACCCTTTTTAGGTTGTTGGAAGAGCCCCCACATCCTGCTCCATGAGGCAAGGCTGGACAAGAGACAGTGCTGTGCTTCATCTCTTCCCTTCTCTCTGTTGCTGTCCTGACTGTGCAGCAGTGACTCTTACTGCCACAGAAAGGAATTCTGCAATTCCCCTGAAAGACATAAAATAATCCATGTAATTATTTAACTTCAAGAGAAGGATAAATACTTTCTTCTGAAGGACTTAGTATGGGGAATACAGCAACTCCTGTAAGATCATGGTAGAAGATGTTTGCAAATCCTATGGCCCTGTAGGCTAAGCACTGGCAAATTATCAGGAGCCTCTCAAAGCACTGTCTGGTTCTCCTTCTAAGGGAGCAGCACACACAGTCATCACCTAGAATATTATTCCCTAGAATGGAAAAAAAAAAAAAAATTGCAGACAAACCCAAATATCTCTGCCTGTGCTCTCAGCAGGATGGGCTTCCAGATGGCTCTTAGGTTCATCTGGCCCAGGGAGCAGTAGATACAGACTCAGCTCCTGCCTGCCTCTGCCCATGGTGGCATACAGAAGAGTTACAGATTTCAGCCAAAAGCCACCACTACCTGGCAGCTTTGGTAGCCTGCAAGACAACAGGGACCTCATCACAGATACAGGCCTGCTCACAGGGCAAGATTTAACGAACTGTCAACCCAGCAAGCAGACACATTCAGTGCTACAAGCATATTGCTCAGAGCTGAAGATGGGTTTGTTGGCTGTATTACGATGCAGTGTTGCACAGCTAGGACTGTGTCCACTTTGAAATGAGGAAGAAGCTGGCATATCATTCTCTGGGTTAAATAGATATGTCTCATCCCCATATAAGATCCTACTCTTACTTACTTACTTGGTAGACCAATAGACCAGTGTATGCTTTGGTCTGGTTCTAAGGATTACTTTCTTGAAAAATTACTCAAGGGTCATTTTTTCATAGAGCAGAGATGACAGCCTCCCAGCTGTCTTCTGAGCTGTTAGTTGCAGGCTCCATCACTCCAAGCTCCACAGCAGATGACTCAGAATATTTTTCAGACTTATCCTTTATGGTTTTATTTCAACCTGCCTCTGTTGTGGGAACCACAGAGGTGCCTGATCTCGCACAATCTTCCGGCTTACCTCAGGCTTTGAAAAGGAGAGGTATAGGAAACCCTCCAGAGACTTGGCCACTGCATATTTAGGGCAGAAAACCACAGCCCTTTATTTTTCATGGATACACAGAATGAAAATACAACTCTATAGCTTGAGAGGAGGTTTTGCTTGTATTTCAACTAATGGAATGGAACAGCCCACATCCAATCCCACCTTCTAGAAGAGACTCCTCATGTCTTCTGTGGTAGAGTGTGACAAGAAAGGCCTCAGATGACAGAGTGTACTAGTGTTCCCTGGACTAAGTCTTGTTGTTTCCTTGTGTTTCACATGGGTTTAGCCATAATAAAGGCTCCATATGTAAGAAGAAACTTTTATTTCCACCTCATGTTATTGTAGGGTTAACTTTGCCATATGGAAAAATCCGCAACTGTGCTCCAAGCAGTGTGTATATGCCTAAAGGAGGTTTGTAGAAAGACGTGTGTACAAGTTGTGGAAGCTGTGACTGACGCAGAATAAGCTACTGAACACTGAGCATCCAGCTCTTCCCTCATACAGGTGCTGTGATTGTTTTCAAATCACATCCAGGGCTAAGATCAGCCCTGATGCCAGCAGAGGTTCTGCACTGTCTGCCTCCCTCCCTGTGTCATTTTCTCTGGTGCTGTGTTGTGAAACAGAGGGCAGTGACACCTGCAGTCTTGCAGCAGGGTGCTGATGATGGGGCAAAGGCCCAGGCTTTGTACTTGGCCAGTGGATCTTTTTGGCTCCCACAGAAAGATGTGGCAAGTGCAAGAAGAAACTGGTGGCGAGAGGGGATTTGTGTGACTGCTGTGCTGTGTGAGGGAAGCTTATGAGAGAAGGGCAAATCTCTGTTACATCCCTCAGCAATGAGGCAGAGCATATTTGTCCCCGTAGGTTTTTAAATGCCCTTTAGTTATTTCAACACAGACCAGAGTAATTATGCAAATCCAATTAGGGGCATTGCTCAACATCCTGTAAAAAAAGGGGATGCAGCACAGCTCTTGGAACACGGTTATGATTAGTTTCTAGTCAGTGGGCAATTCTGATGCTTTGGCATTTGGTTTAGACCCACACAGTAATAAAAGTGGAAACACTGACATTTTGAGGGAAACAAAAAGAAAATGGATTTTTTAATTCTTGTGGTACCTAGCTACTGGTCTGTGTGCATATGCACCCATTTTTCCAACCTTAGTAACCCTGGAATACATGGACCAGTTTCTTCCTCCCAGACTGGCATGAGGATTATATCCCAAGGGATGAGTTCCTACAGGTTTTCTGAAAATTGATGATTAGGCATGAGAGATACTATTAGTGCTCCTACTGAAGTAAAGGCTGATGTGTCCTTACCTCCTTCCCATTTATTATCTGGCAGAGAACCTACAAGATGCCAGTGCAGGGTGATGGGGAAGCAGAACGAAGCGGAAAAGTCATTAGAAAGCAGGCTCCATTAATCCAGCTGCTTGGGGAACAGCGTGTTTGGAAAGGTTGAGATGTTTCATTTGACCTAAACAAAATGCTTGGACATTCTTGAGTTGCAATGTTTCATTCCTGCCTGCCGAACCAAATCCAAACACTTAGCTTTGGTGAAGCTCTGTAATGAAGAGCCTGGGAGGGAGCAGCTGCAGCTTACTGTAGCAGCATCTGTCTGCCCCTGGGCTGGGAGAGGGTGATGCTCCTTTTCCAAACATGCAATGTTGATCATCTCCAGTGTATTAATGAATCAAGATGAATTTCACCACAGGTATTAGAAAACAACGAAGGACCCCAATCCGTCTGCGGTCTGGAAGGAATGTATGTCCTCCTACCATAATCAGCTGTCTGAAGGGAAAAAGAAGTTGTGAAAGTATTTAATGGCCTTGTCTTCTAGGGAAAAGGGGCTGATGTGACCTCTTTTTGTGTGGGCTCATGTTTGTCACATTTATACATACCATATTGGGTAGTTATATGGAAAGCATACCTACCTCTGCTGTTCCACCCTTTGGAACTTGAAGTAGTCACTAGCCTCAAGTCTTTTCCTCCTGTTCCCATATATGTACCAGTGAACAATGAAGCATGTTAGACACTAGGATTTGTTGACAGACCCCTTCTCTGCACTGTTTCCTGGAAATTAATCCAGCTCTAATTAGAAAACTGTAGCTAAAACCATTGCCCTGATTTTATACAATGAGTTGGACTCAGAGCGACCTCTGAGGCTCAGACCTTTCTAAGCACTCTACTACCAGCTTTGGAGTCTGACACAACAAAATGGCAAAAAAAAAAAAAAAAGAAAGACTGAGCCTACATTGCAGATCTTACTGACTAATGAAAACAGGGTTTCCTGGAGTTCAGGGTGCCAAAGGAGAGGAGACTGTCTGCCCAGGAGATGCTCTCCTGAAGGCTTCCCCTACGGCATTTTCCCCTGCTGACTGTGGAGTGCTGCCACAGTTGAGGCAGTAGTTTCCACAGGAGCATAAGGGAATTAGTCATTTGATCCCACAGAATTTCAACAGTGTCAGGGCCCCTCCTAGAGGCTCCCCAAAAGCCTCTTGTAAGGATGCCAGATCCTAGCAGCAGCAAAAGCAACTATCGGTCTGATCTCAGGAACAGACTGGCTTGTTGACACATCAATGAAAAGCAGCTTCAACACAGTCTGTTCACCCTGCAGCTGCCAGTTCGGCTGCCACTCTCAGTGTTTGATCTAGCAAAGGCTCCAGCCCAGAAAAACAAAACCCAGTGTTTCTAGTTCCTGGCTTTGGGAGCTCATTGCCCCTTGTGCTGTTATTCTGCTGCCAAAAGCCCAAAGGCCATTCCTTGCTGTCACCTAGTTCAGTTCATCCTTAACCAGAGTCACCCCATTAAGCCAGCTGTAGCTTTCTCTTTAGCCTACTTGCACCATAGTGTTTCACCTCCTCATTACCCCTGAGCTATTCCACTTGCCTGCCCCTAACTGCTAGTGTAACACAGGCAGGTGAACCATCACCACTGTCCCTGGGCTGGAGTGATGCTTCCCTGGGTATCTCAAGGGAAAGGATTAAAAATGATGCTGGAAGAGTGTCTGATGCTACGCCCTCACCGTGCTATGATGAAATGCACATGGAGAAGGGAATACAGAATTTCTAACACCCTGGGTTTTGTAATTAAAAAAAAACCACAAACCCATCATATGGAAAAATCTAATACTGTAGATGATAACACTCCCAGGAAGCTGGTGCAGCTAATCTGCATTGCAGTGATGCAGTCTGACCCAGACACTCAGCCAAGTGAAGCTGATTTGTGCTCTAGTCATTTCAGAGCTAAGATCAGCTCCAAAATCCAGGCTGCCCTACCAGATCTGGTTAGAGATATACTGCCTGGTGGAATGAGTCTTATACAACTTTCAGTACAAAATATTGAAGGAAATCTCAAATGTATAGTCTGAGAAACAGGTACTGAAAAGGATTTAGTTTGTTGGGGAGACTTTGGTGTGAGAGATGAGAGAAGTTTTCCTGGTGAAAGATGAATCTGCTGGGCATGGTCCCTCTCTCTGTTTCTCCCTGCCTTTGCTAGAATTTGGAGGTCTGCACAGTCCCCCTTATATTTGAAAAGGGGAACAAAAAGGGGATTAGGAGTTGATATCCCTTTCATTTTGTAATTGGAGAAGGGAGCCTTATATATTCATTATCCGCTTGCAGCTGATGCCATGATGTCTAACAGCACTGAAATTGCAGGCTGACAGTCATACCACTGATGTTATAATTTATTGTTTTTTCGTTACCCAAGGTAATTCCAGTGAGGTAATAAATCTAGCTGTCAGTAAGAAAATACTCAGTTTACCAGCTGTGCTCTGTTTTATAGCCATAAGTTTAACACTTTGAGAGGAGCGTTTGCTAAGCATCGCTTTGCAATTAGGGGCAAAGAGAAAATAAAATGTTCCAGTTTTGTTACCAAAAAAAGAGATCTGTTTATCACAATTTGTCTGTCTGTTAATATTGCATAAGCCAGAGTCTTTGCCTTTTGCTTGCTTATCAGCTGAACCCAAAGATGTTATTGAAATACCAATCTGGAACTCTGCTCTATCAAGAAATCTTAGCCATTGAATTATAATATCAGGGAGACAGCAGAACTGCTTCAGCTCTTTGTTTACTGACTCAAGGAAGATTGCCCAAAGCCTTGGATGTGTGGAGAATCATGGAAGGACACGTTCTGATTATCAGTACTACCAAGAAGTCTGCATCCAGCTATAGGCACAGTTGGAGCTTTCCTTCAGGTTGTTTTTGTAGGGAAGAGATGCTGTTTGCTGTACTGTCTCCTTTAGAAGAGCTGTGAAACACAAGCAAAACCTGATAAGAAACTGAATTGTTATCCAGGAAGATACTGGCGAATATCAAAGGCTTTGAAAGTAAGAATCTCACTTATTGCTTTAGGGACAACTACCCCCAAAATGAACTTCATTCTCAGAAAAGATAAATCATCTCTTATTCAACATGTCGCTTTCAATGTTTGTGAATACAAATCCAAACACACCTCCCTTGTGAAGTTGAAACACGGTACCACGTGTCTGGTTTGGCCTTGTCTTCAACTGATCTGACCTAATTTTGAACCCTAGAATAGAGATGATATTGCAGGGCTCTTCAGAGGGTCCCACCATGTGAGCTTATGAAACTATTTGAGGCAGTGACAGTCAGCCAAAAGAGCAAGCTGGGATGTTAGTGGTTTACACCCATCTAGAAATTGTATTAAAAAATAAAGTATTGTCTCCTGGAGGAGCTATTTGTCCCAAAAATGCATTTGCCATTTTTAATTTGGCTTTACATATTTGAAGGGTGGGAAGGACCTATCAAAACAAATTCTCAGCTTGTTTCAGTTACCTTGGATCAGTCTTCTTCAGAGAAATGACAACAGTTGACAAATCCCAATTTAAGGCTAGCTTCTATGTGGACACTGTCTGCTACAGACTCCTTCCTACTGTGCAGTTCAGGCCTGCATGTGCATCTTGCTAAGGTTACTTCCACAATGCTCGACCTGCATTTCTCTTTTTACAATGATGTTTTATTGGTGATAGTCCCATTGCACAAAGCCTTTGTCCTGTGGGGATTTTCTACCCCCTTGCTATGCCCATTCTGGTATATTGTGTCCCTGTGATTATGTATTTCAAACAAGCATTTTAACTCCTTTTCTTTCCCCCCCCCCACAAATTAGTCCCTGGATTTTTCATCATTATTTTTGTACCCTCTATGATTCCTTGTTTAATGTCAGTGTTTCCCTGGCGATACGATGTCCTAAAATGAACCCAGTATGTTTTATTCTGGTCTCATGCCAGCCTGAATCCAGAATTTCTAGTACTTACATCAAAGCAGAGCATCATGGATGAGGTTGCACTTGGCTCCTCAGGCCAAGATGTCAGGAGTAAGTGAATTCTGTGTTACTTGTATTACAGGTGGTAGATCTCTCTTTACCTGCATTTAGTCCTAGGAGGAACTTTCTTATAGGCAGAGCCCAGAAACCTGGTCACACCAGGCACTGGTGCATGTGGACCTCAGTGTCAGTATTTCTAGCTTCCCCTCTCCACAGCTGCACAAAGGGAATCTTCCACTCTGTGCTCACTTCTCCACAATGACGTAAAATTATAGCAGATTTTTTTCTTCCATGGAATTGCAAAAATGCATCATTGGTTTCCTTCTAGCTTTCTTTCAATGTTATTACTCTGCACACTTTTACCTCCAGTGAATGCTATTCCCCCCCTGATAAATTAGCCTACCATTTTCCAAGAGCTGCATCTCACTTTATTTCCTGCCCATATTTCGAAACTCTCTAGGGCTCTTTGTATTATTTCTCTTGCTCTCATTTGTGTTCCCAGACTCAGTCCTCCCAGACTCAGCTTAGTGTTATCTACATATTTTATTAAGCAGCTGTTTTATTCCCCCTTGTACAACACAAGTGGAGATACTGTGTGAAATGAGAGCTACTTGTTGTCCCTATAGGGAACACAAGAGACGCAACCTCCCTGTCTGTTATTATTCCTTCTTTGCAGTCCTTAAGATAGTTCCTGTGACAGCATTTATGTCTAAACCAATATTTTGAGAGGCACTTTATCAAACACTTTCCTGTCTCCCAGCTCTTCGATGCCTGCTGGTCTCCCTGCTCATTCCTTTTGTAATTCTGTTAACTTTAGACGCATTTTTCTCATGGACTTTTTACTTTTGTAAACCCATGGTGCTTCTTGCATGTGTTTCTATGAAGAGATCTGTATAAATCTCGGGACATTAAAGGGAGAGCCATGAAAAGATACCTTTGAAAGCCAGCATGAAAGCTCCAGTTGTGTTCAGGGCTTTAAAGCTGTTTCCAAATAATGAGATACACCATACTGTTTGACTGGGCTTGGGGAGAATAACTCTAGATAAACATTAGGAGATAAAAGAGATCACCTTCCCCTTTATGCATTTCCTTGTATTGTGTGAACTGTTTTCCAGTGGGGATTGAATCACATCTTGTCTCATACAGAAAGCAAAATAAGTCATTAGTTCTGCTAATTGTTGAAGATAAAGAGTAAAAAGCTATGACAGTTTGCTTTGTGTGTGGTTAAACTTGTTAAATGCATAAATTTAGCAATTCTTTTAACTCTCATTCAATTCATTATCATGATGGTATTCCACTATGTCAGAACACTAGTACTTTTTTTTACTCCACTCAATTTGAATTTAAACTATACATTTCCTCATTATATACATTAAATAAATAAAATTACCTTGTACTACACAATACACAGTTTTAATTTGAGATTTCATTTTTCTTTGAATGTACAGAGTGTGAACATGTAGTTTAGTAACACTTCCATAGAGAATTGATGAGCAGTGTGACTTGATCTGATTTGTCACAAAGCCAGAGTACAAATATAGTACAAACTTAGAAGGTTGGTTTTGGCCAACCTGGTTATTTTGCTTTCATTATTTATGATGGAGTTTAAGTGGCATCCATTTGCTTTTGATAATATGTGAACATGCTTAAAGCACCTTGAAGGTTGTATGTTTAATGAGGTTGTTAACTAACATGGTATTGAGAAATGGATAGGAGCTGAGCCATCAGGGTTTTCAGTGTCATTGGGATTTTCAGCAGCCTGAGGATTCAATGCATGAGGTATTTCAGCTATCATCTGTGTGCAGGTAGGGTGACAATACTGTCACCCCTGTCCTGGCACTGATGCCTAGAGACAGCCATTGTGTCTGTTCAGTGTGAATGTGGCTGTAAATCTTTCCCTGACTTTTGCACTGAGCCATGTTAAATCTGATGTGTTTGGGTTTTGTGTTGTGGTTTGGGGTTTTGGGGGGGTGTTTCTTTTGGTTTTGTTTTGGTTGTTTTTCAAGAAACATGCAAAATAAGCACTGATAGTTTAAATTTTGTGCATGGCTAGCAAAAATCATCAATATCTGTTTTGTACTGGTGCATGTGTTAAATGCTGAGGGTAAGTTGAAGTCCTGATCTGTAAAGCACCTGTCTCAGCTGACCCTGGGGATTTCAGGCCTATAGTTGCATACAGCTACTATGTATGCAGCATTTTGCAGCCTTTCACAGAGTAAGCTGAGCCTTCTCCCAGAACATTTTCCTGTCCTGTCCCTCTAGTGTAGTTAAATCTGTTGGCGTACAAATAGATTTGTACTTCTGGGGATAAACCTTTCCCAGTGTAATAATAGTATCCGTCTGTGGCTTTCTTAAATACTTAGGAGCTTGCAAAGACTTAATTATAGTTAGTATGCCTTGTTGCTACCTCTATCAGCTCAGAGAGGAGCAGTTCGAATGGCATCCTAATGGCAGGTCATAGATTCATGACTGATGCTGCCCATGCTACTGAGTGGATTGACATTTTTTCTCCCCTCTGCAATGGGCAGGGCCAAGTACACTATGGAGAATTTTTGGATTCTGGTTCAGCAGAGAGCATTAGCCCATGTCAGAAGAAACTACACCATCACACACACGCACCTCTACACACATCACCCACACACTTTAGCTCCTGTCTCACAGGAGCTGGTCCACTATTTTGAAAGGTTAACAACCTTGCTGAGAAAAGCTTTGAAGCCTTCAGTGAACACCTCCTTAAGAGTTGTCATTCCCTCATCTAAACAGAAGTCTCTTGCCATCCAGCAGCTAGCTGGCTATACAAGTTCTTAGAGAAATCCTGCAGGTCTCAGTTTCCTCACCAGCTCCCTCCCTCCTCTTCTGTGCAGAGCTTTGGTGTGGGGGTAAGAGGTGCATGTGCAGTTTGAGAGAATGCAAAAGCCAAATGGGTCTGGGGAAACTTGTTCAAATGGTACCTATACATTTGGGATTTTTATGGTTGAGAGTAGGACGTGCCCAGTCTAAGGTCAAAATTCCTGATGAGACATACACATAGATCGTATTTTCTGATATACTATTCAGTCTTGTTTGGCAGAAAATAGTATATCAGAAAATAAAGGTACAAGTATACATATTTTATTATAGGGTTCCTTAAAAATATTTGTTGGTAAAACAGTATTTCCAGTTCAAACAAGAATCTTATTATCATTCTGGTTTTAGGGCCCAGTGGAATCCTAGGCCACAACTGAAGCTCCTGGACTGTAGCCATGTATGTAGAAAGCAACAGTGGACTTGAGCAGCAGAATTTTACACCTGCATGTGGACTGCATGTGTAAAAATGATGACTTACAAATGAAGGGATCCCAAAGGACTACTCTCTGCACTAGCAGTTAGCAAAGTTTTGAAGCACAGCTGGCCATCCTTTCAGCTGCACTGATAAAACAACAGTTTGGAGAGAGAGGGCCAAAACACCCCCTACATATTTCAGTGATCCAGCTTAGAGTGTGGTCCTGTGAGAAAAGCCAAAAGCCCTTCTGTGGCTCTATATCTCCAGTAAGCTGTCTCCAGGTCTCTCCTTGCTGATGTGAAGCACCAATGGATCAGGACTGAGTGGGAGGAAGGATGCTCTGAAGTTCCTAAAGTTTTCAGGAAGGCAGAGGAGAGGCAGCCAAGCGTTATGTTTACTGTGCATGTCTTCTCTAGCCAGGGAGGGGGCAGTTCCCCACGGCTCTGCTTCCAAATCCACCAGTGCCAGGAGCAGCCTGGAGGCAGCCCGGCTGTCATGAGCAAATGTGACTCACTGCTACACCACACAGCAGAATTATTTGGGGTGGGTGGGCAGTATTTATCACACTGTCGATGAGGATTTGGCTGTGTTAAGCAAACACATTAGGCTGTCTGGGCTGTTGGGTCAACTTTTACTATACACAGAGGTTTATTACTTAAACTCACTGGAACAAGAGGAATGTGGCAAGGGCAAAAACAAACAGAGCAGACAGACAAGACAGTGCACGAGTGCTAAATACTGAAATTTATTGCAGCAGATGCCTCATCAAAAGCTGAATGATTCTTAGACTTCATTCACAGCCCGTCTAATGAGACCTGTGACAAGTATTATACTCTGGGACTGAGTGCTTAAAAGTGCTCCCTTGACATGTGCACTACTTAAAGGAACACTCAAGTGATAAATTTGTTTTCCTGTGCTGAAGGGAAATCGAGTGTTCCCCTGCTCACACAAGAAGTCCCTGATCTTAATGCAGATGCAAAACAGATCCTGCTTTGCTTTAATTCTGAAACAACAGAGGGGTGAAATCAGTCTTGTAGCAAGGAGTATCTTTGAGTTAATAGTCAACTATTAATAAGGAAGATTTTCTTCCTTCAGGAAGGTAAAAACAGTGAGAGGCAGGAGGAGAAAGGTATACTGATGGACAGGTGGAATTTTCTAAACTTACAGAGTTAGCTACACAATTCCAACTAATCATACTTGGCTAAATACCCAAGGCAGCCTTAGAGGTTGTAGCCTATATGGATTGAGACAAAAACAAATGGTATACTGATGACTTTTTGTCCCACAAAGAATATTTACATTTCTGACACTAATGGACTTTACCTAAGTGTGAAAGGGAAATAGAATGTACTGATTTTAATGCAAGTGGATTTTTTTTCAGATGAAAGGCACTGCATAAAATTAGAATGGTAGTGTTGTAAATATTCTGACTGTGGTACGTTTACTTACCATTAATTACTGGCATCTAGGCTAGTTGTTCTAGGGAAATATATATATATTTGCAATCAAGCAATGTTTTTTACACTTTCAAATCAGCTTCTATTTTTTCCATGCTGTTGGAAATATGAAAATTGCTGAAGCTGATCCAAGCAGTCATCTTGTACAGATCCTGAACAGTGCCCCTGGAAAAGAGGAGAGCACTGGGACTTAGCTCTTGAAGTACAGCATCCAATGTCAACCAATGTCTGTATTTCACTTTCCTCCTGGGACCAGGATGGGGGCAACTCCCCAGTGAGAGTGAGTGTGGTAGGGTTTGAGTGCATTTTCTCAGCTGGTAGAATAGGGTACACTCTTAGCCCAATGGTATAGAGTCAAACGTAGGTCTGAATTATCTGAAAGGCAAACACTCACAAATAATGAAGAATTCAGAGGAAGCTGCTAATGTCCATCATCAGTAAAGCCTGGCATTTGTTTGACACAGCCTGCATTTCATGTTGCCTAGCAATGGGTAGCTATCCAGGCAAGTCATTGTTTGATACATTCCTTTTTCCAGTCATTGCTCCCTAAAAAGCTCTCCATACTGCCAGAATATTGAGTTGTGTCAGTGTTTGCCAACAGAAGTTGTGAACCCACAAATAATGGAACAGGGGAGGAAATTCATTCTAAGTCTAGCTACTTAAGCAATTGTTTCATTTTTGTGTATTGTCTGAGGTATTGCTATAGTAGGGTCTCAAGAGAAAATAAAAAGGATCACAAAGTGGTTTGGGTTGGAAGGGACCTCCAAAGATCATCCAGTTCCAGCCCCCCTGTCATGGGCAGGGACACCTCCCACTAGACCATGCTGATCAAAGCCCCATCCAGAATCTCCCTGAACATTTCCAGGGAAGGGGCATCCACAACCTGCTCAGATAACCTGTGCCAGTGTCTCACCACCCTCACAATAATTAATTTATTCCTATTGTCTAACCTTAATCTCCCCTCTTTCAGCTTAAAACCATTACCCCTTGTGCTGTCACTACACACCCTTGTAAAAAATCCCTACAGGCTTTCCTGTGGGCCCCCTTCAGGCACTGGAAATAAGGTCTCCCTGGACTCTTCTCTTCTCCAGACTGAGCAACCCCCACTCTCTCAGCCTGTCTTTGTAAGAGAAGTGCTCCAGCCCTCTGATCATCTTCATGGCCCTTCTCTGGACTCACTGCAACAGCTCCATGTCCTTCCTGTGTTGGGAGCTTCAGCACTGGAGACAATATTCCAGGTGGGGTTCTCATGAGAGCAGAGGGGGAGAATCACCTCCCTTGACCTGCTGGCCACAATTCTTTTGATGCATCCCAGAATACTGTTGGCTTTCTGGGGTGCAAGTGCACATTGCTGGATCATGCTGAGCTTCTCATCAACCAGCAGCCCCAGGTTCCTCTCTTCTGGGCTGTTTTCAATCCATTCTCCACCCAGCCTCTAATTGTGCTTGGGATTGCCCCAGCCCAGGTGCAGGACCTTGCACTTGGCCTTATTGTATTTCATGAGGTTGGCATGTATGCACCTCTTAAGCCCATCAGGGTCCCTACAGATGACATCCCTTCACTCTAGTGTGCTGACCACACACAGTTTGGTTTAGTTAGCAAACTTGTTGATGGTGCACTCAATCTCACTATTTTGTCAATAAGGATGTTAATCTGCCCAGCCCTGGGCCTCTTGGAACACCACTAATCACTGGTCTTCATTTGGACATCAAGCCCTTGACCACTACTCTTCCAGCATGAACATCCATCCAATTCCTTGTCCACCAAATGGTCTATCCATCAAATCTGTATCTTTCCAATTTAGAGACCAGGATGTCATTCAGGACAGTGTCGAACACATTGCACAAGTTCACATATACGACATCAGTTGCTGTCTCCTTGTTCACCAATGCTGTGACCCCATTGTAAAAAGCCATCAAATGTGTCAGGCATGATTGGTTGCCACCAACCACCTCCACATTTTCCATGTGCCTTAGAAGAACCTTCAGGAAGATCTGCTCTATGATCTTGCCAGGCACAGAGGTGCAGCTGACTGGACTGTAGTTCCCTGGGTCTTCCTATTTTGCCTTTTTGAAAATGGGGGTTATGAGAAATTACGTTTTCCCACCTGTGCTCACTATCTGAGGACAGCTGTTACGCAGCAAGAAAAGCCATAAACCACTGTTCTGGCAATGGGGCTCTGTCTCTGCCTTTGCCTTGGATCACTTTAGTCAAAATGGTGACAGCTTGTGCCTTAGTTTTCTATTCTTAAAAGGAAGGTAGTGGCATGCTGCTCTTCTTCGATGTCTCGTCAGAATTATAGGTTAAAAACACAGTGCATAGGCTGCTGCTCTTCAAAAATTACTTCCTCTCCAGCTTGTTCAGATGTGTCTTTCTGCCAGTTTGAATAAGAGTTAGAGAGCTAGGTTGAATCTAAGATGCAAAGAGTCAGATGACTTCATCATACCCCAGAAGAGCTTTAAGTAGAAAACAACAAATATATGCATACATTATCCATCATAATGAAAAAAATCTTGAACGTGTGAGCTACATGTGAGCAAGTCTCAGCTGTAGGTGTAACTGAGGAATGTCTGCTAGTGTCTGAACGTGGCCTCCAGCAGCCTCTGGGGTGTACCCACCCTCAGAGCGGGCACAGCCTTGGCTGTACTGGGTAAGCATTCTGGCTGCTTAGCTGGCTGCAAGAGACCTTACAGATCTCCCAGAAATGTTTTCCTTCTAGGTCACTTGGACACACCAACCATTCCCACCCACTCCAAAAGAAGGCCTTCCTGAAGTCATTCACATCCTGTTCCCATTACATTAAAAGGCTCTTGGGTGAACAGGTGACTGAGACAGAAGGTCCTCCACAGCTTCTGTTTCAGCATATGGAAACAGAAAATTTCTGTTGGATTGTTAAAGGGTCATTCTCAGATTGCCAACTCTTGCATCTAAAATATGTGTACAATAGTGTCTGTGTCAGACAGACAGCTAGGGATGAATTCCAGGCTTCAGCTCCCTGTGAGAGCAAAAAATGAACCAAGGGAAAATGCTCGTTAGATGCCAGTGTAGATGGCTGGAATATGGCCTGGGGCCTTTTTTACCACTAGTGCTTGTTTCTTTTTCTGAGAATATTTCTCAGTAATTTTTGAGGCCTCACAGAATAAATGAGGCAAATTCCATGTTCATCACCAAGCTCAATGCAGATCAATGGACTGAGCCCTCCTGCAAGAAAGCTGTAAATATTTGCAAGCTCCTGGGGGTGGGGGCTGGAGATTCAGGGTCAATGCTGTCTTCTGGTGTCTGTGTGAAAAAGCCACAAATCCACCTTGGCAGAGCACCATATGGTGAGCACTTTTGGAAGAGAGAATTTTATTTTTTTCAAGATGCTTCTCCTTTAAAGTTGAATAGGAATTATTCTGGCTTCCAGAAGATGGTTAAAGCCTTTTTCTGACAGATGGCAAATGCCAAATCCTTTAGGAACACCTTTTGCAAAAGCATGCTGTGGTTGTCTTATGGAACAGAGATGTTTTCATAACAGGCCATTTTGCTACTGCATGAGCTATGCAAGTCACAGATAATTGTCTTCACTTTATAAAGCACAATGTTGTTAAGTCTTCTGCATATGGATAAAAGTATAACAAATTTCTAGTTTTGAGTAGAGGTAGCTTCTGCCTGAACAGAGGGAATCCAAAATCAACCAGTTAACCAGAGGCTGGAATGTTAAAGCTGTTATCACAGATCTCTTCCAGTGCCCCTTGTAATTCAGATAATAAAAGAAACTGCTGATTTTTAATCTTACTCTCAGCAAGTCAGACCAAAAAGTCCAGGATTTTCTATCACATCTTGAAAAATGTGCTTTTGCTAATCTCTGTTAATCCACAGGAGAGGTACTTGAAAACAATCACTATAGCTCAGCTATGAGTCTTGAAATACAGTTCCTTCAGCTTTGGTTTCACAGATCAAATAGTGACCAGTGTTACAAAAATAAAAAAGGAAAAGGAAAACCTATGACTTCGTATGTAGTATATATATCCAGGAGCCATTTTTTCTTTTATCTAATGGCTGCTTGATCTTTGCAGGTTTGATCAGCGGGTACTACACAGTGCTTCACAAAAGTCCCTCAGATTTTCTTTGTCAGGACCTGGAGAGATTTTAGGACAAGCCTTGATTGTGCTACCATCCTCTGTGAGCGAAGTGGTCAAGTGAGTGGCAAAATCCCCACGTTTCCTTACCCAGACAGGTTTATTGCTGGGATTTATTCAGAGATTTAGGATCATATTGTGAAAGTCTTAGTAGAATCAAGCACAAGCAATCCAAACACAGGAAAAATGTGATTTCTCTCTGTTAACCTCGCTTCAGTGTGAATGTTTAGGATCTGAATTTAAAAAATAGATTGATGAACACCACTTGTTGAATTAAAGGGTAATGTCTTCACAGGGACTGACACTGGGGCTCCACAAGTGCAGGTTGCCCACTCACTGTCCCCTTCCACTGTCTTTCAGCCATGAGAGATCCAGCTGTGCTCCAGCTGTTCAGCCTATGGCTGCCCATTAGTAGCTGCTATTGGCTTGCCAACTGTGTTGAATAATTTTAGGCAAACTTCTGTTGACTTGGCGATAAAAAAGGGCCCAAGATAATTTTTTCCCCTGTAGTTGTCTAGTGACAACTACGGTTTTGATGCAGTTTAGCCAGGCAAATTCAAACTAGTGAGAATATGGAAAAGACCTGTGATTTTCATAAGCAATGTAAATTATAGAGGTCCCCCAAGGTAGCAGAATTTACATCTTACAGATTATTAGGTGAATGTTGATTTTTAGTCTCATCTTTTCATGTTTTCTTCTCTCCTAGCACAGTTTGGCCAAACTTGCCACTACATCAGTGCAGGGAAATCAGAGCTTGAAAGGGAACTCAGGACATGATCACCTCTGCTGGGATTGCTCCTGGCCGTGGCTTGCCTAGGTAGTTCTGGAAGACCTTCAGTAACTGAAGCTCCAGAATGTCCCCAGAAAATCTGTTTTAATGCCTCATTCTCTGTATGCTTAGAAAAGCTTTCCCAGTGTGTAAACTGAAGTTTTTCTGCCACAGTTTTAGCCCTTTCCTTCTTGTCACTGTGGACATGGAGAACAGATTGCTTATTCATCCTTCAACAGCCTTTGACATAGTTGCAGAATTGTCCTCTTTTCTCTCCTCCTTTGTCTGGTTTACTTAATTGGAGCAGTGGAATTTCAAGGC
Organism: Florisuga fusca; assembly: GCA_038090715.1. Classification (NCBI taxonomy): domain Eukaryota; kingdom Metazoa; phylum Chordata; class Aves; order Apodiformes; family Trochilidae; genus Florisuga; species Florisuga fusca. The sequence continues at coordinate 11,830,546 of JAAWXA010000019.1, forward strand.
TCTTAGATGATGAGTCTACCTCAGATATGTTCAATGACTGAAAATGAATTTTAAAGGCAAAGGAAAAACTGGAATTTGGTGGTTGTGATTAGTATTTATCTTTCAGATGATAGGTGAATCAGAAATGGGTTGGTGTGTCTACCCTTTCAGCCCTCCCCCATTTGTCTACAACAATTTTCTTGATGGAAAAATGTAGAAATGAAATAATCAGTGATACATTGTGGTTTGTGGTTTGTTGGGGATTTGTTTCTTTGTTTGTTTTTTTGTTTCAGGCTATGGTTTGGTACACCTCTCTCAACTGGAATAGAAGGAAAGGATGGGTGGTGAAAGAGGAAACTGAAAAATTTGAGAATATTATTATACCAACTTTCTCAACAACAAAGCAAAAAAAGGGATGGGAAAATGAACTGCAATTTACCATAACTGGGAAGAGGGCTGACCCATGAAAAGAAAAAGAAAAGACAAATAAGACAAAGCTTCATTAAAAGGTACCTGACATTCGTTCTGTGTATTGTCATTGCAGAATTGTGCCAGACTGGCTTTGTAAGTGGATACTTTTAAATGAGCATCTTGGCCAGCAACTATTAAAAAGCTTTGGAATTTGAAAATAAGAATTAACTTGACCTTCAAATAGGAATCTAACCCAAACCACCTGGGTGTGCTCATTGTCAGTCAAAACTAAGTGGAAAATAAAATCCAAGCAAAATTTTTCTTGAATGTGACTGATGACCCTTCTAGTGTTCAGGATAATTGCTCTTTTCTCAGTTTCTTCTCCAGAGTGTAGCTGGAGATGTTAAGAAGATTAATGATTTTCAACATAGGTTAAAGAGTTCTTTGAAAGCTTTGTTCTTAAAAATGGCTAAATCACTTTTGTTCAAACTCTCCAAAGAAACTAAGTCAGAAGCAGGGAGAAATTATGTAAAAATCCAGTGGAGAAAGTTCAAGTCTGGCAGAATCATAACCAAGGCTAAATGGTAAATTATAATGTGATATGTCAGACAATATAGAAGGTGCAGCTCTCCCATCTACAACTAAATGCAGAATGTGTCAAATATATTTGTGATGTTTGTTAGGTATATCATATAAATTCAATATATGTGTGCAGTAAAAACAGTAAATCTGTTCAAAATGCAATAATAAATATGCGAGTGCCCTACAATAATAATGCAGTTTGCATTTATAAGTATTTGCAGTATTTTTTTTTCCTGTGGACATGCACACACGTGCAAAATGTGTGAAATACATACAGTAAACTTAATTGGATTTCTATTTACAGGAAAAAAAAGACTTCTGCATCCCTTTATCTAATCATATTGCCTGATGCCAAAGTCCCAACTCTCCCATACATCCTTGCATTTCTCTGGTTAGACCATTAGCCATGGGGAATGATGGCAGCAGTTTGTGCATGCAGTCCCAGTGTCAGTCATCAAGGCCTGACCCTGTGCCAGGTGAGTTCAACAGCAGCTGTGGTACATCCTGTAGCACATCTAGCAGCAACAGGGTGGATTTTCAGACATGAATAGCTTGAGACTTAACATGCATGTGTGTTACCACCTCTTATTTCTTAGCAGGAGTCTCCAAACTTTTTAAATTGTGCACCTCTATCAATAAATTTTTTGAACATGCACTCCCAATATAAGTAAAACATTTATCTGTAAATTATGTGCATTTACTACTGCAATAATATAAAATGTACATTTGTAAAACATACACACAGAAATAGAAACTTAAAAGGCTGAGATAAAGATCTGAAGTTACTCTTTTTAAAGTATTTTAAAATTTTATCGTACTTCTTAATGTTACATTTCTTAATGTTACATTTCAATAACATTTCATAATGTTATTTTCTTCCTGCACCCTGATGGTTTGTCTTGCACTCCCCCTGGAAGACCAATGTTCTATAGAGCTGCAAATGTCAGTAAGATGTGAGAAGGCTACTGTTACTGACACTGATGCATTTAGGAAATGAAACAAAATTTTAGTAATCAGTAAGAGAAAGAGACTCTTATATTGGCTGTGAATTGTTGATTAGGTAGTGGTGAGAAAGCCACTGTTTAATTTGAGTATGTCAAACCCAGAAAGCTGTTGGCACACTGACAAGAGTTCAGGGAAGGATGCCAGTGAAAAAGCAACGGAAGAGATTGATTAATGAAGATAAGGAAGACAAGCGAGTCTTGGACAAGCGAGGTGACGTGAGGAGATTCAAGCATTGCAACAGGTTAACAGTCTTAGATCCAGGAAACAGAAATAGAAGGAACAGGACTAAGTGAAATACAGGAAAGCTTTGGCTGAATAAGTAATTAAAAAGGAGTTTTAGTGATCTACAGTATAATTTTCTAGTTGCACACATTACTCTGCTTGGTATTTTAAACCACTGGCAAGTTTTAAGTGCCATTGATTTTAAAGGAACCAAGGTACCCAGCTCCTGAAGACAGCTTTGTAACACTTGGTGTTTCTTTAGTGAACATTTAAAGCCAGATTGGTCAAATTATTTGAATATACTAAGGAGGCCACCCTGTGACTGGCATGGATAGTTGACTAGTGTGGATAGGTGCGAGGAATTGTGAAGAGTTTTCCCTCATTTCTAGGAGTGCCAGCCTAGCAAAAGCTTTTCAGCTTGAGTCAGTAAAGTGTGTGTGTTGTGCTAGTTTCCTGGGCAGAGAAAAGCTGGGGACAAAAAGGAAATAAATATTTGCCAGCTAGGTTGCATCAGAACTGGTAGCATCTGATGCTGGTAGCATCAGAAGTTGTATCCACATGGACAAATGCTGTGGGCAAATAGGGGCAGGTCTGTGGAGCAAACCCCTTGATGGCATTCACCTTTACACATTTCAAGGGTGATTCACTTTGTCACAGCTTTAGGTTGGTCCAATAGGTTATAAGAGGGCACCTACTTCTGCACAGCATGGATTCTTTTGGGGCATGAAGCTTCCTGGGCTGCTGTGTAGCCCACTCAATGCTCACCAATGGACTGCATAAAGTGGTTTCTGTCTAAATACCTGCTTGTAGCCAGAGGACAAGACTCCAGAGGACATCTTCTGGCTTGGTTTCATTCAAGGAGTCAGGTTGTGCACTTGGTAAGTTCTCTGTGATGTGAAACGGAACACAGCGAGTGGGGCGAGTGGCAGCTCCACTCCATGGAGACCCAAAGCACTGTTGGACACATGTTGGACACGTCCCCCAGAACTTCTCCCAAGGGAAAGGGACTTTGCTAGCATGGTGTGGGTGAAGTGCATGCAGTCCTCTTTGCTTCATTCCCATCTTCTGTCACAGCAGATGCAGCTCAGTGCTCTTGCCACGGCCAACATTTGGTTTCAAGATTTTTTTCTCTTGCAACCATTAGGACTAAAACCTTTTTCAGTAAGGCAACCAATATGAAATGAAAACAAAACACCTCTGAGACTCCAATGCAATCACATTGTTCCAGGACACAGGGCTGCAGGTAGAGAGCAAGGTTTTATTTCCTGAGTGTGGGAATTCTGAAGGCAGTGCTTGAAGCAAGGTGGCCTGTCATGCATTAAATATATCTGATTCCTGAAGGTTTTCACATGCAGCCTGTATACCCTCAGTCTCTCTTTCTTGTATCTTTGCAAAAGATAATTCAGCTTTATTTACTTATGGTCCAATTTCAGTTCTTTTCACTACTGAATTATGAAATTATTCCTCTTAATACTGGCAGGATAGTTAATAATATCCAATATCCCAGATTAAAAGTTAAATATGTGTATAGCCATTATTTTTATCTGATAAATATTAATATGTCATACATATCATTACCGGATTTTTCCAGAAAAGAATGGAGAGAGTGATTTAAGCATCATTCCTTCTTACCACACAAAAATTACAAGTCCTTTCAGCAGATTTATACAAGTACACTGCTAGATATTATTACTGATGGTAGTGAAATTATGATCTTCAGATATGATGTAATGACGATTTTGAAATATATGACTACTTTTTATTTTTCTTTTAAATTTTTCTTCCCTTGCTTAAAAAAATTTAAATTACTGGGCTTATAACTAACATGGAAACTGAGGTCCACAGGAATATACATAAATGGTCCTCATCTAAGAAAACTTCTGTGTTCAGTATGGAATCTTTGACTCATAATTTCATTCATAATTCATTCATAAATGCTTCATAATATTAGAGACTTACAGAAATCAGTATTTTTAGCTTTTTGTTTTTCTCTGAAAAAACATTTGCAATCACTCATCTTTAAATATGCATAGTTATTTTCCTAATGCCATAATACACTATGCTAAGTCAATGTCATTGAATCAAATTAATGCTTCAAATAATTTTTGAATTTTCCTCTTCAGTACTTAATTTTGCTTTTTGAAATCAGTTTAGCATATGCTCATATTTCAGAAGTACATAGGCCCACTCATACATGCAAAGTGATGGGCCTCACAGATTACACTGCTTGATGGTGTTTGCTTATCAGCTTGAAGTATTTAGTTTCTTATACATCTGTTGTATCCTTTCTAGCTCCTGGCTCCTAACTCTCTGTAATAATCAAAAATTATCTTTACAGTCTCCTTTTGGAAGATGTCAATAACAACAGTCCACAATATTCCAGTACAGAACAGAGTGTGTTTAATGGCATGATGGTGAACAGACAGCCCTTTGCAGCTCATCATTTTACCTTTGTAGCTGCTACAGAGCAGGAGTTTCACTACCCTATTCCAGTGATTCCTGTGGCTTTACTCCTGAGTCGTTGAAGCTGATGAGAGGACAGGATGGTGTGTGGTGGCTGTTCCTTTCAGTACGTACCCATCCATATGAAATTTTAACTGGCACCTTACTATTTGTCCACTTTGCCTTCTGAGTCCCTCCGGGAGCTCTTCTGAACTGTTTTCTTTGGTGCTGACAACAAAAGACCTTGTAAGTTATCTAAAAATGGTTTCACTTCATTTCTCACTATCTTTCATTTATAGTCCTTTTCAGTGATTGTTTAACTATCTGTTTGGTTTCCTCTTCACCCAAGTAGTACCATTTTCTTCTCAGACTGAGAGATAAAAGGGGAAAAGCTGCTACTATGAGAGGTCACAAAGTTCAACCCGAGCTCCTACCTCCCATTTTCCATAGAAATTTACTATTACTGTTAATCAGCACTACTCCGGAGATGGCATTTTTTGTTGTTGTTGATGAATTTCACTCTAAATCAAAATGTTAAGCTGTGATTTTTGCAGGGAGTTTAAAAATAACCATGGAGCCTATTGTGAAATTAGCTCTTTGAAGCCTCAGCCAAACCCAGCAAGTTTTGTCAATCAGAACGTTTCCCCATTGCCGAGGAACACTAATTAAGCTTTCAGTGACAAACTGAACCTGCAGATGAGGAACATATTTAGCACACATTTTCAGGTGAAAAGGAGCTAATGACTGCCACTGTCTTCTTTAGCAAGTGGGTCAAGCCTGATAGCTTTCTGTTCTTTCCACTGGTTCTCACGGTTTTTGTCCCAGAAACTGATAGTTGTGTGAGATGAGATGCACTCATACCATGATGCATTGTCTGTCTTGACTTGTCTGAAGGCCTTCTCTAGTCTAGGGGACTGCCCATGAAATTTTTCAGCTAGAAGTGAGAAATATTTGCAGATTCCTCTCTTTTGTCTTAGATGCTGATGTATTACTGGCAAGATGAATTTATCGGCCATTGTAAATGATGTACAAACACACGGTTGCCCTTTTTGAGTAGCAAGAGGTCAAACAAAATAGTACAGTGCTATCCCATGGTAAACAAACTAAATCAGGTGCTTTCTTCAGTAGATAAGTTTATTGGTGTGGATCAATGAAGTATTCCTGTCATTACTAAGACACAAAGTGAAGCATTTCATCTTGCTCAACACAGCATCATTCACTCTGGCTGACAGCCAAGTACTCCAGTAGTTTACACCTCTTTGTGCATTTATGTGCCCCCTGCCAGCTAAAGTTCTTCTACAGCCTTCAAAACCTCAAAATCACTTTTCATTTTCTCAATGGGTGCAGATTAATTTTCTGGAATTCCAACGTTGTCACTGAGGAAGAGGATGGGTCAGTAAAGGAGACCATTCTGGTGAAAGATAGCTATGAATATGCTCTGGCTTCATTGGTTTCTTTATCACTGCTTTCTCAGCCATGATATCTTAAGACCTGACACTGTGTTTTCCTACCTGCCAGTTTTCAAAATTATTTCCTTCTCTATTTGTCATTTGCCACTTAAAATACACTGATGTAAGGTGCATTTGTGCATTTTTGGTGCTTCAGGAAAAAACCCAACAAAACAACAGGTTATTGTGATCTAGAATTTTGGAGGAGACAAAAAACTTGGGAAAATCAAGGGGATAAGTAATAATTTTCTGTGGCCATATATGGAATTTGTGAAAGGAATAAAGGATTATTGCCAGCATCTTCTCATAATCTAAACAAACAGAGCTCTTTCAACTTACCTCCTTCCATTGTGGTCAAATAAATTACCTTATGAATATCTTCAGTGCCACTGAAAACAAATCAGATTTGTCCATGGTTTTGTTGAGAGAGAGAGGAGGTGGTATTCAATAAGTGGCTTTCTTCAGACATTAGGAAACCCAAATACCTCTGCCACTTTTGATGTGGGTGACCAGAGGTAACAGTAGGGTATGTTTATCCAGATGACCTGTGAACTGCCTCAGAATGTCAGAACCAAGCTACTTGGTGTCCAGGAGTATCACTTCCCAGACAAAATGTCACCGTGCTGAGATGTGCTAACATGCTTTGCACTTGGAAACCCCGGTTGCTACTGAGATAAAAATCTGGAGCACTGCACCTTTGAGATATGAACAAATTTAAGCACACAAATCCCCTGGAAATATCAGCAGAGCTGTCTGAATGAAAAGTACATGTATTGCCCTTTGCTTCTTTTGCAAGATGATGGCTGCGGAGAAACTGTCATTGCAAGTGTCAGGTTGGTCTGTGAAAAAGAAATTATCTTCTGGATAATTTTGGCAGAATAACCTGACCTTCAAAAAACCATGATTAAAGATGACCCTTTACCTTCTTGTTGCCCATTACAGCATAGAGTCTGTGACCGAGTCATGTAATAGAGTGATAAAACGAAGTCTAGAGATTCATTTCTGAAAACTGTTCTCATGTAGTAACAATACCCAGTATTTACAAAAGCTCCAAGTGAACTTGCTTAAAGGTGATGTTCATGTAAGTATCAATGTGGAGTCATTTAAAAGCTGATTCTATGGTCTAAGTGTGTCCAGAGCGGAGATTAGGTTTGAACACAGCTCAAGGAACTGACAAAAATCCAGGGTCAAAGTATGAAAAATTTGTTCCCTTCCTGCTAGGCATTTATGGAGAACTTCAAGCAGTGAAAACAGGGAGCCAAAGACATGATGATTTTTGCAGTGAGACTTGTGGAGATGATATAAGGCAGATAGTCTGAGAGCATCAACTAAGAGTGAAAGAGTGAGGAGGTGATCTCCATTCAGAGGCTGCTACAGTTTTGGAGAAGTACACATATTTATGGATAGCCACCTCAGCTGTCATTTTGGCCAATCAATGCTTGCTGAAACCCAATTCAAATGAAAGTCTTCAAGAGAGAGCTTAATCCTTTAAAGTAAAAGTATCTTAGTGACAGCTAGTGACCTTGCATGGGATTGTGTATTTATCCCAGTGTAGCTTTTATTTAAAATATTCTTCCATAAACTCAGAAGAAACAGAGTTTTTGTTGTTAAGCATGCTTGTTTCTAAAATTTACTTTCTTTATGAAGTAGGTATGTGGCAATAATGACTGTTGCCATCAACAGCCACTTATTATGCAGGTACTAGCCAGAAGAAAAAACCTTCAGTTCCCAGCTACGAGAAAGGGGAAGGCAGAAGAAGGCCCACTTGGTCAGCTGGGGTGAGTACATTTGCTACAATAGTTTTCAAAACTAACAATCAAAAAAACAAAGAAAACAAAGTAGAGTTAACAAACACTCACAGACCCCACACACCCCAAATTCAGAATGCTATAATTTCTTCTGATGGAAATCTTCTAGTTTTCTTTCAGTGAGAAAGATCTATACGAGACCACAAACACTAAGCATCTGGGTTCAGGCATTGTGACTTGATCACAGCTATGTACATTTAAGTCTATAAAACTTTGTGTTTGTATCTTAGCTTTGCTTTAAATCAGAGTCTATTTACACTTTTCTTTCTAGGAAAAAGAATGTCTAAGTGCAGACCCACTTTTTTTTTTCTGCTTGAAGACTCTGTTTCTTGTACTATCCCACCTAAAGACCAAGAATCTGGGGTTGGTAATGAAACCCTCACATATAAGTATGTAAACTTGTAAACTTGGTGTGAATACCTTTTTCAAATTTTGTAATTTCTAGACTCTTCCCCGGGAGATGGTTGTTTGATTTACTTAATGTCAGTTGCATGATTTATTGTAATGCAGAGTATTTTCTTTATATATGTATTTGTACTACAAAATATTAGATATGCAAATGTTGGAAATGTCTTGAAACATTTTAAATTTAATTCCAATTTCCTATCTCTATGCCTTAGATTCTGTTTAAAAAGCTGTAAGAAATGATGGATTTTGTCCATCAAATAACTTGTATATACAACTTTTTATCATTGCCATAATTATTAAATTTGTCGGTATATAGTGGTGTTACTTACAATGGTTAATGTTCTCCTAAGGGCTATGTACAACTATATGTGTGTGTGTGTGTGTGTGTGTGTGTGTAAGTAATACTTAGAAAAAAGAATAGTCTGTCTCTCTACATCAGGCAGAAATAAAGAAGAAAAGAAAATGGAGGGTTATTGCTTGTGCCTATCTGGTCACTGTGTATGTGAAGTGGGGTCCTTTGCCCAAGTACAAACTTAAATACATCAGTGCTACAGTTTGGGCTTATGTAAAATGATAGAAATTACAAGTATTTTCTAGGGACAGTGTGAGTCAGCAGTGTTTGTAAAAAAAGCTTTTCTATCTTTAGATGAGAGGCACATTAAAAGTGCAACGAATTAGTGTTTTTCTCAGAGATGCTAGATTAAGTGCTTTTTGATCAAGAACCCCATAGTTCCTGAGAAACTTGCTGAATTAAAATGACCTGAACACTCAAGAAAACCATGACCAAGTAGCTTGCTTTCTAATCTCTAGGTTTGCTACATGACAGTCAGGGTTTAGTGGAACTGTTGCAATAGCCATAAACCAGTCATGTGACATTTTACAGCTTTATGAGGAGGAAGCCTTTAGCACTGTGAGCTTGATGCTGTTTCACAGTGGCAAAATTTCACAGCTCAGAAAACAGCTCATCCTGTGACCTGTAATGTTATCAGCAGTAACTAGCTCTGTGCACACAGTTCTCTCACAGCAAATGAAAACAAGGATGTTTGCTTTATTTTCAGCAAAAGAGATTTAAAAGAATACTTCAGATTACTGCATGTTAAGAGTTTGGTTTGACACTAATGTACCTGACTTGTAGCAACTCACTAAACCCTGGCATCACAGCTGTGTTGCGGAGCCCTAAAAATATACACAGCTGAGTTATTCTGATATTTCTTACAAAATCCTTTTGCCTTATAGAGTTATGCTTTCACTGAAGTCAGGTTGTCAAGAGCAATAACTTAAATAGAGAGCTAAACTCTCATTTGGGCTGGCTACTTACCCAGGTTGCCATGAAGAGGTGCCCAAACCACCTGAGACAGAGAGATGCAGATCTGTTCATGCACAGATCCTCTCCCTTTACTGCAGCTTAAGGGACCATGGGCCACGCTTCTGAAAGTGAGGTGCACACAGCACCTGTGAAAGCACAGCAACTCAAGTTAGCTTTTTAGTGCTGCCTCTCATGTGCAAGCAAGTCTACATGCTAATTGCCTTATAAAATATAAGATAATTTTATGTATTCTACTGCTAGGGATTGTTATAGACCACTGGATTTTCCCAAATGCTGTATGTATTTGTAGTGCTGTGGCAATAATGATTCTTAAGGCAGAATTTGAATGTAAGGTCTTCTGACTCACTGTGGTCTTATGTTCTCACAGAAACAATCATAATGGTCATGTAGACCTTACTGCTCAGTTATGAGACCACAAAAGAGACAGGAGATTCTTGAGAGACACTAGACACTGATGACACAGAAGGTGTGGACCCATATAAATGTTGTTTCCATGTGGACAATTGGAATAAGCAAAATTAAATCACTGAATGGATATGGATAATCTTATTCCAAACTAGAATGCCCTTTTTCTGGCTTAATCTGTTTCCCCTTCAAAATGACATAAGCTAAACAAGAAAAGAAACACCAAATCCCTCTTGTTTTGAATGGAATCAGGAGGGAGTCAAGTCCCTGTGACCTCAGTGGTACAACTATACTGGTAAGTTTTCCCATGCAGACCACACTAATGAACACCTTCACAAAGTATCAGTATCCTGTAGACAAGGTGTCTTCTACCAAATATTAATTGTAGAGGAGTATCTGAGAGTATGAAATGAGCTCAGGTAATTTAATAATGACAGCTCCTGGTTGCCCAATGAAAAGCATCTCAGACTGGTACTGAGTGTCTGATATTGAGAGGAACTGTGAGCTTCCTTTCAATTCCCAGAGAAGAGTACTTGCCAGCAGAAAAAAATGGGTTTCTTTGTTTTGCTATCTTACTAGACAAGCAAAAAATGGAGAGGGAAAGGACTAACATGTGGCCCTTCTGGTCCCAGTAGGAGGTATCTATGAGGCAAAATGGAAGTGCCATATTAGGATGAGGTGGGGAAGCTTGCAATGACCATAGGCTTTAAAAATCTACTTAGAAAAAATGCACGTGAAGATTGTATTTGCCTCCCCTCTTCAGCCCCTTTCAGAGAGATGTTCACATCTTAGTTTGTGCTAAAATTTTACTTTTCTCTAGAAGAAAGAAATGCATTTCTAGCGAACAGTGGGGTTTCCCAGTTTGTGGTAACCAGTCACCAGCTATTCGGAGGAAGGAAAAAGAGCAACTTTTAAGGCCTCTGGGTGGCTTAAAAAGCAATAACTTGTTCGACCTGAAACTTTCAGCTTCTGAAGACAGGAGACGAAGCACCGGTCTGGTTCAGGTGTTTCCTAAACAGAAAAAACCTCAGGATAAACCATACAAAGATAAAAGTCTACTTGGTACTCATCACACTCCTAAAAAAACCAATAATTCCTTTCTCTTTTACCTTTGCTTCTAAGCACTTCCTAAGAGATTTCAGTTTTCTTGAACTGTGTTCAAGTAGCATTTAATGTAAGGAAAATCTGATGGCAAAAATCAAGAAAGGATATACCCCTGAAGCTAAATTACAAAAAAGTGCCTTTTTTCTATATAGAAAAATGACCATTTCTGTGCCAAATAAGCATTAGGAAAGCTTAGGATGTTTGAGAAGTGAAATCTGACTACAGGGTCAGATCAGAAATGTATCTATCCATCCCAGTGCAGGTGTCTGCTTCATGGGTGAGAAAATCCAGGATAGAGAAGACAAGACTGGCTGCCTTCCAGACTCTTCTGCAGGGCACAATGAGACCCAGAGAACGGGAAAAAGGGATGGCTGATCTGCAAGCCTTGGGGTAGAAGGAAATGCTGCCTGACCTGGCCCATTCTGACCCCCAGTATTCTCTCTCATGAGGAGTCCTAGCAAACTAGTGCATATACATTTAAAATAGAGGTTTCAAGTCAAGACAGTCCCATGGTTGATAAGCAATCCTTCTGCCTTTTTGTTTGATTCTTCTGCAATAGCTATTGTTATGTTCCAAAGCATTTTTTAAAAAATTAAATAGGACCAGCCCAAACAAGCTGTGTGCAGGCACACAGACAATTGTCAGAATACTAGTGCAGAATTAATGTTGATATCTTCCTCACTGCATTTCAGGTCATCTAGAATAGTTCAGGAATAAGTGACACTCTGGATTACTGTCAGAGAGAAGATGGAGCTGGAAGTCTCTCTTGGTACCCTTTTGTTTTCTCGTTTTGTTCCACTTCACTCCAAGCACCCTTGCAGTCATGGTCAGTGCTGAGACTGAGTGGCTCCAGCCGTGGGGATGCTAATGGCTGGGATTCAATTGCACGGGTTCTCTCACCTCCATGTCAGCAGTGTGGATTATTATGACCCAGTTGATGTCACAAGCAGATTGTAACCTGTGCAGGACATGTTTGTAGGTCTGAGTGTAGACTTTAGTAGAGAAGCCACCACCCTATGTGCTGCTAGTAGCAATCCCAATAGCACAGACAGGGACTGCATGGGCACAGACAAGAAGCAAACTTGTGGGCCAGTTTCAAGACAAATTAGATGGGTAGCATAAAAGCACTGTCGCACTGCTTCTATTTACCCTGTGTTGTGGATTTATGAAGTTTGGTCTCAAGGATAGAAATACTGCTGCTTTTACAAGCTAAGTGAGTCAAACAGCCTAAAATAGATTCAGGCATTTCTAAAGATCTGTGAAGATAGGCTTGGTGCAATGCTGTCCTGTCCAGTTCTTCACACCCGTTTGAGGCTTTTTTTGACACAGTAAGATAAATCCTTTCAAAACAAGGAAATTAAATCTGTACCGTATCTCTGGTCCCCATTTTCCCTGCAGTTTACCATTTTCATGGAATGGAAATCCTCTAGCCAGATTTATTGCATTCAAGTAGTGTAGGACAAGGCCACTCCTTATTCTGTCTTACCCTTTAATGAAGGAGAAAAAGCTTAAGTATAAGTTGAGAAAAAAGTGGTTCTGAAAAACAAGCTGATAGCATGGGAAATGCTTGATTTCATTCTTAATCTGATGTATGTATGTCACAGCCTCCTTACACAGTTAGAAACAGCAGCACAGAACTGGTGGTGTCCCAGGTGATGTTTGTGCACCACCTGCACTCAGACTTCAGGAGAGATCAGACAAGTTGTAAACAGGTGCCGTGGCTTCTATACAGGACTTGACAGAAATAAGGAAGAGGTGAACCTGGTGGATATTTAGTGGTTTTTAAATCTTACTGAGAGAATAGTTATCCCCTTGGAAGTGAATGTCAGGCTCCACCTGTTTTGATGGGAAACAGGAAAACGCTGGATTTGTTTATTACAATATTTGAGTAGCTTGGAAAATGAGTGTATTAAAAAGTCACTGGCAAATACACTTGTTGAGTGGTGGAGTGTTCTGGCATGGAAGGGGCTGTGTGCACAGACAGGTGCAGGGACCTCCCCAACATCTGACTCCCTGTTCTTACATCCGATATCATCTTTGCTCGTGGGTTGGGGCCCTAAGCACTTCATTTTGCAGAAGTGTAAGGTGCAAGGGCCAAACAACAGAAGCAGAGCCATGACTCCGTTCTGGAATAGCTGCACAGTCACAAGAGTGCACAGGCAACACAGAGGATGGAGAATGCCCTGTTCTCTTTTAGTCTGCCTCTTTTGCTGTTTAACAAATTACTTGGTCGAATCACAATTTTGCTGCATGCTCCATCCAAGGAGACACTGAACACATTGAACTCCCTCAAGGACTTGATAGGAGTTTTAAAAATTTATTGCCCAGTCTCTGGGTTGATTTTGCTATGCATAATCCCAGAGAGTTGGTACATGTCCATGTGTCACTGCACATTTTCTTAAGAGCTCTCAAAGCAAAGCCGAATCACATGCTATTTATATCACAGTTATTAGAAAGACAACAGATGTAATATAGCTCAGAAAGACAACAGCAGGTTCCTGTGAATCTCATGGCACTGCAGAAGCCTGCTTTGGAACCTTGCTGAAAGAAAATATGTTCCCAAAGCCTTATCAATGGGCTGTACTTTTTACGAATTCCTTCTTCTTCCCTAGAGTGCTGAGAGAAATTTTTGCAACAAAGAGTATAGCCAAAAAAAATTGTCATTGTGTACATTTTTACAGTTTCAAAGCTCAAGCCATAAATGCTAAAAGGATGACTGCATAGTAGCCCATACATGTTTTTGTGACTAAGTACATCACGTAGTGCACTACCAACTCCATCTGTTCAGCTCAGGGCCCCTTTTTAAGTTTCAGTGGCAGCTTTAAGTGGGACATGATTAAGTGGGGAAATAAGGATTTTGTTCTGATTATATTGCCAAAATGTCCTGATGCATCTGACCAGGCAAGCCCAGGGCTTCCCAGTGTTATGGTGGAACGTTACTTAGGACAGTGAGGTGCAAGAGCACAAAACAGCTTCTGAAAAACCTTTAAATTAAAAAATATCCTTTGAGTTCAGTAGGGGGAAGTTACATCTTATTCATTACTTCACTGAAAAATTACATTACACAGAAAAAAAGTTATATTAAGAGACTGTTCATGTTGCAAAACGGTGTGAGCAAAAACTTAGAAGTGCCAGAATTAGGATATCCTGTGTGACCCCATTTTGGTTCCCTGAGGCATTACAGCTTTTCCCTCAATCCAGTCTTGCTCTACTTTTGATGCATTGCATGGTTTATGCCTTGCCCACATTTTACCAGCAAGGCCCCACATCCTCCAGTTACATTTTCTGGTATCATTGACCAGACCCTTGCTCTCTCTGCTAGCTTGCTCTTACCCTAGATTCCCCAGCTAGCTCCCCTTCCTTATTTCTTACCACCTTTTTATTCAACTACTACATCCTTCTATCCACCTGTGGGTAGTTACCAGCTCCTTTCCAACTCTTGGTCTCTTCCAACTCTGTCATGGTCTCTGCCTTCAAAATATTTGTTTACATCCCATTTCCCACCAGAATAAGCTTTGAAAACAGCTCATGCATAAGCCCAGTAACTGTGTGCATATTGGAAATCCTGAGTAGTCCCAGAAAAGGGATGATGTAAGTTGTCACTGGCAACCTGTATTTATGGTGATTTGGCAAATTAATTGGTGAAAGCTTTGTCAGTTTATTTTCTGTAGTTCCTTGAAGGGGATTAATATTACTCAAGCAATGGGAAGTGTATTATTTTTCATGCCTGTCTTCACTCTCAAAACATGGGATTTATGGTCATCTGTTCTTCGCAGCCTTTTCTATCTGACTTGAGCAGCCATATGCAATAGGGTGCCATTGTTGTCTTCTGTCACAAAACAACTTTATCTTTTGGGTTCCATGTATCCCAAAGTAACTGAACTGCACCCTGTGAAGCAGCTGGCAGGTAAATACACTGTGTAAATAGCTTTATTTCATTTGCTGACACTAGATTTTAAGGGCTCTATGTTGTCATTTACCCTTCCTGCAGCTGTTGTAGCATGTGCTGGACCATTTCACAGGATATGCTGAATGTAAGCATATCAAATGTCTGCAAGGTAAAAACCAGGCAGAAGGTGGTTTCTTCCTTTTTTTCTTTTTTTTTTTAAATTATAGATTACATTTTGGAAAGATAGCTCCAATTTATCTCAGCTTTGGAAACAGTTCTTGCAGAGTTCTACAAGATCAGTACATGCGTGCACTTTTGAAATTACATGTGGGGCAGGAGGTGATTCATAAACCTGCAGCATTACATCACTGGCTTAGCGAGGACAGGGAGGAAATTGTGCTGGGTAATGATGAGTAAATAAATGTTGAGCAGCTGTTTCTTTAGTCTGTGGAATTGTAAGAAGAGGAGTGAGAGGTGCAGGCAGCAAACCAGAGCAAACCTGTCATGACACGAGGCACAAAGATCATGCAGTATGGTCTGTATGAGCACAGGAACAGATCCTGAAGGCTGGTTTTGAAAGTATCTTCTTTTAATTGAGAAATTAATTTCGTATTCTTTAATTTTTCTCACTTGTGGTGGTTTCAGGTTTTTGCTTGTTTTGTTTGTTTGTGTTTTTTATGGTTTATATAGTAGTCTTACAACCTAAACAGATTTCACCTAGCCACAGTAAAATCCTGATCATTCCCAGTTAGCTCTGCTGCAGACCTAATAATTTCCATCTGCAAAGGCAGTCATGAATGAGCATAGAGGGTCATGGTCAGATCTGTCATTTAATTGCTTTCACAACACACCACTACAGAACATGTAATGTTCCTCTATTGAAGTGTTACTACAAATACATAAGCCTAAACCTACAATTAAAAATAAGTGGACTAAATTATTTTGGTGGTACAATGTCATCAACAGTTTTAATCGTGGGGGTTTTCCTTCCTGATTTGCAAAATTCATTACATTTCAGTCTGTGTGAAACCCAGAGCTCCTCAGAGTTTCTGCTGATCTTGCTTGAGATTTAACTTTTATCCACAAAACAGAAGGAGACTGAGAAATGGCAGGACAAGTTTCCTCTCATCATCTTGCCAGAGTGCTGAAAACTGTTCATGATACTTTACTCTCTGCGCCCTTTCATTTGTAAGTGCCTCTGCTGAGAGTGTCAAAGAAATAACAAATAATGCCAGC
Source organism: Florisuga fusca (assembly GCA_038090715.1). Classification (NCBI taxonomy): domain Eukaryota; kingdom Metazoa; phylum Chordata; class Aves; order Apodiformes; family Trochilidae; genus Florisuga; species Florisuga fusca. The sequence continues at coordinate 11,846,812 of JAAWXA010000019.1, forward strand.
TGTGTAGTAATTTTACTGAGGGTAAACAGTGTCTCAGTAAAAGTGGAGTTAAGGGCAACTAATAATCACAGAGGTCACCACATAAGCACATTACATCACATTTTCATAGCATCGGGTGATTTATTTGTTTTGAGTGAATTATCCAATAAATTTTGGGGTTGGCTGAATCCAGAACAGACCCTAATTTTCACAAAGATGTCAGTCACATAGATGAGTTTGCAATGTTTGTTATCAAGAGAATATTACAAATGCATTTGGTACAAATGCCCTGGTACTACCATGTGCAATTTATAGATAGTCTGTGAGCTTGCCCCTTTTATTCTTTATCCTCTAGAGAGCCAGAGTGTTCATATGAGTTTCAAGTTGTGATTGAACCTTTAATAAAAAGTGGTGAGCAGAGATGAAGCTTTGGGGAGCCCAGGCAATACTGCTGTCTGTAGAGCAACCGTTCAAACTCAGGGTAATTCAGGCAGACTCCCTGGTCCTGCCTTGTCCCAGTCCCCTGTAAATCATGGCTGGGGCCTTTCCAGTCCCCTAGGCAGTGCTGAATTTAGGTTTTGTGATAGGCTGGAACTGGAAACATGAAGTGCTGGGGGCCCGACAGACAGAGATGGAAAGTTGGGTACGATATGAGCTCTGATCTGGAGGGTGGTTAAGAGCCTGGAAAGATACCTTCAGCTGGTTTCTCACTCCTCACTTTTGTGAGCATTAATGTGTAGTAATGTGACAGTGTGCAGGAGCAACTGCCAAAATGGGAAAAAGAAAAGCCCATAGCAAAGGTACAAACAGTGCATCAGAAACTGTGTAGCTTCAGTTTAATTCAGTTTAAGTCTGATTTCTCATATTTGAAGTTAGCTGCGGCAGGACAGCTGACCTGGTACACAATTTCCTCACACCTCTTATGAGGTGAGTGAATACTGCACTATCAGACACAACAGAAGTAACCTTTTCCACATGGCATGTGCCACCTCCTTAACTAGACCTCAGGAATTTTGATGCCTGTTTCATGCTTTTCCTGGGAAAAGCCTGGGAAAGGAGTGGAATTATGTTTTCTGAGGGAACATGACCCTCCATGTCTCCCAGTGGGAGTAGCCGTGCTCAAGAAATAGTAAATTACATTGATAATTCATCTAAAGCTATGCAGCTTACAGATAGTTTAAATATATTATCAACAGCTAATACTCTGTACTGGTAAAAAAAAGATGTAGTTTCTCCCTCCTCTTCTTTCCTGAGGAAGCAAAACTCAAGGCTGTATTTCTTGGATGAAAATGGACAGACTTCAGTGTATGATGTGTGCTGGCTTGGAGCCTGGCTCTGGGCTCTAAATTCAGCAGCTCCATTCTATCTCTGAGAAAAAGCTGCTTCTCCTGTCGTGTATGGTTTCTGCCTTATGTTCAATATATATATATATAAAACTGTAAGCCAACCAAAGAGTGACCTTGACCATAGCATCAATTAAAGGAGGAGAAGCAAAGAACTCCCCACCACATACAGCATCATTTATCAAGGCATGTTTGCATTGACCAGGTTTCCTCCAAGGAAAATATCTTGCTTTCAGGCTTTATTACAGAAACTTTGGGAAAAGTTTGGGTAGATCTAAGCTGTAGAGGCTTAACAATTTGAAAGCTGTTAAGAAAGTTTGCTATTTTACAGTCTTTCCCCTCCCAAGCAATCACCACGGTGACCACCCAGATACACAACGCAGTGACTTCCCTTGCCACTTGATGCTTTCAAGTTGCTGCAGCCCCTCCTCATGAATAGCATATTTCAGAGAATGGCAGACTGTGCTCTAAAGCACCTCCATATGCTACAAAGCAGCAGTGGTTGTACATACAGTATAATTTCAAACCTAGCATAATGAGATCATGTCCCCCTGTAAATCTGTGATTGTTTTTTGGCTTCAGAGGGCAGATGCTGTTTTACCTCATCTGCCTGCTGGTTGAGGAGTAGGTGTAGAGACCAGCTGAGTATATTTTGCAGATTTTTTTAAATAGCCTCAAAAAATCAAATAGTAATTGCATTGGAGCTGTCAAACTCTTTTTCAACACTCCTAATACATACATTTATTGTTATGTGGCTAAAGATACACATATACTTAGAAACTGGCAGGAGAGAGTGAGGGAGAGTAATTCTCAATGAATATTGTATTAGATATTTCCTCTGTTATGAAAGCTACCTTTACAAATATGGATGGCACCTTATTTGCCAATTACAGGTTTCTCCTTCCTCTCTGACAGTTTGCTTTTAGAAAGGAGAGTGACAACTCATTTCCTTGCCCTGTTTTTACAGATACTGCTTCCCTTTGTTGCCCCTATTCTTTCATTTAAGCTGTGCACAGGAAGATCTGTCAGTTCTTACACTTGAGAAATATCTACACATTACAGAGATTAGATCCTGATCCAGGCTTTAAGTCAGTGTGAAATTCCAGTATACTTCAGATCAGGTCCTAAGTGTTACTTGCACAAAGATTCTCCCCAGCTGGGAAACTATTTATTTAAAGGTATTCCTCTGTGCTCTTAAAATCGTGATTTTCCTTTCGTCTGAGAAACATCATAAAACTGAAATTTCTGGTCAATGTGTCTGTGTCAAGAACCTCCTGTGTTTTCTTATAGTGTATTTTGATTATGGCATTGATTTTTCACTTCAGAAAAATGGGTGATACTTAAGGATCAGAAACGTGCTAGCTAACACATTGGACTTCTATGTTCAGCTCAGACTCTCAAGAAAATTGTTTAGCTGACCATTTGCCTCGGTTTGCCCATTTGAGTCCTTTATGAAGTTTAAATGATGTTTGTTTTTAAAGTACCTGAAACAAAGGGGATTGATTAATGAAAAAAAAAAGTTATTTGTTTAGAAACAAAGTAATTCTACAGCATTAGCTCAGGTCTGGGAGGCAACAAAAAAGGATTTGCTAAATACGGGCTTAAAGCCAGCCTTGAAAATGTCCTTTTACTCTTTGTTTTGGATTTTGTAACAAACACACCAGGTTCATAATTTCACTGAAATTATGTAATGAATGAGAATCTTACCCATATTGTACTAATGCTTCATGGTACATAAATCAAGCAGGTTGCCTATTAGACTCTTTTCTCTCCAGAAAAGCAGATGCAGTCTCACTCTAAATGCATCGGGAAGACATGTCCTTTTGGGCCAGAACCTTGTGTCCTCAGTCAAAGCCTGGTCCTATAAAAAAACCATTTCATATGGGAAAGTAATGTGCAGCACTGCGAAACGCCGAGTCGTGTTCATCCTGTAAAGTGGGGTTTACTGCAGCAACCTGCAGACACAGAATTAATTGCTTCAGCAGCAGGGCACCATTCTGCAAAGAAGCCTGGGCACCCAAAAAGACATGGGATTGTTTCAGCTTTTTCTGTTGCATGACAAATATATTTGCGTTATAACTGCGCCTCAGTTCACTAAATTACATGGTCTGTGGTTTGCTCTGATTGTACCATGGCTTCACTTTGCTATAACCACAAACCACAGGGAACTGACACGGTCTCCATAGTTTCACTGGTTTTGTCATAACCATACTCTTTGCCATTCCTTCTGTTTTCACCCAAAAGGAAATGTTAAACAGGATCCACTGTAGAACATTTCTACAAATGCTTATTCCCGAAGGTCTGTACAGGCAGTGTTTCTGTCTGCTGCAAACCTCCTTGTGAGTGCAACTTAGGCAGCTCCCTCCTGCCCTCACAAGTGATAGGATTGGATTCCAGCTCACCCAGAACTGAAACCCACATGCCCCGGTGGAGGTCACGGGCCAGGTAGCCTTTCTGGCTAGCAGCTTTAAATGTGCTTCTGGCTGACAATGAATGAAGTGCTATCCTGTCGTGTTGCTTGTCCTGTTACTTCAACTTGATTACTACACTTGAAACACATGATAAAAATATGAACCTGTGAGATGAGTTAGAAGGTGGAGATGGAGGCCAGAAAACATCCTCACAGCTGGAACAGTTTAGATGGTGTAAGACTGAGAAGATCTGGGGATGAAAATACCCTGTAGTTACTGTGGGCTCTTCTGGAAGAAGAGAAAGAATGCCCCTGGCTTACACTGAGAGTGGCTGATCTTTCATTCCTCCACTCCCTTTCTCCACTCAGAGAACTTGTTCAGTTTTTCAGTTCTTTAGGACATTTCATGTGCTCAGTAAGTTCAAAAAGGGGCTATCAAACCATCATTTCAGTGGGTACAGCCAGAGTGTGTGTCTGTGTGTGAGTACAGGCCGAAGTTCAGAGCATTTGAAAGCTCTTAGAAATAATAACAGTCTGTGGGGCTTCAATACTTTTAAAAGACATCTGGCTCTTCATTATCTGTGGTAGTAGAGGCCTAGAAAGATACAGCTAATAGACTGAGGTGATTCACATACCATAGGTTATGGTGGGGAGCATATGAGAAAGATACCCAAGTGGTGCAGCAGGCAGCCAGCTCACGTTGTCCAGGGTAATGCTGGAGATGAGCTCAGCTGATCTCAGGCAGGATTTTCCATGAGTTATTCCAATGCCTCCACCCTGTCCTCCTCAGCCAGGTACATAAGGCAGAGCCATTCACCTTCACCTGGAGTGATGCCAGCTCAGTTTTGCTGGGACAAAAGTGCTCAGTTGCATCTCTGGGAACATGTATGTTTCTTCCAGGGAATGCAGCATAGCTTCATTCAGTACAGCTTCATTCATGAGGGCTGTGCTCTGCAATGAACCAGAAACCACTTGTATTTCACTGGATCCATGGTGTGACCTACCTGTGCCAGATAGGCTGTTTGCAGAAAAGGGAGAGTTGGTTATAATGCTGTTTCTGATAGCAGGAAAAACACAAAATCTCCTGGCAAGGATGAGAATACTTTGCCATTTCTTAGTTAGATCTGTTTTGTGGAAGAACAGTGAACCCAATTTCAGGTGTTATTTATCTGGCACATTTTAATGGATTCTAAATGATGAAGGAATGGGTTGAACAGAGGTATAGTGAAATATGGGGGTGATTTGTTCCAGGCAGTTGTGGCATCACTAGCTTGATTAGTTTTTGTGTCATCCAACTGCACTATATCTATAAATTAGAGCATTTTTTTTGGCTAGAGTGAGCACTATGGTGCATAGTCCACTGGTGTTATATAGATAATTCCATATATATAGATGTCCTGCCAAGTAGGTAGTAAACAAAGGCTATGAATATCTGCACCAGCCTTGAGTATCTCTGTGTCTCTGTTGTGATTTGTGACCAAAATAACAAAATATGTTGTATACTAATGCTATCACATATATTTGAGTGTTCTGGAAGGGCATCCTCTGAGAGTCTGCATCCATACACACACAGAGATATACACACTCACATTCAGATGCTCTCCTTCTCTGTGGGGTTGTGCAAAGAGATGTGAAGCACATAAGTCTTCCCATGCCAAGAATCTCCTGCTAGAAATAAATCCTTGGTTAGAAACAAGCTTGTATATAGTGTTTTTTCAAAGCAGCAGAGTTCACGTTTCAACTAGATAAATAATGCACAAGCTAGATTCTTATTTGACCCTCCTCTGTTTGCAAATTTAATTAAAAAGAAGCAGTGGAATAACTGTGTAGTCTTCTCCTAGAATTTAGCAGAGTACTTGAGCCTCTGGATCTGGTCCAAATTTCAGAGTTGCTTTAATTTCAAAGAAAAAATCATCTCTCTTCAGTCTTGCTGATTCTCATGGTGTTACTAAATACTGAGTTGTTTCCATTGGCACCTGTTTTCCAGAAATACATCAGTCCTTATTTTTGTGTGATTATTGCTGGATGAACAAGATCTGCCCTTTTTTGCTTTAAACCTAATGATTCTCCAGTTGTGGAGAAGCTAATGAGTGTAGAAGGCTCCCTGGGGAACCCCATCTGTACACCTCCAATGGGACAGGACTTTGTTGGGAAGGGAGGAAAGTGGGATTGACATCCCTTCCGCCTCTCTATCGGGAATGGAAGACTGCAGCTGTGTGACCTGCTAACCTCATTATTTTTTGGAAGTTCAGTGTTCATTTGGCAAACAAAGGCAGGATGAAACTTTCTGCTGGTATAAAGCAGAATACCCCTGTTGTCAGAAATGAACCTCACCAGATTACTCCATCAAAGGAATTGACCCAATATCATGGGAATTTGTTACTGGAATATACACTGAACTTTTTTTGGACTGTATTCCTTCTCTTGAAAACTTTAAGTTTACCGGTTCTTCAGAGAGCATTTGCAGAGACTTCTTTTTTTTCTTTTTTTTTTTAATTACTGTGAGATCAGGTAGATGGGGGGAAAAAAAAATCACTGGACTTGTCTTGAACACCAGCAAAAATAAGACTTTATTTAGAAGAAAGGAAAACACTGCTGCATTTAAGTTTTGAAGTTGCCTTTACTTTACAGAAAGAGGGGGGAGGAGGCTGTGAAATGAATTATTGTAGCCAGGGTGCTTTGTTTCATTTCTTTGAGGTTTTTTTAACCGTTGGGTCTGCTATTCTTGTGAAGCAATACCAAGATTCAGCCACTTCAGAGGGGAGGAATGGAGAGTCAGCAGATGCCACAGACAGGCAGAAATCCAGCCTTCACCCACAAGGTGAGAGGTGGGTAATGACTACGTGCAGATTTGCTCCTGCCAAATGTGCAGCAGCCTTGGAAAGCTTCTCAAAGCTGGGTCAGGGTGTGTGGGCTGCATGTGCTGTTACCTACACATCCCCTGAGAAAGCAAGCAGTGATTCACTTTTTACACTGTTTCTTTTCCCATACCCTCCGTGCCCAAAAACATGGACTATGTCTGTTCTGGCTACAATATCTATGGACCAGAGAATCTTCTGCTTGGTGATAGTTACAAAAGCTGCTTGCATTGACTTCACTGCGTGCACCTGGATGGGATGCCCTCAAAATCAAGGTTTTGTTGGTTTTTTGGTTTGTTTCTTTGGGGGTTTTTGTTTGTGTTTTTTTTTTTTTTTTGCATATGAAGGCAATTCAGCAGGGAGCCAAAAGTTCACAGGACTGATTTATTTACTCTATACACTGAAAGGGCACCAAGAAGTCTTATAAATGCAACATGTTAAGAACTTCAGTTCTTATACTTAAAGAATATTTGAGTTTGCTATACTAGGTACTAAGTAAGAGGAATAGCAAGGGAAGTAATGAATTATATCCCAGGGGTTTACCCTATTTGCAAGCAGAGTGAAAGCACAGCACTACCATCTGGTTTTCTTTGTTGAGGTTTAAGATTGCCACCTAGTTTTCCTGGGATTGCTCTAAGCTTGATCAGTCCTACTTTTAAATTGGCATTTCTAGAATAAATAGCACTTCAAATTGTATGATCAGGATCAGGATCATTATCTGTTTGATTGCCTTTGGGGGACAAATTGTTGGTTTTACACCATGAAGATACGATAGATTTTTGGACTGACACATAATGATACTGTGATTTAGAATAAGACTTCCTTCATTTAACCTTGAGCATAAAAAAATTAGATGTCTAGTCTCAGTCTAGGCTCTATCAGTAGCCAGTGGAGAGAGAGCTGCTTCTAGAAGATGATTCATCCTACCCAAAAATAGGTGTCTAGGACTGACTGGATGATTTTCCCACTGCAGATATCTTTCTCTCTCCATACAGTGAGGGAAGCTGTAAAACTAACTTGGACAGGATACCTGCCTGTGAGGATACCTGATTTGTGAGAAAGGTGTGCTGAAATGTATTTGGTTACAGTCCTTTGTGGCTTCTCTATTACAGTCAAGGTTTTGGACTCAGCTAGAGTTTTAACAACATTGTAGCATAATTCACAACAGTAGATAGTAAAGATAATTTCATTCCCAAGCAAAAACCAAAACAAAAATTAAAAATAATAATAATAAACAAACAAGAAATTAAGGATTGTGATATTAGTATGCACTGTGGTATGATTTTGGTCTCCACTGAGAAATGTGGGTGCATTTAGCAAAAATGGAACAGAGTTGTATGATTTCTGTCAACTGTTAAAATAAACCACATCTTATAAATTGCAGAATTGAGACTCCTTGGGTCTCAGTTGGTTCATCATGAATGGTCACATTAAGCAAGTTGCAAAGATAAGGATAAAATCTAGTCACACAGAATTCACAGCCCTGTTCCCCAGTCAGTACAAGTAGTTTCAATTTGTTTGATGAACCTGTGCCTGTTCACTTCTTTCTACACTTTGGCACCCAGCTGGGTGCCCCAACCCTCCTTTATAAAAGCCCTACTATAAAAGGGCTGGACTTGAGATGGAGCATGCACTGAATGATGCATGTGTGGGTGAAAGCGAGCAGGAGTGCCTTAAGGTGGATGACATCTCACTCCATGCCAGAGATGCCGACTGTTTTGTGGAATCTGAGCTATCACACGGCGTGGTTTTGGATCTTGTGAGAGGCTCTGAAAGATGTGGATTCCCACTGAATCTCTGTGATGAAGAATTATAACTGTGAAGTGTTATCTTCTACATTCAATTTATTACATTGCCTTCTTGACCCTTGGAGTTTTATTAAAATATTCTAATTTCTCTTTCTTGTAATCAGTAATTAAAACTGAAGTGTAACAACCCACCTTCTAAATGTGCTACTCAGCAATTATTCCTACCAGGACCTCTGTGTTGCCATTGATAGGTAGCCCCCTTTGCTAGGCCAGTAGAATAATTAAGCTGATCCATATATTAGGCTGATATTTATGTCTTCTTTCTGATTAATCCCAGATATGGAAGAATGGACCAAGTACCTATTTCTGTTATTTTAACCTGTGTGTAAGACGGGCCATTAGGGCAATGCTGTTTCCCTCAGATGACCACCTATTCCCTCTGATGGTACCAGGTGCAAGAATGGGGTTATGACAGAGAAATTGATAACGGGGAAATACATCCTGCAAGTTGGAACTCCTTAACATTCAACATTTATGTTACCATCCCTCATGAATTAAAGCGCTTTTCTGGCTCAGAGAAAGACAGTTTATGAAGTTTTACTGCACCTCTCCAGCAGTTCTGTGAGCTTGTCAGCCCAGGGAAAATCAGCTGCAGTCACTGCTACTGGAGTCAGTCTGCACAGCAGATATTCCCACAGTCAGAAGCCACATTGGCAGACTCAAGAGTATTGACAGCCTCTGCTGCATTTTCCTGAGATAGGATGCAATATTGTGTCAGAATTTGTACATTTTCATTTTAATCACTAGCATTAATAGACTCCCTCCCCCCAAAAAATATGATTGTAGAAGAACGGTGACTTTACCCCAGACTAATCATTCTGGCTTTAGAAATGCCCTCATTATTCCAGAGCAAAAGCATCTCTTGCCCTGCATGCAGTGTCAGCACTCAGAGTTATTTTGGTCAGTATCCCATCCAGAAAAGCTTTGCGTCATACAGGTCTATACTGATTACAGATAACCCTGCACTGAAATTAACTTGGTCCTGCGGATGGGAAAGAGGTATCCTTTTGCTGCCCTCTTTCTTCTACTTGCAAACATATCTCCCCTGCATGTGTTAGTCACTTTCACTTTTCATCAAAGGAAGTCAACACTTTGAAATGAGGTGAGATAGTTAAAATCAAATTATTTCAGAAAGACTCGGTGCAGTCAAAGGCTATTGAATCTATAGCCTTACTAAATCTCAGTGTATAGCAGATTTTTTTTTCAGACAGTTTTTAAAGATGGTTACACATACATAGAGAATTGATCCCAACAGATTTATTTCTAGAACAGATCTCCTAGTTTAACTCGTAAAGATAACAACGTTCTCCCTCACTGTGCATAATGGAATTTTTTTTCCTTCAAAAAACAGTTATTCTTCCCAGATACGTATTTAAAACTGTTATTTTAATAAAGAAAAAATATCTGAACACTTTTGACGATCACATTGCATTGAAGTATAGAGGTCAAAAACATCATCAGTCTGTCTTTACATCCCCCCATGATATTGTACTTTTAAGGACTAGTGCAATTTGACATTAATAGCATAATGAGAATAGACATTATAAACATAAGATGAGAATCATCAGAGACAACTTCTCATGCAGCAGTTCTTATTCTGGGCACTTTGTATTTAATCTCACAGTGACAATATCTGAGAGTTATTTATGTGGTTTGTTGTAAACATCTTAAGCAACCATTCAATTACTACTCCGTATTAGATAAAACAGAGAAATTATCATCTGAAAGAAATCCCTTTCCACCCTGGCAGAGGATTAGAAGCAGGTGTTTTAATGATCCATACTGGCAGATGTATGTATTCTTTGCTGGCTTTATTAGTGGTCTGGAAAAATGAACGAGCAGTAAAGTAAGAAATTTTGCAGATGACTGAAGGCCACTGAGGACTAAGGATAACTACAAAAACTTTTAGAAGACTCTAGGAAAAAAAGGTGAGGTAGAACTATGACAGCAAGAAGAATCTTCTGTTTTGAATAAATACAAAATAATGAGATTTTGGGAAAAAACCACAAATGTCAGCTACTCTTAAATGCTGAAAATTACTCAGAAAAAGAGAAATGGGTCATCACTGGTGACAGTAAAAATCCCTATTTAAAATGCAGAGTCATCCAAAAACCAAATTGTGTGAGCACTGCACAGCCCAGAATGGAAAACAGGCTCTGTAAATACTACAGCGCTGCGTTATAAACCAAGTGTATCGGCATATCTGAAATCTGCATTCATCCTTAATTACTTTTTTCTTTAAAGTATTTTGTGGAAATAGGAAGTCCAAAAATGGGACATTGACATGACTAGATAAAAGTGTTCACAGGAAGAGAAACTGAAAAGATTGGAGCAGTCATTTGGAGATGAGTAAGAGTAAAAACTAAGGAGAGCGTAATTTCTTTACTTCAGCTTATTCTTTCTTCTCTAGAAAAAGAAAAGGAATTTACTTAAATTGAGCACTTAGTTCAGAGAAAATCCTCTTCCACAATGGTTAATGATTAGATCTGCTCACTACAAGGTATAATTGAGCCCAGGAACCATCCTGTGCGTAGACTGCTCCATGAACTCCCTCTTCTGCCCCAGTTTCCTTCTCTCTGGGAACTTTTTGTCCTGTCCACCCTCAGTGGTAAGGTAAGTAAATAGGTGGCTGGCAACTAATACTGCACTATTCCTAAATTAAACATCACCCCCCTATGCCTTACACTGGGAAATATTTGTACTCCTTTGATTTATACTGTATGTTCATTTACGGGGAAAAATACTGCCACTCGGCAGAGAATTGTAACAGACAAACTGCAGGGGTGGCACCTGCCAGCACTTCTTCCTTAAATCAGTGTGAGTAGCTGATCCTTAACAGAACCAGCTAGAGGGCCCAAATTATTATAAATCTGTTTTTCACTTCCCTTCTGTAGATTTGAGACTTCACGACTATTATTAATTAAGCCTGTTAAGTACCCCTATGTCCTAGGTATTATTAGACTGATGCCTAATATAATCTTCTCAAGGTCACGGTGTAAATACCTATTTTTGCCAGTGATGGATCTCAGAGTTTCTCTTGAAAAGTACTCTGCTTCTTTAGCCACTAGCCTACTGCACAGCTGTGCAGATTTTTACTTCAAGAAACAAGATTTGGCTCTGTGGTGACACCAGAGACTGTCAAAGGTATCAATACAGATGTGTATGTCCCATTAAGGTTACTTTAATGGTTCTTACCTCTAGCATTTCAGGGTAATTTCATATTTGTACTGATGCACTCCAAGGTGTCTATAGTTTATAAACTTTATATGCGTACACGCATGTATATAATGTTTAGGGGAAAAAAACATTGCTCTGTAGATTTTACCTGTAGGACTCTTCAGAAGCAACATCCACTTTGCCTGCAGAGGCAAGGGATATTAACAAGATGTGCTGTCTCTCCTGCAGTCACTGCTTTCTGCTTTAGCCTTATAAGCTACTGGAAAACTATCCACTGGAGTGGGAGCTGCACATATATTCATATGGGTAGGCAAAGCTGGTCAGAGGGAGTGTCCTTGAGGCCAGCAGGAGATACTGATCAGATTAGCTGACTCGTCATAGCCAACCACATATATATATATGTACGTATGTATGTATGTATATATACACATCCACAAAATGTTCCTTCAAAGGAACTCACCTGATCAGATTTGTTCACAGGAATATGTTTATCCTGTCTAGAGCCTGCCTTTCAAAACATTTTTTTTACATCCTGGCTCCCCAGGAGTGCTGAGATCCCAAAGATCCTCTCAGTTTCACCCATTATGAGAATTTTACAAAACTGAAGTCCTGACTCCAAATGCCCAGTTTTTCTCCAGACATAGAAGTCTGTGATTCAGGCTTAATTCTGCTGTCAGCAAGAAAAACTTGCACTGTTTTTTTCCACAGGTCTTTACAGATTTTTTTTTTCTCTCCAGTAATTATTAAATTACTCCCTTACATGAATGACAGAGTAGCTGCCCCACAGGAGGCTAAAGAGGTGCATAGTTTCTGCCACCAGGAAAAATGTTAGCAGGAGAAATGCCTGAGATCTCCTCAGTGGCAAAGGATGAAGATAACTTTCATGGGCTTGCAGTCTGCATCACCAGATGTTGTTGACCTCACTGATTTTTACATTCCAGTGAACAAGCCACATAGCAGCAACAGAGCCAAAGAAGCTCAAAGCTTTCAACTGATGATCCCAAAATGTGAGTATAAAGTCAGCTGAAATCATATAGGAGGAGGTGGAACAATTCCCATTTCCTGCCTCTGAAGTCCAGCTTTCTCCTTGGCCATTTGCATTGGAATCTTTCCCCAACTTTAACCCCTGAAGCGCTATTCAGGTGACTTGCTCTGATCCCTTAGGGCAAATGTGGAGAAATATGTCAACAGGCAATTCTGGAGTTTTTTCCTCCAAAATCTCTGTGTGTGGATTGTACCAATGCAGAGGAAAGGATCTGTCTCCTCCTTTCCCAGAGAATGTTCAACCCCATTCTGCAGAAGCAATGCAACTGTTAATATGGCAGTGCAGCAGTTGTGAGTCAATGAGCTCAACTTCTCATTGCTCATTGTCTACAAAAACAAAGCCAACTGTTTTGTCTGGGTTTTGAGAAGTCCCTTTAAATGTTGGGTCTAATACGGGTGTGCAACTGAGAAAGGGAAAAGACCTGGGAATAGAGGTTTACACCAAAACTTATGGAGATATTTAAAGTGCAGGTGTGGAAGCAGCTTCAACTGATAAGCCAAAAAAATCTCTGCTACAGTTCAATAGCACAGAGAGAGCTCTACAATTACTTCTAAGCCGGGGAGGAGAAGTGCATCTCTCATCACTAAAGCCACGCTGGTTTGCTGTGTGCTTTGCTCTGCATTGCAATTGTAGCCTTGTGTCTATCAGCTTCGCTTCCTTTTTGTTTTGCCAGGCTGTTAGTGCTGCACAGAAGTCCATAAACACAAGTTTCAACTACTTTTTGGGTTGTGATTATGATATAATGTTGCCATTAAATTGTTTTTTCCATACACTGACTCATCCAGAGGGATCTTTTAGCTTCTGTTAAACTCACAATTTTTACAATAAGCCATGTGCTCACTGTAAAAGAGAACACTGCAAGAGGGAGGACAGTGAGGCTCCAGTTACTAGTGGTGGTGGTACCATGAGTATTCAATACCTGAAGGGAACAGGCAGCAGGTGGTGGAAGATGATCACGTTACCTCCTTCAAGACAGCCCCTGATGCAATTTTACACCCCTGTGCTCATTCTTTATCCAGAGGATGATGGATAACATAGTCATCTGTCTTTCACAACTGCTGAGTTCCCTTATTTCTGTGTCAACCCCCATCAGCCTGGCTGCCTTCCCATGGGCTTTGCACTGGGGCACCTTCCCTGAGGGCAGCCTTTGGTGAGAGGGAGCTGCACCTCTTTGTAAGCTCTAGTTGTCTAACAGAGCTTTGCTAAGACCTGTGAAGTTCCTCCAGATCTCTTAAACCCCTTAATTTGAGTAGGCATCACATTGGGTTAGACACAGCCAATGTAGAAGCAAATGTTCTCCTCTTTCTTCTCACTCTCAGCTGCAGCATCATGCCAGGGTCACCAGTGACAATGACTCTGCAGGTGAGACTGAAAACTTGCTTATGTGTGACTTCTGTGTCGGTCACCCTCTCCTTTTCTGATATGTGCAGGGATGGCATCCACACAAGGAGGGAAAAGGAATTGTTTAGGGTGGGACGAAGTGTAACTAGGGAGGAAACAGAGCAGAGAAATGTCTAGGCTGACTATCAAAAAAAAATATCCGAACAGTGGAGCCCAAAAAGGCTGTTTAATGATCTCCCAAAGGAAGAAGTGGGAACCTTTATCAATGAGTCATTTCAAACTGTGAAGGACAAAGCTCTGAGTGTGGAGAATAGTTATGTGTTGGCAGGGCATGAAGGGTCTTTCCAGTTCCTCCTTGCTGACTCCTTGCCCTCACCCTCCTGAAAGAAACAGAGCCTGAAAAACACAATGGGAGCAGTGGTTTCCTAACACACACACAAAGAGAAAAACAACATCCTTAAGTGATCCTTTGAGATTGGGAGCCTGGGAAATGCTTTTTAAATTAGCTTCAGTAACATGACAGATGATAGGAAGTTTTAGAGTAATTTTCTTTATACTTTTTTTTCTCAGCTGTGCTGCCAGAGCGTGTGTCTATCCTGGCAGCAGCTTTCTTGCAATTAATGAAACATCAAGACTGCACTACCATCCAGATTGGAGTAATGTATTTCCAGGAGAAAGCCTGAACTGGCAAATTGTCAGCTGCTACAAATCAATTAAATTCCCTTGATTCCAGTGCAGAGGGCCACCAACTTACAGCTGCAGAGGATCTGGCCCATTTCATAGAACAGAAATATTACTTTCATTTTACTAAGAGCTGCACTATTTAAAATTTAAATGCTGTTAAAATTTAAAATCCCTATTTTAATATAAAATACCTTTTGCAGTTTGTTTTAGTGATGGTGTTCCTCATTTCTTCTCCAAAGAGTTGAGAACTTACATTTCCCTGAGACCACCACATCAGGGTTTGCAGGGCTCAGGTGTCCCTTGACCAGCAGGCATGGTAAGCCGTACTCTTTAATTTTTTCCTGATCCAAATTTCTTGTTAAATAATGCAATACAAACAAATAGCATTAAATGTCAGCCAATTCTTACCACATTGCCCAAATCCCTGGAAAACAGCAGCATACCTCAGTGCTGAGAAGGGAGTGGAAGAGGGATGGGAAAGGATCCCCTTGCTAAGGGAAAAGCATTGGCGGCGGCTTTGAGGCTCCAACAAACAGCTGCAAAGACAAAGCTGGCTTCTCACCAGCATGCCTCAAGCCTTTTGTGCCAGAGGCTTCAGTTTTGGGAGAGGGGGATTCTCCCAGTTCCCTACACAGACTTCAGGCCCTCAGGACATGTTCAGGGCTGTTGCAATGCTGACATTTGTAAGGGGTTTGACCACAACCACGAAAAGAAGCCTGGCGCCTGACCATGCAGACCCTGGCAAGTCCTGGCATATTTTGCTGTTTCTCAGGTTGACAGGTGGGTGTCCTTGCCTTATTAAAAGTTACTTCATGTTATCTGGTTCCCAGTTAGTTGGGCATTTGGTCTGGCATCAGTGAAGAAGAAAATCCTCATCCCCTTCAGCCCACGGCTCTGAGGGAAGGGGCTGTGCCAGTGAGCTGCAGAAAAAAAAGCAAAAGAGAAGAAGCAATGGTGTCTGGAGAAGCAGACTGGGAGAAATGAGGGCTGAAGGTGCTGAGGATATGTTGGGAGACCAAGGAGACTCTAGCACCCATGGGTGGCCTCAGCAGCTGTTTCCATGCCTGTACCCAGAGGAAGAGCTGCACCCCAGCAGGCAGTCTCACCTTCCGAGTTGGGTGACATCTGTTCAGTTCACTGCTTCCCTTCTCATCAGGATGGGAGATTTCACACTTCCAACTTGCAACTGCGCTTGTAATTTGGAAAAAAAAACCTCAAAAAACCTAAAAACCCCAAGCCCTCCCCCACCCCAAGCATGTCATTACAAAGTGTTACAGCACATGCATTAGCTGCTCACTACAAAGCCCAGGGAGAGCCAACTTTCCAGTGTAATTTTCCTCTGCATCTGCCAAGCGGTGTGTAGAGCAAACCATCTGTGGTGTCTTACAGGGGCATTTATCGGTCACAGCTTCCAAAGGGTAACTAAAAACTGAGTTCTGTAAAACAGATGACATTGCCCAAAAGAGCTTGAGTTTTAACAAGAATGTAAGTTAAAGCTGAGAGAAAAAGGGATGACTCCCACCGTTTGGTCTGCTCTGTCTGTGTTTGGAGCTAATCAGCCCACTTGGCAAAATTAACATCTAAGTGGTTCATAATCCAGTTTATTTTTGAAGAATTTCTTTAAAGAACAAGTAGCATGTCTATCAGGCACTGTTCATTAAACATTTTTGAATCAGGTGATATCTTGGATCACCAAGATCCTAGTTATTCTTAAATTTAAATTTCACAATGACTGATCACTAACAGGAAAATGTGACCAAGAGAAATGGTGCATTGCCCATCCCTGGAAACCACCAGTTGGAACTGAGCACCTTTCTGGGATGCATGCTTTTGCCAGGCACATCTTGTACACTTCAGAAGAGGGATGCTCAGGTTAAAATCCATACACACGAAGCCAGACTACAAGGTCTAATGGTCCCTTTTCACCTTCAAATCTTGAATGTGTGAATCAAAATCAACAAAAATGAGTAGCAAGCTGTAGTAATGAACAGGTTCAATTGCCAATAGGTTAATTAAATTCACACTGACAACCTCCTGGATCATATTAGAAGTTATAAATTGGATTGAAAGCCATGTAAGTATAATTAAGCTCCTCCTGCAATTTCAGGCTACCACAAAATCTGTTGCTTTTTATCCAACACTCTTGTGTAATGGTCTTGTGCTCCCCTAAAAAGCTGATACATTATTTTCCTTATCTCTCAATAAAGATTGTCTCTACTTGGGCTGCTGTAGAGAGTACAAGGCTGAACTATCCAAGTGAAAGCACTCATCCTGCTCTGGGCAGGCAGCAGACACATTATATCCCTGAAGCCAGGTAATTCCTGTGGTGAGCAGAGACCCCAAGGAGGAACCTTCCAACCCAGAGCCTGAGCCACTCTGCCTCAAGCTGAGCAATGTCCAGAGGTCAGGGTCACCTGTTGGCATCACAGTGGCTGTTTGTAGGGCCAGAGGCTGCAAGGAAACCTCTCTGCTTCATGACCCATGGAGCAGATCAGTGGCCTGGCACCACCGTGCCCCATCCCCGTTTTTTGCATGGGGCTACCCCCAAGTCCTGGTGGAGCATCTCACCCATCTGTACCAGTGACTGCTGTGACACAGCAATGCAAAACCTCTGTCATCCACGTGCTGCTCCTATGCAAGGGGACTGTGGTTATTAATGGACCACTGGGCTCAGTGTAGAGGGCCTGGGAGGAGGCAATTTTGTAATTTCCCCTGAGTATCTGTACCTGGGCCATTAACTCTCATGTATGGACTATGGATAGAAATTTCTCTTATTCCTTCAGCACTACACATTAATTACATGTTCAGAACAACAGTAGTCCAGGGAGAAAAATTTGAGTAAGGCCATGCTTAGCACCTCCCACTGCAGCTTATTTGTCCTGTTCCTTCTTCCTGAGGCCTTGAATTTCTTTGCCCTTTTCCTGCATGCCAGCTCCTGTCTCACCTTCCTTTCTTTGCTTCCCTCTTCTCTCTGACTGCTTACCTGTGCCCTACCCCACCATTCTCATCTGCTCCTTTTCTTCTCACAGCTTCTCATCTCCTCTTCTCCTCACCCCTCTCCTGTTTCTCCCTGTATCCCAGCCCACTTTAAAACACAAAGTTGATCCAAAATACTAGGTGATTCTCCTCCTCTGTTCTGCTCTCATGAAACATCACCTGGAATATTGTCTCAAGTGAAGCTCCTGATACAGGAAGGACATGGAGCTGTTGCAGTGAGTCCAGAGGAGGGCCATGAAGATGATCAGAGGGCTGGAGCACCTCCTCTGAAGACAGGCTGAGAGAGCTGGGGAAGCCTTGGAAGCCCTGTTCAGCCTGGAGAAGAGAAGAGTCCAGGGAGATCTTACAGTACTTTCAGTGCCAGAAGGGAGCCCACAGGAAAGTTGGGGAGGGACGTTTTTCAAAGGTGTGTAGTGATAGGACAAGGGGTAATGGTTTTAAACTGAAAGAGTGTAGATTAAGGTTAGACATTAGGAAGAAATTTTTTTACTGTGAGAGTGGTGAGACACTGGCACAGGTTGCCTAAGGAGGTTGTGGATGCCCCTTCCCTGGAAGTGTTCAAGGAGATTCTAGATGGGGCTTTGATCAACATGGTCTAGTGGGAGGTGTCCCTGCCCATGACAGGGGGGCTGGAACTGGATGATCTTTGGAGGTCCCTTCCAACCCAAACCAACCCGTGATTCTGTGATCCTATGGACTGGATTTTAGAGGAACTCAAATACTGCCTGAGCCAAGTCAGTTTCCGAGCTGCTCTCGTCTTGCTTTGACTGGCGACAACCGCGTATGGGTCATGCTGCAGACAGGCCTGAAATCAGCCCTCGGGCATGAAGCTGGGCTGGATTTGGTGGGTTCCGAAGGGCAGGACCCGGGCAGGCGGCACTGGGCCCCAGGCAGGTCCGTCCGGGCTGCGCTGTGCCCGCCCCGCGCCCCGACTGCAGCGGGAGCCGGAGCGCGGCTGCAATGTTCACAGTGCCATCTTTTGGATAAGGTGCAAAACTGTACTGAAGTCCTGGTGCCAGTGAAAAAACTCCACTGGCAACCCTCTCGGGGGAAAAAAAAACCCAAACAAACGAACAAACAGAAAAACAAAACAAAACAAAAAAAACGCCGCGCTTATTTCCTTGCTCTCGCCAAGATCTCTGCCTCATTCCCCTGGAAGTTTTCTATCGGGAAAAGTTATTCTTCCCTTCACATTGAGAGCACATTGCTCTGTACTGTGCCTGCATGGCATCCAGCAGCACCGTCTCGCATCAGTCAGCTGCATTTCAGGGTGTATCACAGAGGAAAAATACTCCGAATGAGATTCCTTTTGAAAAAACTCGGGTGCCTGAGGAGAGCTGCTGAGGGCGGTGTGTGTGCTTCCTGATGGGTGGGAGTCTGATTCTGCAGAAGCAGCACAGATGCAAAGGGGGCAGTGGTTCCAGGATTTCTCTGTGCTGCAATGCGTTTTAGGGCTGAATTAAAAACAAAATCAAAACCAACAACAACAACAAAAGCATGCGGCAAAAGACCCTGCGATATAATGATATATCACTCCATGTAATAGACACATGATGCTATCATAGAAATGAATACTGCTTCTCCACTGGAACAGGGCTTTTAAAATTCAGTTAAGTGTCCTGATTCCTGAAGGGGCCTTAACTGAAAATATGCTCATCCTCAGTAGTCTTGCTGATGCTTTTTGCATCTGAGCCAAGATTTTGTAAATCTAAGTCAGCTCTGTCTCCTGTGCCTAATAATATGAAGCAAGAAATAGCCCAGCCTTATAAAAGCTGTGGGTTTTGGCCTCAGCCCATATTGATCATCGAGCTCATAAATGAAGACCAAACTTCTGGTTCTTGTCCAAACAACAGTCATCTTAGAACTTCATGCCTACAAATCAGATTGGCAGATATTGGCTGTTTTGAGTTTGTTCAGACTCATACTTCTCAGGTGAGGCTGAGCTTCCTTTAATTCATGTATATTTTTCTTGAGTAAAGTGTTTTTGTTTTTTTTCCAGTTGCATGCTCTTCATAGACTCAGAATACTACTGATGTGTGTAGATTAGCTCTGGTCAAATCCTACTACCATGAAATAAATGGCAAAATGCTGCTGATTTTACTGTAATCAAGATTTCCCCACTGGGAAACTAGTCTTTGAGGTAGCTTCTAGAAAGCACTGCCAGAGGAAACCAGGACTAACTATGCAATGCAGTTAAGCAGAAGATGTTCTGCTACCATAAATGGGAGCTGAACAGAGGCATCTGAGCTACTTCTATCAGTTCAGCTAGGAAAAAGTGTCACTCTAACTAGCCATGGTTACCCCTGCATGCCAGCCCCTGCAGCAAGTATCATTTCAGCCACTGACTCATCTAATTGAAATCAGTGTAAATAAAGGTGGCAGAACATAGCCCGGGGTGCTGTCACCCTGGGTAGGAGCCCAGGACATTTTGCCCATGTTTGCATTGCTGAAAATTATGGCCACCGATTGCCTGCAGTGACTGCACCCAGCTGAGAGTTTCCCTCTCCCTGCTTGCTAAACACTGTCACACCTGGAGCCCATTTATGGCTCTAAAACCCATTTGTATGTTTAAATGCTGTATAGAACGGCTACATTGAAATGCTGCTTCTAATTATGCCAAATTCAGCATGTGCTTTTGAAGAGGTGAAACAGACCCCAAAAAGCAAGCTTTACAATTTGCTGGGTACCTCTAGAAGTATTTTGGCTGCACAGGTAAAGGTGCCCATGTGAAGTCTGCTTGACACTGGGGCCTCTTTCAGCACATTTGTGGCATAAAGGCAGCACCCATGTTGAGGGCTGGTTAGTCTTCCCATCCTCTTTTTTCTGCCACAGCGAGTTGCAGCTCTCCAGAGATGAGGGAAAATGCCTTTGCTCAGCCTGGTAGCATGGATGAAAAAACTCTCAAGCATGGATAACTTTCCAGGCAGCTGGAGAACCCTTGGACAGGGAAATGGCCACTGCCCAGGCTGAACTTGTTTTCTCAACACTGGATGCAAGGGAAGGAGTGAAGAGATCACCAAATGTGAATGTGGATCAGACAGTGGAGGGCACTGGTGCTTTAGAAAGGAAGAGCCTGAACTGTGGGGCAAGCCTGGCCGTCTGGGCAGAGTACTTGTCCCAGGGCACTGAGGGTTTCTGCCCTATCTGGGCAACTGCAACCCCAAGGAAAACCTCATGAGTAACAAGAGTACACCAAGTAAGCTTTTCAGTGGACTTTGAGGGAAGTCCTCAAAATGGTGGGGAGGTGCCTGTGCTGTTATTCTCTGTTTTCTTCTTGTGCTGGCTGAAGTGCTTTCTGGTGCCTTGGAAAAATGTATTTCTTCACTTGAGCTTCACAGGTTCCTGCAGAGGTGGGTTGTATGCTGGAATGCCCTCGGAAATGATGGTCTGAAACTACATCGTGCAAGTAGATGGAGGAGGAAAACCCTCCTGGGGTCTATGAGGGCACGTGTGCAAGGAAATGTCGGGTCCTACGTGTGGGTGCTTCTTGTGTGCAGCAAATGTGGCAGCAGAAGCCAGAAAGAGCCACCCTGGAGCCCTGCTTGGATGAAGGGAAGCCTTACAGAAAGCCATTCCAGCAAAAGGAACTTTACTAAGGATGGACTGAACTATTCAAGCTTAAACTAATACCAACTTTCCATATCAAACACCATGAATTTAATTTAATTTCATGAGGACTAAAGTGTTTTGGGCAGTGCTTCTTTACTGTACTGCTGAAGTGAGCACATGCAGATATGTATTTTGGGCTGCTAAAATATATCAGTGTGAGGGAAACTATGAACAACTGAAGAAGGAAATAACACTTCTGAAAAATAAAATCTGCTTCAGAAACTGATGCATGCTTTGAAAACCAAAACATTTTATCACTGAAGATTGACTTTCGACCATGTGCCAATCTGAATCCAGTTCTGCAGTTTCCACTCAGCCATATCAACTCTTTCTCTCAGTGGAATTTTTGTCTGAGTGGAAACAGCAGCACTGGACCCTCTGGCAGCAGAGTTGCTCCTCTCCCAGAGAAAGCCTGATGAGTAAGTATGGCAGCAATTCCCTAAAAACGTGACATTATGAATGTTCACATCTATTTAGCATATTAGCTCACCCTGGCAATTCACCCCGTGCATTTTTGGACCTGTTTCTTCAATACTCCTGCTTAACTTTACGCTTACAAGAAGACTTCAAGAAATAAAGCTTAGTGTGTTCTTGCATATTTTGCAGGACAAGAGTCAAAATGTTCATAGCCCAGACCCCAAAATAACAGGTTTTTGCTCTGTAAACCACCATGTATGTGCAATCAATTCAGCTGATGGAGTTAACAGCAAAAATGTAGAAGGAAACAGAGCTGGTGAAATAGCTTGTGATTATTATCTGAGGGCTGGGTGGAGTACTTACTGGAGAGGCAGCAGCTGGGAGCCAGCGTATCCAGAATAGAGAAGCTGACATTACAGAACTTTTTTTCCCTGTTAAATGCTTTGGTTTGCTCTGAACTTCCTAACTTCCTGGGAGGGAGGGGGGTGGCAGCTACATGACCTGCAAACCCTGTGGGGACCAGTTTCATCTTTTAGATCAAGGAACTCTAAGTGACAATGGGAACAGAGAAAAACAAAAGCTTTTTTGGCTTATGGTTTTTGGTTTTTTTTAAGGAATGCACTCTGAATTATTAATCTGCATGTTACTGAAATCTGTTTTTTTCCTCGTTGTACTAGCTATGAAGCCCTCTAACTACAAGTATTTAAAGATAACACATAAGTTACCTTGCCAGCCACGACAAATGCTCCTTGTAAAGCCTAGGAGTATTATTCCTGCAACTGCAGCCAAGAACCCTTAACAGACCACCTCATGGGTGAGATGCAAAACGAATTCAATGAAAATAGGTGAGATTTCTGCAGTGTCCTAGAAATCTCTCTAGGAATCCTCTGTTTGCTACGCAGCTGATGGTTGTTCCATAGGAGGGTAGCTGGGCTGATTTTTAACTATGTGCTTGGAGAAACAACGAGGCACTGAGAGGACAGTGACCTGGCTTGGGGTGGCTGCCTAAAGGGTTGGTGTTCAAATGCCAGGGGAGCACCATACCCAGGTTTCCCTGGCTCCCCACCTCTTCTCACTCTCTTGCCAGCCACGACAAGGAATTTTTTGACATCTCCACCAACACGCAGTAGTTGTGCTGGGTTAAAAATTACAACATAGAACATAAGCATGGACACACATTGATTTCATGAGTGGTGGTGATCTTGATAGAGGCAGACTTGTGAAAATACGTGACAGACTTCAAATGTCAGGTTGCTTCTTGAGCCCTAAATAAGCCTCCTTAGACTGCTGCTTTTGTTTTTTACTGCTGCATATTTAACTTCTTGCAAACAAATCTTGTGATCTTTCACTTAGATCAGAGCTGTGGTAGTTGTGTGTTTGCATCTCAGACACACTGTCTTCCAAAAGCCTTCAAGTGGCCTGAAGCAAAGGTTTATGGTGGCTGGGGGAAAAAGCACGCTTGCAGTAAGATGAAAAAAACAAACAACAAAAAAAGTCTCACTCAAGTTGCAATCGAATGCAAAATCTTATGCCTGGGCTGGTGTCGGGTGCTCTCTGGCGATGAGCAGCTGGGGGCAGTAAACACCGCTCAGATGTAGCCAAGAGCCACCGGTCCTGTCTCCAGAAGTGTCTGTCTGTCTGTCTATCTGGGGGAGGAACATTTTCAGCCTACAGACACTCGTGTCGGGGACATCCAAAGTGTGTGTAATTCTCTGGGCCTCAAACTAGGCTTACATAAGGCGAGAGTGGGGACTAGACTTCATGTGAGATATAAGAAAGGATTGGACCTTCTAAGCTGATGCGTGGTGCTGAGCAGTGGCTACCTGCTCCTTAGCCTGGGGCCTCTGTGCCTCCATCTAGGGCCTGGAGCCCAGGCTGTCTGAAGAGCCCCAGGCAGTGTGTGAGGTGTGTTACTTGAGTGCTGTTTGCAGCAGGACAAGAAGGGACACGGGCAGAGATGTCCCTCCACCAGCAGCGAGTGTCGGCCAGGTGGACTTTGCAGTATAAAGCATCAAGCTAAACTTCAGAAAGGTTTCTGAGGACTTTTTCTGGAGCAGACTGTGCTTCCTCAGCAGTTTTGAGAATACAGCCGGGAGGGGTGAGCCAACAGTGCTGAGCAGTCAGGGGCACAGCTTGAAAGCCCTTTTCTGATCTGCATTAACATTTCAGTAGGGTAGGTCTACAGCAGATGTTTACCTGCTGCTCTTCAGGCCCTGCACAAGATCTATCACCTGCATATCTGCAGCTCTGTAACTTGCCTTCAGAAGCAGCTTCACATGCCAGATTGGTGCAAAAAGGACTTTGGAAGAATGCAGTTAGGGTGCATGGAAACATCTGTACCAGGCATTTCCAAAGCAGAGGTCAAGGTTGCTCTGCTCTCTGCAGGAAGCCTGCAAATTGAGTGACAGCCCCTGAGATCACCTCAGCAGTC
The DNA here is from genome assembly GCA_038090715.1 of Florisuga fusca. Lineage (NCBI taxonomy): Eukaryota > Metazoa > Chordata > Aves > Apodiformes > Trochilidae > Florisuga > Florisuga fusca. The sequence goes on from JAAWXA010000019.1 coordinate 11,870,911, forward strand.
AGAACAGCACCAGACAATTAACTCTTGCAGCATGGGTTACAGCTATGCCTCCCTTAGTAAAACAGTTCAAGAAATCATTCATGTTGGCAACATCTGTAGAAGTGAGCACGTCGACCAGGGCCTGTCCTCTGGCCCCTAAGGCCGAGCAAGTGTACGCAGAGTCCAGCTCATGTCCTCAGGGCTGACCTCGTGTCCTTCCCAGAAGTGGATGAGCTCACCCGATCTGTGGTCAGGACCAGCTTTGGGGCTGCCAACTGGAATAGCCCAGGGTGTCCCAGGCCAAAACCATGCCAGGGGAACACGTTAATGGTTAAAAAGCACAGAGGGCTGCAAGCTTGAGGCTGTGCCCTGAGCATCCTTGGTTTACTGGTGTGGATATTGTCACTGGAAATAAGGGGAGCTGATGGGAGCCATGTTCTGCTTATTTGTAAATGAGGCAAAAGATTAAATTATTGTCCCTTCCCCCAGCAAAGTCCCTGCCTAACCCTAACCCTGCCTGTGCAGGCTGACTGAGGAGAGCTCTCCTGTGCTATGCGGTGGCATGGCCTCCTCCCCACCCCAGCCCCTCTCTGCCTCCTGCCTGCTCACCAAATAGATGGGAGACATGCCAGGGGCATTGGGTGCAGCAAAGCTCACCTCTCAAAGCCCAGGGAAGATGGCAGCTTTACAGATGGGAGCTATTTATGGAGGAGCCTGCCGCAGCCTCCCCAGTGCCTGAATCCAACCCCGGCTGCTGAGCTGCATCCCTGTGTAATCCTGATGGCTGCACAGGCAGCCAGAGTTCAGAGCCTGGCCACGCTGCTTCCCTTGGATAACAAACATGTGAGTCAGTTACGAGGCTGGTGTAACATACTTATTTATAAAGACTGTATACAAAGATGATTTTTTTCCTCTCCTTGGCTACTGCAGACACTTCCAGCAGGGAGAAGCCTCTTTGCTCTGAACTCACAATGAGTGCTCCCAGATCTGATGAGGCCTCCCTTCTCTGTTTCTTTACAGCATCCAGTTGGATGATTTGCAGTCCATGGAGTTAAAAGTGAGACACACACTCTCGCTTGCACTTCCCATTTTGCAGTATGTGCCTGAGACAGAGCGATGGCTGCAGGAGGCAGGCTGTGGGCAATACCATATTGTGTGTGCAGCTACCTACAGCGTGACAGAGAGGGAACCAAAACTCTGAAGTCCAAAGTTGTGACCCTTCCAAAAAAACACACCCTTTCAATTTCCACACAGCTCCAGAGGCAGTAACATTTGTTCTTGACCTTAAGTTTTTTTAAAGTGCTGCATCTATGTAATCTGTGTAGTCATGTAGACCAAGTCTTCCTCCTGCTGTGCGCCAGGTATTAAGATGACATAAGAGGGCAGGGTTTCAGACATGCCAAGGCCACATTCATTTGCCTAAATGTAGTCACGCAGCACTATTTCAAGCGCATTCATTTACCCTGCCCAGTATAAAACTGGCTGGTTTATACATCCTACAATACTCAAAACACCCATACAGGCCTGGCACGTCTGACACGCAACCCATGAGAGAGCCCCACACCCTTCTGGAGTGGCAGGGAAGGGCTGAGCAGGATATACACATACGCCTAAAATAGCACTAGACACCTCTGCTTGGCAGCTAAATCCTTCCCACCAACAGCTTCAGCGTTTCCCTGGTTGGTCTGCACAGTCCCGCTGGTCCAGCTGCTAAAGTCTTAATAGCAGGGTCCAGTTTTCCATGTCAGGGCAATTTTAATTTGCCAGAGTTGCACCTGGTTGGGACGGGTTACTTATTGTTTCAGGACGAGCAGGACTTGATGGATTGTTCAAAGCCATATATAATAAGGCTTGGGATAAGCTGTCATGCACAAGAGCATGGAAAAGTAGAGAAATGACAAAAGCAATTTAGAACTTGATAGGACGTGGCTGGCTGCATGGTGTGACTACTTACAGATCATGGACCTGAATCTTTATGGTGCAGCATCTTGTGTGGTCATTTATTATAGCATAAAATGGGAAGTGTTAGCAGACAGCCCTAGAAGCATTTCATAGGAGCTTTGCACTGGAGACCAGACTGTCACTTGGTACTTTAAATCTGTGAGTGCAACAAGAGCTTCCCACCTTAGTGTTTGTGTTTTCTCACCAGCAGGTTCCAGATACATTTGCCTTTCGGAGGGAAACTGTAAAAACCAGCAACCTCTGGATATGCCTCTCCACACTGGTAAAGAGATAAACTTGCCTTGCTGATTGCATCACGTAAGCAGGTTTTGATTACAGCATAGCCCTTGTGCAAAAACTGTTTAATTACACAAACCAACTGCTGTGGTAGGAACAAACAGAAAGACAGACAAAGTAGGTTTGAGCTGGTGGGCCAGAGCAGCTCTACGGGTACTTGTCTCTGTTAGAGCTGCTCCAATTTGGAAACTTCAACATCAGCAGGAAGCAAAGGAGAATAAGGGCAGGTATGCAAGAGCAGCTCTCCCCTTTTAGCCCGCCGCTAAGCCAGACTGACTTCACTGCTGGGGTAGAAGGTCTGTGTTCAATGCACAAAAGTTCACTGGAACTTTGTGGTTATGTACAGGGAGTTTGCACAGGGGTTCAAATCTACCCCCGGCCACAGCAGTGCCATCATTAGGTGTGTGAGATGTCTCAGTAAAGGCACAGAAGGACAAGAAGACTTGAAGGCAGCTGAGGCTGCCAGCCAGCCCACCATGGGTGCCTGCAGGACAGCAGAATGGGAAGGTCTCTGCATGGACAGAGCTTCCACCAGCCACCCACATCAGCTTTTGTGAATATCAACCCGATTTTTAGCTCCATAAGGATCTCCTGCTGGTGCTGGTGTTTCAGGAATGGCCAGATGGGCAGGGTTAGGAGCTGGGGGTTGTGGCCAGGCAGAAGCCCGTGAGGCCATGATAGAAAAGCTGCTGGTTAGCAGAGCCACTCACTCCACCACCACCATCCCTGGGCTGGGCCTGCACAGCTCCATGCTGCCACCAGCACCCACAGGGTACAAGGCTGAGCCTTACAGAGGGTATTTAATACTGCCAAAATAGGGCAAGGTCTGACCTATAGCCCACTATAAAGTCAAATCCACAGGCACATCTGCCTGAGACTCTAAGGAACTGATACCATCTCTTAGGGATGCAAAGTATCTTCTGGCTCATTCCTGCAGGAAAAAAAAACAAAAAGTATTAAAGGTCTGGACTCATCTGCCTGCCTGCTGAAATGGTGAAACCGTGACAGGGAAGGAAGTACAAACTACAGATTTTAACTGTTACCTTCTAAAACAAGAACCTATTTGTATGCAGGGTGGTGAACAGATTTTCTGTATTTCTCTGGAGTACCAATGCAATGCAGTCGTAAAACATCAGTTGACAATTGAAACCTGCAGCTTGTGGCTCTCAGTTTTTTTTCTTTTCTTTTTACTCCACATTTCCTTCCCTCGCTCTCACCTTGTGAGCCCTCTCACCACTTTTCAGGTTCATACAGATCCCTGGGGTTGCAGTGAAGGCAGCATTTCTAGGTTATGAAGGTGACAACCAGTTAGCTGTTCTACAATATTACACGAATCAACATTCTGAAACATGGCTTGTCCATCCCCACCCCACCCCGGGCCCACTTTACCCTGGTGGTGCCTGCACAGCACCTGTGCTGCAGCAACTTTGCTTGCTGAGAGTCAAGGAACCCCCCTGTCCCCTTGGGAGGTGGCTCGTGCTGCTGCTTTTGGTCAACCTGCTGGAGCCCAGTGATGCCTTATCTCTGAAGATGTCCCTGGAGAAGGGTCACAGGAAAGCTGGTACGTGTATTTTCAGACTAACTAGACAAAATCCTGAGCACAGGCAGTTTTTAAGCTCGTTTTGTGATCAAAAAATGGAATTTATTACTGTTACTCTTGCTGCTAATGACAGTAAAAGTAGGTCCTTAAGCAGCATCCTCTGCCCTGACTGTTGCTGGGATGTGTGATGAGAGATTCCAACTTGAAACTTTTGGTGAGCCACCCCCCCAAAAGAGTGAAGCACAGCAAAACAGAGGGATGGAGGAGCAGCAGCCAATATTCCTCATTTAATTTAAGTCACGGCTCTTCTTGTGAATAGTAAAGAGTCTTTGCACTGAAGACCAAATAGCAAGGGAGCTTTGGATGTGTTTAAATAAAGCTAGGTTTAATTAGAGCTGTTAAAAAATTAAATGCAGTAACAGAGTGTATTTATCTTTGCACTCAAAAATATATTAGATCCTCAGGCAGATCTAGGTCAGCACAGCTCAAGTAAAATTACTGTGAAATGCAGCATGTGGGGATGTATTTAGTTTTTGGAGTTATTATACAACTTCTTCCCTCCTTAGTTCTTGGTTTGGCTTCTTTCTCTTGCCTCTACTTGTGTCTCCTTTGTAACTACCACAGTGCATCTTCCTGCATCGTCATGAGATCCAGAAACATTTTCCTTTTCTCCAGTTAAAGCTGAGATTCTGCTATAATCATATGACTCACTGTGCCACAGTTATAAGGAAAGCACCTGATATCTGAGCCTTGAGATAAATCCCCATATATTGGCAACTCCAAATTGCATTGCTGTTACATTCTAAAAAAAAAAAAAAAAATTAAAAGAAAAAAAGGAAAAGGTGGGTTTTTTTCCTAAAAAGTACTCAGGTTTCTGATTGTCTTCCAAATGCCAATCTGCAGGTCTAGGCTCTGCCTCAGGAAATGGAGATGTTTGCTCCTGAATCACTATTTCTGTGGATCTCCTTGTTTTGGCGAGGTCAGGATTAGCTGTGGCAGGCGTTGCAGCAGTCTGGAGGCACGACTGGAATTTGAAGGCTCCACAGATGAAAGGGCTGGGGAAGGTGGAGTATTTTGCGTGGATGGATCAGCTTTGGGATCAGCTGAGCTTGAGGCAGGGCCCCGTGGCTGCTGCAGGGCACGGTAGATCTCTGTCCTGTGGGTCCAAGAGGTCCCTCCTCCGAGGTCCCTCCTCCTGCTGGCTACGGAGAGAGTCTGAGCCGTGCTGAAGAATCAGGGCAACAGTGTAAATTCCAGGAGTTGTCGAAATTCCAGATTTTTGTGCCAAGAAATCTCAACGTTTTCTAATATTATTTCAGAGTGAGTCAGCAAAAAAGTCAACAAGCAGTCCTCATTCTTAACGTGACCTCATTTGCAAGAAAAAACTTACAGAAATTATATCAGAGCTAAAGGAGCTTTAAAAATAGATTCTTGGGATATAAAAAACCAAGAGTTTTGCACCCACACAGCACCTCGGGTTTTTTTTTTTTTTTTTTTTTTTTTTTTTTTTTTTTTTTTTTTTTGACTGGCAACTATTTCAAAGCGGCACAATGTTGGAAAGCTCCAGTAAATACACAACTTTTGATGCTGCAAAGAGCAGCGCTGCAGGAAACGGGTGCTTAGAGCATCCTGCGTCGATATCCCGGGCTTCCCTCTTTTCCCCAGGGGCTGCTCTAGCCTCAAGCAGGCAGCGGCTTCCACCTCCCCTCGCCCTCCCCCGGATCGCATTGTCATCTGCTGACCCTGCCGCGACACACAATTGACAATCCAGGAGTTTCAAGGGCCGCATTTGTCTTTCTCACCCCACCTAATGCCAGAAATACATCAGAAATACATCAGAAATAAATCAGTGCGAGTGTGACCGGCGCTGCTTTCGGGCGGGATTCGAACCATGAACCCAGGCGGGAGTGGGTGG